>JAODHZ010000423.1:459201-481772 GCA_027576135.1 Cossypha dichroa | reverse complement strand
AGCTGTGGGACACAGCCAGAGCTGTGGGACAGCCCAAAGGGCAGCACTGAGGAGTGTCCCTGCCCGCAGTGCTGCCCTGGCTCAGCCCAGCCAGCTCAGAGCTGTGCTGCCTCTGGGTCCCTGCCTTTCAGCAGAGCTGTTCTCACAGCCTGGGGCCAGCTGCCTGCACTCCCTGTGCCTCAGGCATCCTTTGTGGAGCTCTAAGGTATGGCAGAGCTTCAGCTCCCCTGGGTGCCAAGGGCAGGGGAGTTCTGCCACGTGGAGCAGCTCTGCAGCTGGCTTTGGAGGCAGCCTCTGGCTGCTCAGCATTCACTTCCAGTGCTGCAGGTGGCAGGTGTCCCCTCCCAGAGCCTGGCAGTGCGGGGCTGACACGGCTGCACGCTGCTTCTCCCTTACAACCTCATCACAGCCAGGCACCCCTCAAGTTACTCTGCTGCTTGCAGTACATACCTATGATTGTAGTTTAAAAAACAGTAAAAACACAGTTTTCTTCATCCCAGTGGTGGGGTGGAGGAGCCCTGGACTGCTCCACAGCCCATTTGTGGAGGAAGCAGGGGGCACAAGGCAGAGGTAACTGTTCCATTTCCACAGGAGAGGAAAGGCCAGCTAAGTTCTAGTGCTCACCTCAACATTCTCTGTGTTCCACAGTGCACACTGAAGTCACAATAAAGAACAGCTGAAATTTTGTAGCATCCTGCCTGGATGCTATCAGTTTCTTCTAGAAGCCTTTTTCCTGCCAAGCAAACAGGAATTTATTTGCTGCCCAACCTGCCACCCTCTCCTCACATGCCTCTAATCATCCAGCAACTTTAAAAAAGGTGGAGCAATCATACACACTGCAGCCACTGGGAAACTCCAGGGAAAAAACTTCCTCTAAAGTCCTTCACCATCTGCCACAGAACCAGGACCATCTTTTCCTCTGTCCCAGCAGCTTCAGAGTGGTGTTAGTACTATGGCAGTGATGGAAAGGGACTGTTGAAGGGGGAGGGGAAGGTTATTCAAAGCTGTGAAGGAGCTGTCAGGATTATGGTGGTGTCAGCTGTTCTGGGTAACAAGAGATAATTGAACTGCCCTGTGTGTGTGCCTGCAGAGGTGTGTCTGTGTGTGAGCAGTGCTCAGGTCACAGCAGAGGCAGCTGTTCCCCTGAAGCTGTGTCCTGCCCCAGTGAACACCGTGTGGCAGCATCCAGCACGAGCTGTGGCCAGGCTCCCTTCAGCTGCCTGAGTCAGGGCTGCAGCTCCAGGCTGCTCCCTGGGAAAGGGGTGTGCTGCAGAGGTGCTGGGACTGTGGGGCAGGAGCTCTGAGCACAACCTTCCTTCCCCACAGCCTGCAGCTTTGGGCAGTGGTTTGTTTCAGACATGTTAGATGTATAAAAAGTGTTCCAGATTTGGGGGGCAGCACGTGCTTTGGGGTTCACATCAGTGTGTGACACAGGCTGTGCTGCAGGGCCAAGGCTTCTGAGGGCTGGTTCAGGTCACACGTCCCAGTCCCCAAACTCACCACCTGCCCTCTCATGGCAGCAGTGCCCTGCAGACACCACGTGCCTCTACACACCAGCAGCCCTTCCTGCAAGTTCACATGCTGCAGCAGGGAGTGAACTTCAGAGGCCATCTGGTAGATTTTACACCTTCTCTTGGGGAATTGAGATAATTTCAGTTTGCCATCACACATATCTGTGCATTCAACCAGAGAGCAGCAGTGTGTATTAACTGCAAGATTTTTCTGCCAGTTCAGAGGTGTTTCCAAAGAGCCTTCAGAGTATCCTGGCACTGCTCCTGAGCACCTGTGGGACCTGGAATGTGACAGGAGCAGCTGGAGGCCTTACCTAGTGCTCCAACAAAGGAAGCAAGGTGTCACATTTTCACAGCTCTTCTTCCAGTTGGTTCCATTATCCATCAGTAGTAATTGCAATAGGACCCTGCAGACAGGCGTGGTGAATTCCTGTTAAAGAAACAAAACATTAGCATTATCTCCCAAAGCATTTATATACTCCACCAGCAGAATTTCTGTACATCACAGTAAATCTGAGCAGCAGACCAGGAGTACAGTGATCAAACACAAAGGGAAAACATGGGAATTATGGTTTAGTCTCTGGTAATCTTTAACTGTTGTTTATTCCTGTGCCTACTGTGATTAAAAGCACACTGACTTCTAGGCTGCTGTTTCTCTTTCCTATTACAGCTGGACAGCGTCACTTCACTAATTCAGGCTGCCAAAAATTTAATGAATTCTGTGGTGCAGACAGTGAAGATGTCCTATATTGCATCCACAAAGATTATCAAAATTCAGAGTCCTACTGGCCCACGACATCCAGTTGTGATGTGGAGAATGAAGGCTCCAGAGAAGAAGCCCCTGGTTAAAAGAGAGAAGCCAGAAGAAATCTATGCTGCTGTCAGAAAAGGTTCTGCAAAGAAGAGAATCCATCCTGTGCAAGTCATGAGCGAATTCAGAGGCAGAGAAGTAGTCTAATATTTTGTCACTGTGTCTTCCTATCTTGAATTTCCAATGATTTTTCCTCTTTTCCCCCACTTATTTAATAATTCTGTGTGCCAGCATTTTGCTCTAAATCTGTAAGATAACACTTGCCTAAATTGGATTGGAAAGTGCTGTTGGATTAATCAGAAGCAGGCATTTGAACAGAATGCTGCTCCTCCTGCAGTGCCAAGCCCTGGTGCCTGCAGACTGGGAGGGAGCCCTGTGCCAGGTGCCCAGAGCCATCCTGCACTGCCCAGGCCTTGGCAGCTCCCTGAGGGGTGAGTGCCCCACTGCAGGGGCTCTGCTCTGGGACACAGGGTTCCACTGCTGCTGGCCAGCTCACCCCTCAGCAGGGCAGGGGCTGCTCAGCTGAGCCCAGCCTCTGGCCCCAAACCTGCCTCCAGACTGAGCATCCACACCTGGGAAGTGTAAGCTTGAAAAGGTTTGGTGAAACACACACATGGATGCAATCATGGAATAAAAGAACATCAGTGCAAGCCAGCAGGGCTGACAGCTCTTTAGAAGGAAACACCAACAGGAATCTCTGTTCTGCTCCCTGCTCTCATCTCAAAGTCCCAATAAATCTACTGTTACATTAACAATAAAAACCTTTCCTAATTGCCAAAGGAGAACTTTAAAATAAATCATTATCCTGAGACCAATGTGTGAAATACACCATCTTGACTCTTAGGAATGGGAGACTTTTCCAAAGCAGCTGAAGGGAATGAAGTTACTTCTGACAGGAGTCCTAAATGCAGGATTGTGCTGCTGAGTGCTGAATGGCTGCACTCCAAGTGTGTAATGAAGGTAAATCCTGCTAGGCCAGACCTCTGCAATGTACTTAAGAAAAAACAGTTTTTTTCTAAATACTTTCAAATCTGAAATCACTCAGACTAATTTTTTTTTTAGGCTCTAACTTGCCTTTTAGCCATGTCATGAGTTTTTCCCAGGCTCCATTTGTTACTCAAGATGTCTTTGCTTGGCTGCTCAGGAGCTCCTTTGGCGTGGCCTTCTGCACTTGCTAAGGTGAAAGGACTTCCTCAAAAGCAGAGCTGCTGTGTGTCTCTGACTGCCATTATGGGATGGCTCCACACTCTGGGCCACTGCTCCAGGTCATGTATTACCATGTTGGCCCAGCAGGGCTGACCTAGCCCCGAGTGGGCAGCCAGAATAACCCTGGGCTGTGCCTCTCCTCTGGGGGCTGCTCTGTAAGCTCAGGATGCTGGGCAGGGCAATTTCCAGGCTGTTGCCTATGAAACCCTGTGAAACTGTAAGTGCTATGAATTAAAACTTTAATTTAACTGTGAATTAAAAATTCTACAGACCATTCTTCCACCCTCCCTGACACTGCAATCAGTTAAATGGAACAAAAGAGGAAGTCTGACAGAAAAACCACTTTTTTCCAACTCCAGCTCCCTCCAGAATGTTTGCATCAAGATGCTGCTCATGTCTGCTGCCTTTGCTGCTCCTCCCAGGGCTCCAGAGGCAGCAGGGGAGCTGCACTGGGGCTGTGACTGCCCTGAGACCCTCCTGTGTCCAGGCTCACCTTTGGTGTCAGTCATTGTAACCAGTGCCTCGGTATCACAGTGTTAATAAACAGGCACACACACCCCGCGAGGCTGCCCTCAGTGCTGTGGGATTGTCCCTGTGTCTGTGGGATTGTCCCTGTGTCTGCAGCTCCATGAGCTGCTCCAGGGGAGAGGTCTTCCAGCACCCTGTGCTTCATTTCCTGCTCCTCCTGCACTGCCAGCCTCTGCCCTTACCCTGGCCGTGCTCAGTGCCACTTTGACCTCAACAAAGCAATTTATTACACAAAATCCACCCTCTAAATGAGCAGGGAATTTAAAACCCACTGCAGATTGCTGAGAAGAGCTGAAGGAACAACAATTAAATCTAGACTAAATTTATCTTGGGTCAAATTGAACTCCCAGTGAAAAGCTGATTCCTGGCTAAGGTGGCAGAGGGTGGCAGTCCTGGAGCTGTAAAGAGCCCAGCTCATTGCCCTCAGCAGCCACTCTGGGGAGCAGGGAACCACCACTGCCTGCCCCCAGGGACAATCCTGAGCAGATGAACTGCTCAGCAAGTTTTATTCCTCGTTCACTCTGCAATCTCCTCAGTCCCTGCCAGCCCAGCCTCTCCCAGTTTGTGTGTGCAGCCCTCAGCTGCTCCCAGCCTGGCACAGCTGCAGCTTCCCCACCTCAGCAGCTCCCACTGTTCCATTAGCCTGCCTTGGCCTCTCCCCGTGACCACATTGCAGAGCAAAGGGAGAGGGATGATTGAAGGCAATTTGGTATTAAAATTGTCACTAGAGCACTGAAAAGTGAGAGTCCCATTGCTGAAGCCCATGAGTTTGAAAGGACAGGTCTGTCATTTCCATCAGTCCCAGAGCTGTTGAATTTTTCTATTTTTTTCATAAACAGCCAGTGTGCTTTTTCTCCCAACATAGCCTGGTACCACTAGGGAAGCTCTGCAGCTGCATCTCCACTAAAGAACACAACTAAGAGCCTGGCATCAGGCCTGGCATGGTGTTTCCAAAGTCCTGCAGTGCTTTTTGAAAGGCTTGTGTTCTTTATTTTCTGTGAGTCCACAACTGAAGCATTTGAGAAAAGTATGTTTATATAAGAAGTTCTTCCATGAGCCTTTAGAAGTTTTCTTTTTGACGAAAAATAAAAATTAAGTCTTTATCAGTAGTAGATAATAAAATTCTATGTAAAACCTGTTTTTGCTTCCAGATATTACTAATCCCTTGTGTGTTGCTCCTGGTTGAACTTGGGGGACATGCAGCATATGAGGCTCAGGAAATGAGATAAATAAACCTGTGGCCTCAGGCTGGATTGAAGGTCAGAGCAGAACAAACGCCCTGTGCTGGAGGGGCAGGGAGGGAGAGGTGAGTGTGGGAACAGGGTGGCACCGCTGGAACCCCCAATGCCCTGGGGCTGGGAACAGAGACACAGCAGAACAAAGCACTCCTCTGACTCTGTCCATAGAGGCAATTTAGCGTGTGAGTAGAGTAATTAAAGAATCGTTAAAGATCAAGCTGATGATGCTACACACTTTTCTTTTCCCTGGGAGATCATTAGAACTGCCTTCACTCTCTCTCTCCCCAAGGTGATCAGTGGGCTTGGTTTTTGCACAACTGCTTCTTCAAGGGATGAAAATGCACCGGCAGGGTTAATTAACAAGCCATGGATTTTGTGTTGTGCACTGGAAGTGGTGCTGCACTGAAAAATACCACCTTTCAAATAACAAACCACAACTCACTGCAAACTTTCTTGGCACTAAGAGAAACAAAATATATCCAAAGCAGAAATGGCAAACAAACCATGAAAATACTTTAACGTCCCTGATGTCTCTCATCAACAGGAGCAATGTGCTGCTGTGGTCCAAGGAACTGGAAGCTGAGGAACTAATTTTTGGCTCCAGCCTAAAAGCAGTAATTAAGATGAAAGCTTGCACTGCAAGAGGTGGATCTAAAAGTTTTATGTTTTAAGGAGCTTTTTACAGGATAGGAAATATTCACATTCTGCATCCTGAGGGTGAAAATGACCGTGTTAAACAGGCTGCAGAGCACAGAGATGCCCTGTGCAGGGTGATGTTTCCTCTCGACCCTCCAATCTTTTACCTGCCTGGTCATTTTCGAGCTGTTGTCTTTTCTGCTGCAGTTCTGTTACCTTCATAGAAGGCAGCACATGACTCGGGCAGCTGCCAGCACCCCACCCCTTCCTCCTTCCGAGGAGGAAAAAGCAGCAAAAGGCTCTAAAGGCTCTATTGTGCCTTCCCCTCCTCTGCAAACCCAGTCCAGTCCTCTCAGGCACCACTGAGGGTTGGGGCTTTGCAGCTTGCTGGGTGCCTGGTCCTCAGAACCTCAGATGAAAAGAAGTAAATAAAACCACCAGTGCAACTTGCTGGCAGGAAGGTTTGCATCAGTTTCTCTAAGAGAACATCTGGGTGCACACCGCAAAATTTCTGTTTAGCTCATCTGCACTTAGGAGCAAGTTGAGGGCAGAAAAGAGAGGATTAGAGCTTTGCTACTTTATACCTGGGGTACAAATTCCATGGGGGGAAATGCAGGTTATATATGGGGAAGGAATCCTTTACTGTGAGGGTGGGGAGGCCCTGGCACAGGTTGCCCAGGGAGGCTGTGATGCCTCTGGATCCTTGAAGGTGTCCAAGGCCAGGCTGGATGGGGCTTGGAGCAGCCTGGGAGAGTGGCAAGTGTTGGACAAGATGGTCTTGAGGGTCCAGTCCAGCCCCCCTTCTGAGAGTCTGTATAGATTGTACAGGTGCCACAGACTTTGTACAGAAACTGCAAACACAGAGAGGCAGCCTCAGGCACACACTGCAAACATCTGCCCTTAATGTGCTTGGGCCATCTTTGCCCTTGGCTGACAGGAAAACAACCCTCTCTTATTTACCTATTTATACAATTACATCATTTACCTGTAATGTATCAGTACACATATTAGTAATGACTATTATAACACATCATAAAATATGAGTAACATAATGCAATTATTTTAATGTAATTAAGTATAGATATATTAAATGTATTTATATAATTCCATAACATTTAGTTAATAAACTAAAGTTGTTAGAATTCATAGCAAGTACACAGAAGCACATGAATGTTTTACCTCATAAAGATGCAGCATCTCATATACTCAGCCTCAATTTTCTGCTTTTGAATTAATCTAACAGGGAAAAAGTGGCTGCATCTTATGGCAAAAGTATAGCAACTGCATCTAGTCAGTCAAAAAGCAAAATGGAACTTAAGCCCCCAGCAATTAAAAATAAGCACAGAATAGTTATGTCTGCAAACCTTTGAAGAGTTTGAATAGAATATTCATACTTATTACACTATAAAAAGAAAGGGAAATGAGACAACTTTTTGGCTTAGGATGAGCTCTATTATCACTGAAATAATTTTGGTCTAGCTGCAAGCATTACACCAGCCAATATAATTTCAAGACAAGCAGTTGTTATGTTAACAAGAATGACTAAGATGCTTCACTTCCCCCAGCATCCTGTCCTTCAGCTACTCTTCCCTGTTTCCCCCTGGAAGAACCTCTTGTTCTCTGGAATGAATTCAGCATATACAAATGTACTAACATTTCAGTGACTGTATCCATCCCAGGGATTCCATCTGAAGCACTTACTGTGAATTTAACCCATAATCTCGGCTAAAAATAAACTGAGTGTAGACAGCCCTGTCACTGGAATGAAATTCAAGTCTCAAACCTGCCAAACTGTTCTGCCTTCACTCCTCTTGTCCCAGGCCTTCTCTATTCTCTTTTGCTTTTTTAGCTTGTATGCAAGACTCTGCCTGCACTGGATATTCCCAGATAATGGCTTCAGTCTGGAAATCAGTGACAAGCCAGACTGTGTTACAATTCCCTGGAGCTGGGTGTGGAATGGAGGCAAAGCTCCAAGGTGCCAGTGTCCTCCTGCCCTGTTCCAACATCTGGGACTGACATATCCCCAAGCCCTGGATAACAAACACCCTCAAGGGCCAACCTGCTGGAAGCAGATGAGCTGGAACAGCACTCAGATCACTTTGCAATGCTTTTAACCTTGCTATTATTTATACATGTGCAACATGTACTCATATTCCATCCTTGCCTCTAGAGTGAAAGGTTTTTCTTTGTCCTGGGAAATCAGTGTGATCCCAACCTGCTCATGCCCTCCTGCTTGTCTGACCTGAGGGACACAGAGAGATAAACTCCCATATTTCTTCAACATCTCTCTTTTTCCTTTGTAGACAGATTTTCCCTTGTAGTTAGCTCTCCTTAAATGAATAAAAGATCCACTGACCAGCTTGAGCCTAATTGTCATCATTCCCACACCACCTCCCTGGCAGTAGGACTCCAACCTTTTTCACTCAAGTGCCAAGCTGTCTTGGCAAGCTGTGTTAATTGCCCACTGTCATGCCTAAGGATTCTGATACCTAAAGGGAGGGTAAAACAGGGATTAGTAGCAAAACACTTAAAAAAGAATTAAACACTTAAAAAGAATTAAAGCAACTTGTGTACTCTGGGAACAGATGGCAAAGCATGTGTCATAAAAGAAAACAAGACTTTCAGACAGAGATTAGAAAACAAGATTTCACCTTTAAAACCAGGAATCATTCCCTGGACTCCTGAAGCCACTGCACTGCAATCTCTTTTACAGGGGCCTCAAGGAAACCAGCTCTCTCTTGAGAACTATCAGAAGTGTTTTAAAGACCTCAGCCACCTCTCTGCCACTGCTTACTACTGTCTCTGAGTTTTGCAGACACAGTACTCTGCTTCCAGTACTGTGATCTCTGAGCTTAGCTCTCTCCAGAAGCACAGCGACCATCAGGTTTGTACCTGCATTTTAATTCCCAGCCTCGGAGGGAGCCGTTTATTCCTCTCTTGGGTGGTAGCTAAGGAGGTAACAGGGACACAGCCCTGCAGGGAAGCTGCAGGAGCAGTGCCTGCTGCTCCCCATGACAATGGCAGCAGGGTGCAGGCAATGCCCTGGGATGGGCCCTGCAGGGAAGGGGCTCAGAGAGCCCAGGCTGGCCGTGCCAGGAGCCCTCTGTGCACAGCAGCAGCCCAGGCTCTGTCCCCAGCAACAACAGCAGCAGCCCAGGCTGTGTCCCAGCAGCAGCAGGAGCAGCCCAGGCTCTGTCCCAGGCTCTGCCCCAGGCTCTGTCCCAGCAGCAGCAGCAGCCCAGGCTCTGCCCCAGGCTCTGCCCCAGGCTGTGCCCCAGCCTCCCCAGCACACACACCCATTCCAGTGCAGGAGAGCAGCACAAGTGCCCTAACAAGGACAGGTATTACATGCACTAAGCCAGTGTTCACTCACTCAATCCCAAATTTACCATCTCCCCTGGTGTGCTGCTGGGCCATGCCCTGCTGCCCAGTGCAGCCTGCATTACTCCTGCAGGGGAGCTGCTCAGGAACAGCAGCCTGGCAGCACATCATCCCTACCAACTCCTGCTAACATGGAAATCCCTGTGCTGTGGGGTGATGAATTACTTCAGCATGAATTTATAACAAGTACAGACCAGAATTACTTATTTGGATAAATCTTTTGTGCATGAGACTGTATCTGGATTGATAATATGAGCTTCTGTAATTTTGTTATATCTGATTGAAAAAACCCAGAAACATTTTAAGACTTAGATAAATTAATTATCTAATCCAGTTGAGCTTTCTCCCTCCAATTATTTCCTATATTGAGAGAGTGGATTTTTATAATAGAATTGGATGTAATGAAGTTTGTAAAATGAGAAATTGAAATGAATTAAAAACATTGATTTTTCCTCTACAGATGGATTTTCTCTTGACATCCCTTTCACTTTTTTCACTATCTCTGCAGGATCACTAAATACCACATTCAGAAGGCACCTGGCATCTCCAAAGCAAAAGAAATTGATTTTTGTGCTAACATTGCAGTACAGTAGCAAACCCACCACTTTTATTCACCTTATTTTGTTTCATACTGTTGGAGGAGGGAGACTGGACATGAATGGAGTGAGTGACTCTGTGTCCATAAGTTCTGGCCACATCCACTTATTTCCATGTTCATTACACAAAGAATACACAGAATAACCACATCTATGGTACATTCAATGGTTAAAATATGGTATGACTGTGGTTTTTAATATGCACACATTTTAACAATCTTTTGTTTTGTACCAAAATTTTGCACTGAAACTTGTTTGTTATCCAGAGTATGAGGTACAATTTAAGACTCTTCTCTCAGCTTTAATGTATGATCATGGGAAAGTCACTTGGCCTGAGACTCACTATAAAGCAACACAAGTGATGTAATTAAAAGAATGTATGTAATTCACTTCTGTAAAGCCATTCAAAGTTGATGTAAAAGCTAAGGCAAAACTGATTTTGCCACTGCAACCAGTTTTTATTTTACTCCATAAGCCTTAAAAGGCAAGTTTCATTTTCCCTGCCTTTATACAGGAAGCTGTTTTGCTCTCCATAGTTCCTTGTGAGAGTTTGCATTCACCTGACCATTGCTGGGATGACTTTACTGTTCCCTACTGTAACTAAGCTCCAGGAAATTTCATCAGCACCATGCTCATTTTTCCAACGCCAATAAATGAAGTTTATTCCAAACCCTGTTTCACAGGCACACAACAGAAGACAGCCAGAGAACTTATTTCAGCTGAAGAACAGCAGCATAAAACTAAAACCCTCCAATGAAATCCCTCATAAGGCAACACAAGCTTCATGTGATGTGTCAGGGCTGCACACTGGTGATTCGCTGATGGCTGGAGGAAAGGGAAGTGCTCTCACAGCTAACAGTAAGTTCTGAGCAAGACAGGAGAACAGACTGCAATAAAAACAGTAAACTGGCCTGGTTTGGAGAGGGGAAGAGAGAGCAGAGGGAGATGGGAAGAGGTCACAGTACTTAGTGTTTAGAAAGAGATTGAAATTTCTTCAGTATTTAACAAGTAAATGTCATATTTGTGCAAGATTCCATACAATCAACATCCCAGTTAGTTACTTTTATTTCCTTTAGCTAAGACACAAGGAAGGCCGTGGGCTGTGGCACAGTGCATTGGAGTAAATGTTCCAGCTAACCTGAGCCATTCATGGGACACACACTGCACCTGGCAGCCCTCAGCCCAGCCCCAAGGCACTGTTCTCCACCTCTTATCCCAACCTAAATGATGAAGGAGAAGCTGAGTAACACTGAGCAGGAGAAGCAGGTTCCATTCCTGGGCAGGCTGGCAGTGCAGCTCTAGGAAATCCCCAGGAAAAGCTGCTCCAGCCCAAGGTCACTGTGCACTGAGCCAGTGGCAATAAAAGTGCCCTGTGGCAATAAAAGCTCCTGACCTGCCCACAGGGATTCAGCACCTAGAGCAGCACTAACACTAGGCTGAGATGAGATGTTCAGCTGAGGATCAGAGCAGCAGCACCCAAAAAACCCACGGTCAGGGCTCTGAGGCTGAGGCACCCCCAGCGAGGGGGGTGCAGTGCAGGGGGCTGGGTGTCCTGGGTTCCAGGAGTTTAAATTACCCTTCTGCCTCGGGACAGCTCCTGGCACTCCCACAGCAACTGAAAGGTATCTCGGTATGAGTAAGAATCAGAACCTGCATCTGATAGAAATTCTGCTGGAAAATTGTGTTCTGCTGCCCTGGGTGCTTGGACACACCATTTTCACATTTGCTGCTGCTCTGTGTCAGGACAGCCTAGCGTGGATATGAGACACACACTGGCTTCTTCACAGTGGAGAAGAGAAAACTTAATTTTCTGCTTCAGAAAACAGAATTGCTGGTTCAGAAGGCCAGATAATACCAGTCTTCTCTGTGGAGGGAAACACTGAAACAGACTCCTGGAAAGGAAAGCTCTCATATGCCAGCACTCCTGAACAAGCTGAATTTGGGTGCCACATACAAGAGAAGGTGGAGAAAGTACTGAAGGCAGATTTCTATCTCTACAGAAAGACTTACTTTTTTGCAGAAATATGTATGTATTCATTTATTCTGTCCTGCTTTGATACAGTACTTGCAGCTGAGAACTCTTTCTCAGAAGTCTGACTGACTATAAGAAATACTTAATAAGGCAATTTGTGTGTTGAAGCTGTGATTAAAAAAACACAGACAATTGTGGTGTTTTGAATTATTATTTAAAAAAATCGACTTTTTTCTTGCACTTTCAGTGTGTGAAAGTAACTTCAAACTGTCTTTATAAGCATAGAACTTTGTTGGTTTACATTAGATTTCTCATTAATCTAAGCAAGTATAGGAACCAACACTACAAATTCTGTTCATGCCAGCCTACAAAAACCAGAAAAACAAACACAAAGTGTTCTCTTTATCTCAGTGTGAGCTAGAGAAGATGGTATAAAGCACAGCAGACTGGTTTTGCCTGGTTTCCAGCCTCCAGCCAGGGCCTGCCCATGGGTGTCACTGTAATAGCAGGGGCTGGCACAGCCTCCAGCCTTCCCAGTCCAAAGACTGCTCCAGAGCACAGGACACAGCTCTCCTGTGACTTGCACTGACAAACACTCTGCTTTCTCACAGCTGTCCCACAGTGAGTTCAAACAAACAAACCAGCTAAACACCATGACAGGACGTGACTTTCAATCTTTGTGTCTGAGGGGTGTGCTCCTATCTACAGCCTGCTCCTCTGGGAGCCTGTAAATATACACATTTCCTTGTGGGAAGGGGAGCAGCTTCCACAGATCAGCACATTAGATGGGCGGCTCAGACAGTGAAAGCACAGGTTACATGGATTATAACAGTGACTTTTGCAAGGCCTGCAAATGGACTGTACTTAGGAGATTTGCATAAGAAAAAAGAACTACTACTCTAGAATTACCTAACTACAGCCAGCCTGTAACCACCCTCTACCAAAACCCATGTCCTACAGCCAGTATTTTTATGTTATTTATTGAATAAAGCCTGGAAAGGGAAATAGCAGCGCAGGCAGAGTTTGGCAGAATCAGAGGTGATCTGCAGATTCCAGAAGGTGACTGCAGACAGCAGAAGAGAAGATGTAACCCCCAAGTGTCCCTAACCCTAATCCAGCCTTGCATGTCCCCGTGGATCAGTGCTTGAGTTGTCTGCTGAGGTGACTCCTCACTCATCAGCATCTCTCCAGAAACACTCCAGAGAAAACAAGATTTTTTTTTATATCTTCCTGATCCATTACCCTTTAAATTTAATTTAAAGAAACTCAGCAGGTCAAATAAGAAATTTCAACCTTAATCTTTTCCTGAGATCTTATTTAAGAAAGGAAATGGAATTAATTTGCTCCTGGTTACATAAATCCATAACTACAGCTCCTTACATATCCACTCCTTATTTCCTTCATAAGGCAAGTTTAGCAGAGGCATTTCCCCCAGTACTCAGTGGAATACTTCAGCACTTCTGATCTTCTGCCGTGACCTCATGGAATTCCAAATTGCAATGGCCAGCTACACAGCTACATCAAACTGAGACAGGCTGTGTTCTTTAGAAATGAAAGCAGATATTCAAGATGTTGCTGGTTTTTTACTGCAGTCTGTAGTTAAGAACAAAGTTTCATAACTTTAAGTGTAACTGAAATTTCTTCTAAGGCAGTAAAGCAGCACGGAAATCAGAGCCCCTTACTGTACATTCAGATCAGCTCACCTGGAAAACCTCCTTTTAAAATGTTCAAACCTAAAGAAATCTAAAAGCCAAATTACTTTGGAAAGCTTGTAGTGCCTGTAGAACAGATTAATATATCTCAGAATGAATACATCAGCAATGAAGTCACAGAATGCTTGCATCAGGTTTTCCTGCAACATTCCATGGTATATTAAATAATTGGTAGCACAGAGCAGAGCAGAAATGTGTTTGCAGAAAGCCAGAAATAATTCACATAATTACACGTGCATTTTCAGAGTTCAATGGATTGTGGAAGCACCACCCACTAAACACAGCACATTCAATGCACCTCAAACACAGGAAATAAAAACAGAAATCAAAGCACATGGTGAAAACCATGACTCATAAACCCCCAAGAGCAGCCTGTACGTTGAGTCCTCACAAAGGAAGCTTTAGGAAGAAAACAAACAAAAGCCCCAAACACACCCCCTGTCCAAGAGCTGGACTGCACATCCCAATGGCTGGGCAGTGCCAGGGAGGGCAGGGACACACACAGTCACAGAGCTGCAGGGAGAAGAGTCAAAAGGAGCTGCAGGGAAAGGATCAGGCATTAGAAAGAAGACAGACAGACTGACTGACTGACTTCTGGGACACTGATTAAAGACCTAAATAGCAACGTGAGTAACAGAGGATGAGCACCAGTGACACGACTCAGGAAAAGAATTCAATTTCTCCTCATTCCATTAGGGGAAGCAGCACTTCCAGAGGAAGGCTGGGAGGGACTGAAGAGTGCAAGGAGACACTGCAATGCTGTCTGGGACAAGAAGGAGCAGCTGCTCCAGTGCTGACCCCGAGCAGATTGCCAGGCTCAGCTGCAGCCTGTGCTGGGGAGGAGCAGCTCAGCTGAGAGGGGGATCCCAAACAGCCCTGGCAGCAGGGATGCAGCTCTGGGGAAATGCTCTGTGTGCCATGCTCCCCTGTCAGCTGGCAATAACCATCTCACCTGCAGCCACCTCTACTTAAATACTTCTGTAGTTCTGCCATTTCGTGTCCAGCCTGAGAGCTCAGTACAACTACAGAATTTCACCCGAATTTTCGCACAGCCATAGTGCTAGCTGCTCTTCTGGCTTCCCAACAAAGGGCCCTAATTAATCATTTTGCCAGTATGAAATGCATTGCATAATTGCTCAGAAATCAAGTTTCATTAACACTGGCATTAATTATTGAAAATTGGCAGAAACACCATTGGAAGATGAAGCATCATTTAAATTAAATGCTTCATTTGTATTTTTTCTCATCAAGATTAACGCATAGGAAATGGGCATACCAAACTTCAGAAATAAAACTTCTTTTTGGTTAGGAAGAGAGTGAAAATGAATTTTCCACTTAATAAAACTCAAATTACATTTATTTTGCTACATGTAATTTTAGAAGCAGAAATAAACTCTTGACCCACTAGTTTGCAACATTAATGTAGGCACTTCTGAAAGAAATTTCAGTTGTTTTCAAGATTAAATTAGATATCTAACTTTGGATATCTCTATTTAAAAAGCTGTACTTGTGTTTATTATAGCATGATACAATATTTAGAAAAATTTTTTGCTGTAACCTTGCCAAGTGACAGGTCCAAAATAAACAAAGTGAAGGGTTCTTTTTCAGCATATAATGTTGGAGTCCACTGCCTCAAATTTTAGTGGTAAAAAAAAAAATATAAGTGGGTTAAAAAGGAGCAATTCTACTGGAGAATGGATTGTCTCACAGATTAGAAGCCTGGTGCCTGCAATGTTCCTAGGCAATGCACGTGGAAGCAAGCAGAAGCAATGCCAGTAAATGGCAATTATACTGGAGGTTCTTATAATCTTATAAAAAATTCAGTACCCAAATCAAATAATGGCCAAATTGACACACCAATAAGTTACCCTCAATGTTGTTTGAATTAAAAATTAAATTAATTAGATCAAAGGATTAGTACCATGACTAATCAAGCTTTTAAACACACATGGTAACAATAAGCTAACTTTGTTGGCTGGTTATATATTCAGCTAAAGAACTTAATTTGTCTTGGCCATCACACAGCTTAGGTGTCTCCTAAAACTGAAGGTAAAGTCTAAATCACAGTATCAAAAGCTGTTCCTCTAAAGGATCTTAGACTTTTCTCTCTGGGCCAGCACTCTCTCTCCCCCAGCAGAAGCCAAAAGGTATTAAAAGAAATCCCTAAGAAATGACATTGTTATAACCCCTGTGACTTCTGCTGGCAGGACATGGCCAATGGGAACTTCCATGCTCCATTCCCAGGGGAATTCTCCCTGCTCTCCCTCTGGAGCCAGGTTTAAACTCTGGTGACTCCTGCATTTCCCCACACCCAAGTGACCAGGGGCTCCTGCCACAAAGCTGTAACCAAAAGAGGGCTGGACTCGCTCTCACTGTCAGATTGCTGAAGTTAAACAAAATATTTGTTGAAAATAACTATCAAAATAAAAATAACATGGAAAATACAACCGTGGGTCAAATTATGGAAACTCAGGTGCAACTTCCAACCTTCCATGGCTCCAACTATTAGTAGAGAGATTCATAAAAATTATTCCTGTCACTGCCATTTTAAAGCAAAATTCCAAACCATAATTATTTTCAGCAATATCCCCAGAAGGTCTGAATAGGTATGGTACAAAATGAGCATTTATAAAATCCTCTAACCATATATTTATGTCATGGGAGCTATTCTACTCTATGTCCCACCGAATAAAGAAGGAAATACCAATTAATTAAAGCAGTTTCCACTAGGGGTATGAAGTTGGCAGCTGTGTGAATAGAAAAAACCACCACTGGTATCCTTCCTGTAACACTAACACACTGTTTGCATTGTCTTGTAGGTTTAATATCAACAAAACCACTAACAATGGATTAATATTTAAATAATTACCTCCCTTCCTGCCTACCCAGAGAAAGGGGGAGCTTCAACATCAGCAACTTCCACATTAGCTTCACAGAAAGGCAGACTGATCACTGAGGCTCAGCCTCAGAAGCAGGAAAGCATTTCCATGAAATTGATGTTTGATGATGTGACCTTCCTATGAAACATGCTTCTATTTTTCATTAAATGTATTTTCACTGCAAGGACTCGTTTACATATTACTTTATAAATACATATGCAGTGCCTAATTTCATGTAATGATCCTGCAGTCACTTTTAAATTGACACTGGCCAGTATGGGATAATAAATCCAGGGTTTCAGATTCCAGGTATGCAGCCAGAAAGAAGCAAAGGACTTGCTGGGATAGGAAAGGTCACAGGCCAAACCAATCAGGTTTTTGAAAACTGCAAAATAAAACAAGCCCAGAAGGAATCAGACACAAACAGATTTCTCATGTATGTGGCTTAGCTTCCAAAACTGAACAGAAATGTGTCTTTCTCTAGAAGTTTCCCCTTCTTAGAAGGCAGCACAGCATTTCCCAGCTGGAAGTCACTAATGCCACTCACTGGATGAGGCAGTAAGACTGGCTGTGTAACCACCCCAGCAGGGGAGTTACAGGAATTCTGATTTCATAAAGCTGCTTAAACACCAGGGAAAGTCTTCAGGCCCTGTCACCTTATGCATGCAGGAACAGAAGCTTGTTGAAGCAATGAGCTGACAAAAAGGCAGGACCCTGAGTCAGTAACATTCTTTTTTTGATCTAAAGAGATGAAAACCATGCAGTTGTAAACATCCTACAGGCTGTGAGAGACAAACCAATCTCCTTTTTGAAAGCAAGGATTTTGGATGAAAACTGCTACCCCGCACATCAGTTTTTTCACATAAAAATGTCTCCAATGTTTTCCCATTTTCTGTCCTTGCTAGAATGCAGAAAAACTCTAAAAATTCCTTTTGAGCTTTAGGAATTGAGTATTTTAGTGCTGGGCCTCCTATAGGAGGCTCCCACAAAAGCATTCCCTAAAACAGTGTGGGGGGTTTGCTGCCCCTTTGGGGATCAGAGGCTGCACATGGTGGGGGCTCAGAGGCACTGCTGGAAAATTATGGAATCAACGGTCCTGGCAAGGATGCTCCCAAAGTGTGGCACACATACAAACCAGAACTTGAAAGACACTTTCTGAGGACAGTGAGTGATGGTGGGATGCCCCCAGGTTTAGCCCCAGGCTGACTGGAGGCAAATGCATGCTGGTCCCTGCAGACTGCAATGCTGCCTCAGAACTGCCAGCACCAACCCTGCACTGCTGAAACTGAATTCATCTGGACTTCAAAAGCTGCTGGGAATCCTGTCCCAGTTTGATTTGTTACAGAACAGAACCATGGGGTAGATAAAAAGCATCAGTTAGTGATACATAATTATTTAACCACCAGTTTTTCAACTTTCTAACTGAGCATGGATTTTTTTTTTTGTTTTTTTTTTCTGTTGTAGACAGAGCACATTCTGATGTATAATAAATTCTGAATAATGCACACAGCTTCCTCCTCAGCCAGAACAAGTATTTTTTGCTGAGTAATACCAGTTTTGGTCCTTAGATCCTGGTTACAATTAATTATTATACTAACATCAATGACTCAGAGAACACTTTGGTTGCAAATACTCTCTAAAATTACAGCACACTATTAAAGTAGTGGTTTAATAACAGAGTTTTCAGTTCTGTGGAAAGACTGCTGTGATAAAGAAAAGCTTTCAAAAGCCTTTCCCCAAACACTTTGCACATATAGCAAAAAGGCATCAACATTTTTGTCGTATTTGACATTTCAAGGATACTCCCAAGATTTGTAATAACAGTAAACCAGGTGGAACATATCTCTGAAGAATATAAAACAGAATATCCAATCTTTTCTAATTACTTTCCAAAATCTTTATGCCTGCTCCACACCTGCCTCCTTGCAGCCAGTGAGTTCCCCAGGTGGAGGCTGAGCAGTTGCTGCTCTCTGTGCCTGGTGAGGATTGTGACATCTGGATGGCAGGCAGGCAGCTGGCAGCTCCTCCCTGGGACACAGCACTGCTTCATCCCTGACCTGCTGCAGTCTGGGATGCCAGCACAGGCAGGAGGGAGCTGCTCTCCCATCCCTCATTTCTGTCCTTGTGCCTGAGCAAAGCCAAACCCTGCTCTGCTCCTCACACAGGTGTGCTGCTCAGAACACTGCACAAATTCTCATGCACAACAGTGGCCACTCAGAAATAGAAAACCCAGGAAATAAAACCAGATCTCCAGTTTCATCCCTCACATTCACATGAGAAGCAAGTATTTTTCAAGAGAAAATAATTATACTCATTAAAGGACATTTTATTTTAGAAAAACAGGACCACCCACGACTGTAAGGCTGCAGAATGAAGTCTAGAAAAGACTGAAGTCAATGTGCATGTACCTATTTGTATACACATACTAATTCCAGCAAAGCTATCCATATGGCTTTAAAATATTTTTCCATCATCTCTTCTGTGTCAAGTTGCTCTCAAAATAATTTATTTTAAACTTAAATCTTTCATATACACAGCCCCAAACCAAAATATTTCTTCTCAGAATGCCTGAGATTTAATTCAGCAGGTTTAAAGAGACCTGAGACTTTTAGAATGCATTTTCCATTTCCACACACTAAGGGCATCATTTTATTGCACTGTTGCTATTAGAAAAGCTACTGCTTAAAACTTCAGTTTGTGTAGCCTCCCTGTAGAGTATTCTGGTGTTAAAATGAGAAGAGCCAGAAGATTATGAAAGTCCCACCATGCTGAACATGTGCAGAAAGTTGTGGGGAGACCATCAGCACCATCACTTATGACATCATGGAGAGAACTGCATTCTTTCAAGCATTTACAATACACCTTACTTCTAAAATCTGAAAAAAACCCCCAAACCTCCATCTGTTCTAGAGTACGACTGTTCTGGGTACATCCTCTTCATGGGGGAAAAATCCTGTCACCCAAACAGACCTCTGAACAGGAAAAATAATTTCTGATTCCTCCACAGAAACAGAAGCAAGGCCTTCACCTTTTCCAATGCCAGGGCAATTCATTTCCTGTTAGGCCAGGCTGAACTGCTTTACCTGACACACTCAGGTGAGTGCAGAAATCACTGAGACACCCCTCAATCCTCTCCTGCTCTCAGAGCAGGAAATCAGCAGGTTTATGATGGAAGATAAGGGTTAGGCTTTGAGAAATTGTTTTTATGATGCAGCAACTTGGCCAAATTCAGATATAGTGGCTACTGAGTGCAAAAATCAACATTTAAGAAAACACATTTGTGGGTGTAATTTCTATGCATCTTGCACAGCAATAACTGCACTACCTGTAAATGAATTATACAATTAAAAGCAGCAGATGTGCTGGGAATTTTGGCCATGAGTCACATCACAATAATTTGAACACTTTAGCAAAGAACACAGCAGTATTTTATCCACAGCAGGGAATCACAGCCTACATGGCTACTCCTGCATAAGGAATGAGTGAATGAATGAGGGAGTTAAACAGCTGCATTTTCCAAGGGAGAGGCTCTGAATGTTTTACCTAGATGAATGCCAAAGCTGGGAAAGATGAAAGAAAAAAGTCAAGAATGAAAGAAAACTAAAATGAAAGGCTAGTAACTAGTGGAATTCTGTACTGAAGGTCTGTCCAATCCAAACATGTACATCTTACACTGCCAACCCTGGTGCAAAACCTGTGACTTAGCAGCTGGACTCTAGAATCAGAAGGTAGCAGAAAAAAAAGGTTTTGATAAGCTCTGTTTAAACTTTGTGTATGGAACAGAACACAGACTGCAGATACTGAACCTTGTTTTCAAGCACTGTTAAAACTGAAAGCAAGACCCAAACAAAGTACTGGAACCAATTTTAGGAAGACATATTACTACATTTTCTAAAAAGGAGATCAAAAGGCATTCCATTAATGAGATGTTGATGTACCATTTGACTCGAGGTATTTTGAACAGTGTCACTGAACAGCTCCTGTCAGGGGTGCCCAGGTGACAGAATGTGGGGAGAAAAGAGGTGAGCAGTGGCAGAAGGGTGAGGAATAGATGAGTGCTATCCCCTGAGCAGGTAACACAGAACCAGCACACAACACTGCAAAGCAGCACAGGCTGCTGTGAGAACCAAGAGTTCAAAGGCAGGATGATGCACCAGTACAGCTTCCTGAACAGCAACAGAGCAAAGCTGATTTCTGTGGCCATGAAGCTGGGAGGAACTGGAGGGCAGCCAGGTTCCTGGAAAAGATCCATCTACATTCCAGGGCCTGAGAAAGAGTACTAAAAGAAACACATAACTACAAATCAATCTCATTGATACTGCATGAAAGCAAGGTCATTATTCTGAAAAGGATGCAAAGATTAAAAAAACAACTCCAAGTATCAGTGTGGATTGATATGACATACACTTGGACAAGGCACAAGAACAACCCTCAAGAGCTCCATCAGTCATGTTCAAATATTCCAGTAATCATCTCTTGTTTGTTGACTCCACTACAGCCTTTGACTCATGATTGGCTATGGCTGACAATGCTTGAAAGGGGTTTTCTATCACTCCTGGACAAGCTGTGGTGTAGAAGTTGTTATGCTGGAAGTGAGGATGACCCGAGTGCCTCTCCAACAAGAAAGGTCCCCAGGAAAAGGGAGCTGGTGGGGACAGCACAGAGGAGAGCAGAGGGTGCCAGAGGAGGCCTGTGAGCTCACACACCCAGAGGGAGCAGCAGCAGTGCCCAGCCAGGCTGGACCCATGGAACACACCCCATGGAATGTGCACTGCCTGTGCACATCCCCAGAGCAGCTCTGGCAGCTGGGGGCACAGGGAGCTGGCAGGGGACACAGCAGGACAGCTGGCCCCAGGACACCCAAGGGATATCCCAGAGCAGCCCCTATTTCCTTCATTGCTAGTGGCACTTCCAAGGTTGTTTTTAATTCATTACAGCCATCTGTATCAGACTTGTATGAGGTTCTTGGAACAAGCACAGTCCCAGCTGTGCTATGGACAGAATTCCTGCTAATGTTTATGGACACCCTTCTGTTAGAGTACTAATTTGGCTGAGTTTTAGCAATTCTTAGCATGGCTTTCCATCTACTTACACTGGACATGTAAGTTCTAACCTCATTTCCATCAGGATCTGGCACAGCTCCAGGGAAGCCAAATTAAACACCTTGTTTTACGTGCCAGTGTAACAATGGAGGCAGAAGAGGACATCACATACAGCAAGAGTCCCAGGAGGAGCTATAAAGTAATTAATAACATACTGTCACAATCACAGGCCTCAAGGTGAGGAGAAAAAAAACAGCAAATTAATTGCTTCCTAATGATCTATTAATCCAGTCCTTTATTTTGTTAGGTATGCACCCAGAAATGTATTTAAGCAATTACCTCGAGTCACATTGCTTCACAGCCTCATTAAATTCTGTGGGCTTCCTCTTTCATGGCCACTGAAACCTACTCTTGATTTGGGACTGGGGACAAGCAGAGCTAAGTCAGCAGAGAGAAGGTTATGAAAGTGCAGCAGCTGAAGAATGCTGTGATGATGAGTTGAATGCAAGCCATTCAGCAGTGTGAGTGAGCCAGGGAGGCAGAGGGAAACTCTGCTGGATCCCAGCTGCATTCCAGGAAGCACAGCTGTACCAAAGTCATAACACAAAGTACCCAAGGCAGGGAGCACTCAGCAAAGACATCTTTGCACTACAAAACACCACGTCATATAAACATGCATTATTCCTTTCTCCCTCAACCACAAACTGATGCAATCTGCCAGCTATTGCAGATAAAGTCTCATTCCTGAAGTATCCTGCAGCAACAATCTGAGAAGCTGATCTGATAAGAAAGCAGACAATCAAAAGAGCATCTTCAACCCCTAAAATTAAAATGAGCAAGTGTGTCAAGGCAAGTGTGAGACAAAAGAGCAAACATTAAGAGAATGAAAACTTTCATAAATAAAAAGCAACAAAACTAAACAAAAAGAGAAGGATGATTTAATTACATATTTGGAATGAATGAATGAATGTGTGATAGTAACCCACGGCATGAATTGTTTGTATTTTTTACCTATTCTTCTAAAAGAAATTCATCTTCCTCTCTCTTACTGGAACACTC
>JAODHZ010000423.1:426969-450208 GCA_027576135.1 Cossypha dichroa | reverse complement strand
AAAAAAAAAAAAAAAAAAAAGCAGTGTCAGGTAGAACACTCCATTAAATAGCACACTCTAAAAGCCAAGTCACTGACTTGAAAAAACCAAAAACCCCACAGCCCTTTAAAGCTGCAGAATCCTAGAATACCTCTAGCTTTGTGTTCCAGCCATTCTGTGTTCTCCCAGCCTGGAGAAGGCATATGCAGGAGCCACAGTGACATCCCAGAGCTGCTGCCTGTTTGTGCAACATGCCACACACAGTGATTCCTCACAGGACAAACAAACAGCTCCAACTGCATGCAACCAAGCTGCAATTGCTATTTTGGGGTAGAGAAGCATGCTTAGCATATGGCTACTAAAATTTTTCTGGGACAGTCTCAATGTAAAGGATGAGAACAGTAATTATCACCAGGAAACAAGTCAAATAGCAGTAAAACGTGACAATTCTTAATAAGAAATGGAGCTGAGACACTCTCAGAGTTCAGAGTTTGTTGGTTAGGGATGTACTTTTTGTAAAAGCAGTGAATTCCAGCAAAATGCATGCTTGGCACAGCACAGTATCTGCAATCCCAAATCCCGCCAGCTGTTGGAATATCCAGTACCAAACTGGAAGGCAGCTAGCAAGTTGAGATACAGGAAAGCACTGGCACCTACATGCAGAAGAAGAGCACAGCAAAGCCAGCTGTGCCAGAGCAAGGCTGGAGGGGCAGCTCCCCCCCACAGCAAGAGGCAGCCTGGCACACACAGCCAGCCTGTTTACCCCCTGCCTCCTGATCTGCTTCCACTCAAACACCACTGCTGGCAATCTATTGCTTGCCATCTATAGATGCACCTGCAGCAAAGCCAGAAGGACTAAAAAGCAGCTTCTGAGAGTGTATTTTTAACTGTTTGTTTATTTCCCTTTGAATTTGGATTTGAAGAGGTAAATTACAGACTTCTCTAAGTGAAAGTGAATCCAAAAAAACTCTTTATGAAATCTGATAAAGAAATCTTTAATGATTACTCTTAGCCAGCTAACTCCTACTGCTGTGCTTTTAACCAGTCAGAAAAGGAACAGAATTAGGTTTTACAGTTCTTTTTTTACACCTCCAAGGTTCTGCATATAAATAAATGTATTTCCAGATGCTGATGTGAGGTAGGAGAGAGATTAAACTGCACAGAGTGGAACTATGGAAGAAATACTTTTGTGTAAAAAACATGAGACATTGAGCAGGAGAGAGAAGAAAGGGGAACAACTGTCAGGTAAATATCCTATGCAAATACCCTAGTGTTTTTATCCAAGTTTCAGCTGTGAGCCAGTGACTGACAGATGCTGGTGCACTGGGTCAGTCCTGATGGATTGCTGAACTTGCACCAGCTCTTTGCATTTGCTGCTCCTGAACTCCACAAGATTTCCAGCAGCCCACAGCTTGAGCTACAGTTCCTAAACTCCATTTGTGCACGAAACACCAAGAAGTATTTCCACGAAATTTCTCTTTGTAAGAGATAAACTCTGCTCCATAAGGTGAGCACAGCAAGCTGTGCACAGCCAGAGCTGTTCTGGTGACATGAGGCAGCAGAAGAGTCAAAAGTTCATTTAGAAATGACAGCTTAGCTTCAAAGGCAGAAGCAGCTGATGTGCTGCTGGGGGACAGCCCTGCCAGTGCCCCAGACACCAGTTCCAGGTCTGGCCCCAGCACTCCAGTGTCACACTGGGAGTCTTGCTCTGCACTGCCATGCATCCTAATGTTATCCCTGCTGTATGTACAGACAGTTGCAGGCTCTCATTATTTTCTTTATCACTGCCTCTTTGCTACCATACTTCAAAAGCAAATCGTTTTCTTAACTCCAAACTATAATAAATTTTGTAATTTACTGCTACAGTGAACACGCAGGGAGCATTAACGTAATTTGGAATTCTAGACGTGTTTTATTTTAAGTAGCAGCTTCCTGAACAAAATAAAAAAAACACTTTTGTTGAGGCTGTTTTCTTCAATTCACCTCAAGCCTGCTTTCTGTATTTTTACATAATTGTAGGTCATTTCCTTAAAATTATTAATCCTATTTCATGTAATGGTGTATAAAACCCCCCTGTATTTCTCATGACACCTCATTAAATTCTCATTTCTTACTGAAATTCTGTAT
Source organism: Cossypha dichroa (assembly GCA_027576135.1). Taxonomy (NCBI): domain Eukaryota; kingdom Metazoa; phylum Chordata; class Aves; order Passeriformes; family Muscicapidae; genus Cossypha; species Cossypha dichroa. Next base: position 448,102 of record JAODHZ010000423.1, on the reverse strand, counting down.
GTAATGTACCAAACTGTTTCCCTTTTGGACAGAAGTCAAAGAATATTTCAGTGGAGCAGATCAGACAGTTACTAGGCAAAGTCCTTCCTAATGAACTTAGTGGGTCAGCTTAGCACTGCTCAAGTGCATAATAATAATAATAATAATAAAATTATTATTTCATTGAAAACCATACAACACTAAGTATATATTAAAGCACTTTTAAAAATTATTTGAGAGGTTTGGTAATCTAAATTCCCATTGACTTCTTAATAGGGTTCAACATCCTGAAATGTGAAGATGTGTTGAGAAAGCACCTACTTTAAACTACACAGTTTTTGGGGTTTTTTTTGCTCTGGGGAAATAGTTTATTCATACTTTAGTATGTGGTTGTTTAAAATGCTTTTTTTCTCAAGTGATAACAAGAATGATCTGAAAGCAGAGCTATTGTGCTATGCACTTATTGATCACAGAAGACTGTAACACAGCTTGCAGGGGTGAGGTCAATGCTGCACAGGGGAGACTGAGGTCCAGCTTCTAGACTGTGGCCTTAGCAGCAAATTTTATTAACATAATTCTTACTGGAACTGTTAGAAATTGAAGGAATAATTTCATAAACGTGGTAAAATTCACATCTAGTGAAAAACTATTGAATAGCTTTACTAATCAACATTAATTTGCCTAACACATTCAGAAATTATCTTCACAAACAGATTCCTTAAAATCACTTGTGAAATTAAATGGTTTTGTGGTCCTCACTGAATAGTTTAGATAATAAGAGCAGTGGGAATTTTGACACATATTTTGTAGTTCACAGTCAGATCCTGCTCAGGCTACTTGTGAGAATTCACATGAGGAAATTATTCCCCAGATACCCATGAACAGTAAATATTTCAAAGCACTCACACGAATTAGTTTAAAGTCCAAATGCATATTCACAGAAATAAAGGGAGTGCTTTGCTCAGTGCTTTGTTCCAGACTCTGCACACAGGTAACTCTAACTAATACCAGTGTGCTGGCACAGAAAGTCAGTCCCTTCCTGCCCCGTACAGATGAAGAAGGTCCTGTTCCAGCCCACATCCAGGTGCTGGGGCAGCACAGCCTGCCAAGCTGGGCTGCAGGAAACACCACAGCAGCCTGGAACTGACTGAGGCTGCTCTAACTTGCTGAGAACTGATGCAGTGACCTGGAGCACATGTGGGTGTCTGTATCCTACAGCCTGAGAAGTGAAAATTGCTACCTTCTTCAGCAGAGTGCTGCCAGAGAGGCACCATCCCAAATAGGAAGTTTTGGATCAAAAAAATCAAAACACTTTCTAGCCTTCATTCTTTCAACTGGGGAGAAGTTTCTGAAAAACTCATTTGCATCAAAGTGTATGAGAGATTCATTTTATAGCATCTGGATAAAATAATGATAAGATTTCAAGATTCTATGATGGTTTCTTAGAGAGGGGATGAGAAAGGAGGAATAGATTGAATATTCTCAAGAATTAGAAAGTATAGCCATAGACTAGGATATTAAAAGCCTGTCTTGCAGAATTTATAGGCTGCCATTTGGATTTAAATCTGTCAGTCTATCCTTGAAAAGACATCTGACTGAAATGATGGGTGGTGGATCTGTGTGTAGGATTAAAAGCCTGCAGCTCCCTGGCAGCTCTGTCTCACTGCTGAGGTATTTGATGCTGAGGACTGATGACAGCAGACCATTATTTACTCCATGACAATTCCTGGAGCACATGCTGGGAAGGTGCTAGGGAGAGAAACTGAGGAGTTTGGAAGAAAGCAAAACTGCGGGGAGGCTTCTCCCCTGGAAATCTCTTGGCATATTGCTGATGGCCTCACCCCAGGTAGAGAATGCTCATGTCACATACAGGGGACACAGGCTGGCACTGCAGAGGTCTCTAGTGCTGCCATTTCCCCCCTCATATTCCAGATGTTACTGTCAGCTCTGTACTGACCTGAAAGCAGCTCCAGGGGCCATGGCTGAATCCACCACAGCTAATCACAAAAAGATTATATGGTTAAGTTCCAGGAAATACATGGTGATGCAAACGAGCAGAAAACCAGGAAAAACCACCCAACTAGTTTCCAAATCTGAGCAGGTAGTTCAAATGGAAGACAGACATTTTCACACATACAAGTGACAATCCCTCTCTCTCCTTTTTTGTGACCCCTGGCCCTGATGACTATTTATATTCAGGCTAAGGCCACTGCAGATGTACCTGAGAGGGAAACTGAAATGGAAACTGCTCAGCAGTGCTAATGGGTGACCAAAGAAATTACCTGGCCTGGAAGGCAAAAAGGGCCAGCAGCAGCAGGGGAGAGCTGGCTGCAGGCAGCAGTGCCAGAGGCAGAGGCACTCCTGCAGCACAGTGAGGTTTCCCTGGCTGCCCAGAACAGGAAATTCCACAGCACTGCTCTGTAGCAATCCTGGGAAGCATCAGGGGCCACCTTGGGGCAGCAGAGCTGGCACTGGGATGGAACCATGCTGGCTGAGGCAGCCCATGGCAGCTCCCTGCACTGGTGCTGCTCCAAGGGTTTGGAAGGAACCAGACTGTGATGTGGCTTGGCAGACTCTGTGTCAGCCACTAATGGTGGTAGGACCCTGTCCAATCATTTTAAAAATATATTTTAACACAAATACACATTTAATTTGCCTCAATGAATACAACAGTTCTCTATCATAATACTGAAATTACGTTCCCACTGTGAGAGATTATTTTCAGATTGCAAATCTATTTGAACTTAGTTTGTTCTAACAAGAGATCTTAAATTACAGAAAATACTTTTTAAAACGCAGATGACTGTCCCCTTCCCCATCCCACAAAGCCACTCTCACCCAAGGCTGAATTGCTGCATATACAAACTGACAGCAAACTGGGAGCCAGGTCGCTGTGGTACAAAGCATTCATCCTCCATTAAGCTCTGGGATAAATTATGGTGGGCAGTGTTTAGTTATTAACATCTCCTTTTAAATGATGCTGTAATAGCATGGGCCATGTTTCCTGGACGTGGAACAAATGTTTCTGTGTGATTTGTTTACACCACTGGAAGCCTGGCATCAGTCAGCTGCATTCCCCCAGGAACAGTTCAAGTTGAAACATGAGTGCTGTGTAAGGAGCACAGTAAAGTACTGCACTGACTTTCCAAACCCCCAGGAATGTGAAATTACTACAAAATAAGCACTGGTCTCTACCTATATTATCCTCCTAAAACATCACCTGTTAATCCATGAAAACCACTGCTGTTGATGTCCCCCCAAGGGAACGTGCAGAGCCAGGAGCAGGATGAACAAATTCCCTGCTGCAGCACAGGCAGGCCTGTTTCCCAAGGACTGTGAGCTGTGGGAGCAGGCACCACCTGCCATCCTCTTCCCCAATTTCATCTGTATTGACACTCCTCTCCCCCACAATGTCAGATTTATTTCTGAACAATCCTTTCTTTTCCCTGAAGTTTTAGCTCTCCTATGTTTTCCTGTTGTGAGAGTCTCACTGGTAAAAATCTTGCCAGAAAGCTCCATGGAATTTTTCTAACTTTATTTTATTATGATCAATAAATTATAGATTCTGATCTTGAGGAGAATAAACAAAGAGTAAGTCCCTTCATTTCCTTTACCCTCACACACCACTTCTAAAGACAACCATTCCTCCTTGGATTATCATGAATTTCAGTGCTCCTCAAAGACAGATTCAGACTGAAGCTGAGGGGGTTTTTAACAACTTGTTGGCAACAGTTTTATTTCAACTCAGCACAGGTCCCACCCCTCGCACAACAGTTCCACATGACAGCTGCAAACAGCTGGATGAGGCACAGCAGATGTGAGCAGGAGGCACAGCCTGGACTCAGGCACTGCAGCTGCAGCAGGATTTGCCTCTTTCCTGGCTTTGCTGGTTTGTTCCAGCAGTGTAACCGTGTTTGGCACTGAGACACCAGAGCAGGCAAGGGCTGTGCTCAGCAACTGTCCTGCCCATGGCCAAATGGTCCAACTTCCCCAGTTTGGGAACATCATTTATTTAATTTTATATGCAGAAATGGTAACTCAGAGAAAAAGAGTGTGGGACTCACCGTAAGTCACCTCCAAATGGGGAATGTTTGCTAGCAGCCCTCTGTAATTCTCATTAAGAATGATAATGCAGGCAGTGAAAGAGTAAGTAAAGTGATTTTCTATAAGCCAAAGCCTAATTAATTCTGCACTGTGTCTATTGATGCAGTTTTATCAATGTCAGTGCTGATTTTATGTCTGCTGATGGTCATTTAGCAAACACAATGTTCTGAAGAGGTGGAAGGCCACCTGCATACAAACCACTTGAATTTAAAAATCACAGAAAAAATAAAGTTATTTCTGATAAAAACTAAAATCTGGAAGTCTTATTTGATTAATAAGATGTGGGAGAGCAGTTTCCTGGCTGGAATGCTATTGTGTGAAATAAAAAAGAATGCACATGGAACACCTATGCCTGAGTTTGGGAATTCCCTATTATTCCAGTTATTTCAGCCATGGAAACACATAGTACAGAATCCATCTGTCCATCAGTTTATAAAGGCCATATACACTATACAGGCAGCCAGGCACTTCCACAGGTCCAGCTTTTAGGGAGAAGAATGGAAGAATGGTGCTCCCAGCAAGTCAGCCTCATCTGTTTCTGCCAGGTTCTGCACTAGCACCATCCTGTGGGGCTGCTGCAATGGATTTGCTCTTAGCATGGAGGTTTGGCCCACTGCAGCCACAGCAAGATAAATTACTGTTCCCCAACCAAAACTGGCTTCCCCTGCAGAGATTTTATGAGCCAGAACTTGTTACCCAAGGATTCACAGTACAGAAATCATTTGGCATATTATCTATCACACAAACCTTGAGAGTGGCATACATTTTTTAAAGCCTGCAGCAGGTATTTGAATAATTTACTTTAACAGTCAGACTTTCTGTTTGCTGTCATTAGACTCTGATCAGAACCAGCCACTGGAATTCTCTCACCATTCCCTAGTTTTTCTACTTTTTGCAACACCTCTCTGCACCTTCTCTTCACCTTCACAGACACAACCCCCACAGAGCAGAAAGACTCTCTAAAATCTTGTAGTAAAAACAATGCTGTGGTTTTATTTATTTATAGGCACCTATTACACTTAGAACACGGGGAAGCTCTATGAGAAGCACATAAAATCATCACACCAAAAAGGTTTACTGCCACAGACTAAGTCTGAACAAGTTTAGGAAGACAACTGTGAGGATTCAGAAATGTTTTGATTGGCTACTTATTTTTAAACAGCTATGACTGAATAGAAAACACTTTTATTTCAATTAGTTTCTAAGTAATATCTATAGTATTTTCCTCCTCTGGAATTCTGGTTTTTTTGTAGAAATAAAGGATATACAAAACAAAGGCAACCCCACAATCCTTTCGTCACCTGCATCCTCAGCTTTGAAACAAATCACTCAGGTAAGGTTGAATGATATCAGTCAAAATGCACTTGGAATAAATTCACTTCCGTTACACATTTGGAAGACCCTGGAAAATACTATTATATTGATCAAACTGTTGGAGGCAATAACATAGAAATTCTCTTGGCACCCCTGGCACTAACGAAATCTTTAGAAAATGTAGATCAGTTCTTAATAAAACTCCACAACCCAATTCAAAAAGAGACTGAGAAAGAAAAAGAGGAGAAGGAGACTACTTGCATTAACTGCAGGTACTTTGTCCTTGCTCCTAGGTTTCCTGCTCTCATTCCTCAGCACTTTCAAAAGATCCCTCAAATCCCCTGCATTGACACACATGACTTCTGAGATGTGCCTGATCAGTGCAGCATTGCTCCATCACTAGTACACAAGTACCATGCCATTAATTCCAATAAATACCCCTCCATCACTTCTAGGGGCTTTTTTCTTTTGTTCCTTTTTCCTTGGTTCACTTTTCTTTAAAGTTGACTTTAACATGCCAACCCATACTGCTTAGCAATGCTACTGCTTAGCAGAGTTTATTGCTAAGTATTTTTAGCAAGTACCTATCATTAAACAGGTGTTAAGATAGACTTGAACTTGGTGGAATTAACTGCTGTATAAATACTGAGACAACATAACTAAATCCATAAGAAACTGCCCTTCAGTACCTTACATGAGCAACATCAATAAACCACAAGCACCTTCTGTTAACTCAGAAGTCATATACAATCTTGAGTTATCTACATTTCATGGATTCATGGCCACAGATCACATTAAAGGCAAAAAACTTAGGAAAGCACAAAAATGCAATACAGCACGAAAAAGCCAAACTTCTCAAAAACCAGCTTGAGCAGACATTTGATGTATAATATAAACCAACACAGAAGGCTTGAGGTGGGAATGGAAGGTAAGGGAACATTACAGAGTTACTAACAGCTTGAGCTGTGCAACCTGGAATCCAAACAGCAGCATCTCCCTGCCTGCAAGAACCCAGGAAGGTCTGGAAGATACTGCAAAAAGGATAGGAATCCATGTACCACTCTGGTTTTGCAAAATTTCACTGAGTGTTTCAAACAGTCAGCTTCCTTTAACAAAAGAACTATATCCAGGACAGCCTGAGAAAATTCATCCATCCCCTGGTTTCTAATGCCCTTTCCACAACCAGTCCTGACTGTACAGCTCTGACTGTACAGATAACAAAGCAAATGAGATCTTTTCTGGTTTTATATGCACACCGGCTTAGAACATATTCTTCACCTAATAAAACCAATTAAGAATGGAAACAAAATGGGATATGTCTTCTAAATGCTTGACTGCAACCCCCTTACAGCCTTCTCCCTGGACTCAGACCAATTGTTAGTGCTGTTATTTTAAGAAGATCAAGGTTTAGAGATCCCAGGAGGTAGCTGGGATGAGCTGAGAACATTGATTTAGGCACTTTAGGCACCTCTGTTTCTGACAGGAAGCAGGCACCAAACCATGCAGGGACTTGTAAAAAGCTGGAGAATTCCTAAATGTGATGTTTGGAAGTCTCAGTGATGGGCTTGGGTACTTCATCACTTTTACAGGACTGAGCCTTCACTTATTTAAAGCTAAACTAATGGCAAAATATCACATAAGTTAGCTCAGGCTTCATCTTCAGGCATTTGCACAAGGTAATCTTTAAGGAGTGCCATAACAGCTGTGAGGCTTGTGTCTCATTCTGACCCAGCATGCTTTGAAGGCAGTAACAAACCCTGGGTCTTTGAAGGAGCAGGAGTTTTGCTTACTTGTGGCTGCCTGAGTTTTTCACTTGATTTTTCACCTCCTTCCTCTACTGTGAAAAACACAGAAGAAAGAAAAACATTAAACTCACCTCACAGGTTCAGTTTCTCAGACCTGTGATTTGTACAGGAGATGATGGATAGGAACCAAAAAGCAAACCCAGAATGGAGTAACCATCCAGAATGCATATGCTATGAGAAGAGGGGAGCTCTTCCCTTGCTGGATGCTGCTGTTTAATGTAGTTTTAAATTAACAGCCTGTTATATAAGTAGTTTAAAGCTACAAGTAGATCCCTTCTATTGTGTTTCTCCAGGGATTTAAAACATTGGAAGAAAGCTACTGCAGTTTCTGAAGTTACAAAGATGTTCCTACCAGCAAGGAAAGGAGACAGGGTGGTTTCATAACCAGGCTGTGTCAGTACTACAGCAGGTAATTCCACTGGGAACATCTTCCTCACCCTTCTGTTTCCACTGCACTCCTATCCTTGCAGCACCAAGAACCAGAGCAGCAAATGAAATGCAAAGATCCCCCTGCCCTGGCAACACACTGACCCCAGAAAGGAGCAATGAGAGTCCATCTCCTCTCAGCCCCAGGGCTGGAGCACGTGTCCCATCGGGGTTTGCTCTCTGGGAGGAGAGGTGCCTTCAGCCCCCCAGCACCTCCCAGCACCCCTCCAGCTCAGAGCAAGGGGGAAAACACCTGCAGGAGCAGCAGGAAGGGGCCTGGAAACCTGGTGGGTCAACCTCAGCCTGGGGAGAGGGGAGGGACAGTATTTCTCTAAGAGATAAATTGCTTGGCTTTTTTTTCTCAACATATAGATGGCTAATTAAGTTTGTGTTAGTTGCTAATGAATAAAGGAAAATTCTCTAAGTCAAGCCAGCTTTGCCCCTGACAAATATGCTATTTGATGAACTACATGCTTATCCTTATATTAAATTCAGATTAATTTTACAAGAACTACTCCTGCATGAAAATAATTTCTTTCAATGCCAAGGTGCATTTCCTCCCAAGCCAAAAAAAAAAAGGATATAATAGAAACCACAGCTGAGAGGTCTGAAGGTACTTACTCTGATGGGTTTTGAGAATTCCAGTTTCTGGCTTTTACAGACCAAGCGTGGGTTTCAGGTGGAGCCCTGATGTGGTATTTCTGATCTCTTGTGACACAAGGCACAGCTTGGCAGTGCTGTGGCTGCTGTGACATGATGAGCAGAAAGGCTCCAGCCCACAGTCCCTGAAGCTGGACCTGTGTCCCTGGGAAGGGATGGCACAGCCTGCCTGGGGAATGGGAATGTTCAGCTGCCTTGCATGGAGGAGAGGCCTTGCCTGGGCAGCTGGGGCAGCTCTTCTGTGCTCTCAGCACCACAGGGCCATTCCTGGCCAGCACCCATTGACAATGCCCATCTCCCACCTGAGCCACTCTGACCACGGGGACATCTTCCAGCATGACTGACAAAAGCCAGCCAGATCACTCCTTCTGGGAGCCTCATTCAGACACACTCTGCATATCCTAAAAACATCAAAGCAGTGACACCTAACTGCAAACCAAGAGCTTTCCAGTCTGGAGCAGTCACTGTGGCTGCTGCTCTGCACACTCTGCAGCACACAGAGGAGAGAAGGAGAGGCAAAGCCAGCGCCACACACACTCTGCTGCTCTGACATCTGCAATCCAGAATTGATTACAAGTATCCATGCAGGTTTATTAGCTGCTCTCCATTTATGCTTATTGACACGCTCTCCTTCAAGAAGTAAACTGCAACTCTTAGGGCTTCTGAATTCAATTAAAAAGGAAAAAGAAAGAAGAAATATTTTCTAGAGACCTATCGGACATGCTGTTTAACCAACATTCTTTAATCATTGCCTTTGTTTAAAAACAGTGCTGTAAAATCATTATTAACACAAATACTGGTGATCTACATTCCATTACTCCGTAAAACTTGATAAACTATCAATAGATCAACTGCCATCAGCATTTCTGACTGCTTTATGATACAGATAAATTGAGTAGGCTGAGATTTAATTCCAGTTTTATAATAATGCCCCTGGTAAACTTGATCTGGCTTTCAAATCACTGCAGCAATGCAGCTGAAAAAAATTAAAACATATTTTACTGTGAAAGAGCATAAACAAATCATTTTCATTTCAAGCTTCTAGCATGCATTTTATTTTTTTATGCAGGCTACTCTTTCTGTATCTTTAAATATTTCACTGATGATCTGCCTGCTAGAAAGAAGGAGTGAATAGAAGGTTAGGTCAGAAATCACTGTCTATGAACATACATTACTGACAGTCTAAGGACTGCCTGCCTGCTAAGGACAAACCCACCTTTGTGTACTTTTTATGGGGGGAGCTCTAAGCATCTTTCCTTTCTCTGGTTCTGAAAATTAACACTATTAAATATTCCCCTGAGAAAGCAATATCCATTTCCCAGGGCACAAGGGCTGCAGAAGGGGAAAGAGGTGGAATAATTCAGGAGACAATAAACTCAGCTGAGCAATGGCAGGCTGATTTACATACAAAATCCCCAAGTCTTGTCAGCTAATATAAGCTCCAACTCAAATAAAAATGGGAAAGAGATCTTCACAATGAGCAGAACAATGCCCAGAAAATGCCTCTTCTTTATTTTATTATTTAAGTAAGAACTGAGTCTTACTGAAAGCACCATTTTTCTCTGTGGGAAAAAAAGGTTTATTGGAAGATCAGAAGCATATGCTTTTTTCTTCTCATCACTGCTTTCCAGCACAGTATTATTGAAGATTTCATAAATTCAGATTAGAAATTGAGCAGCTCATTGAAGGTACTTAAGGTCAATTATTAATAATAACCTAAACTGCTCAAATATTACCAACATTAAAACTTAAGAATTAATTTCAAAGTACACCACCAAGTTGCATTGAAAGAAATCATGGTATTACAAGCTGCTTCCCTTTTTGAATTTCTGTTGTTAGGCAGGGCAGACTGGAAACACAAATCATCATTCCAGTCCTCCAGGAAGTCTTCTATTCTAAGGATGTAAAATATTAACACCTGACTAAATGAAGACAATTTCCATCACAAAGTCTCATGAAAGTATTGGCTGGAACTCATTAGTACATAGAATACCAGTTTTCCTCAGGTTAGTTCTCACACCTTGTTTATCAAAAGGAATTTTTAAAGGATCTCTAACTTTTTAGAGAGAGAACCACACAGTTGGCTTCTCTAAGGAAGTACTAAGAAAAAACCTACTAAAACCTGTTTTCTAAGACAGTAGTGTCACATCAGTGCTACAAAAAACTTTCACCATGCTATTATTCCTAGGAGAAAAGGAGATTGGAACATACTGCTGGATTGCTTTTCTACTACTTAATTGTAGACTGTAGCTTCCATCTCTTCCTAATACAATTTTCCACATCCAACAACCTACTATCTGGTGGTGCAAAAACTTCTAATGCCCTAAAAATCTAGGAACTGAATTTGAAAAAGCTGTTATTGACATTTGGGGGAAAAGAATGATGTGTGTTTAACCCTCCTCCTCCTCTCACTCTCCTGGCAATTCTTCATTTTCAGGGTGCTAAAGTGGAACACAGATTAGTTGCAAGTAATTTGTTTTCCCTTTCCTTCACAGAATTATCTAACTGCAATGGCTACTCTTAATAAGCAATTAAAACTTAAATTGTGTACTCTAAGGACACAGTCACATTAAAATGGGGTAGAAAAGAATGCCTGTTTGCAAATCCTTTGTTTGCATTGCAGCTAATCATCCTGCAGAGCTGGGATAAGAAGGGTCTGCACACTCTCCTGCAATGAGAGAATAAGTCCAAGAACAAAGGGGGCTGAGCACTCTGAGTTCTTGCTGACACCAAAGAAGTCTCATTCCAACAGAACATTGGTCTGAGAGCAAGAGAGTAAACTGCAGAACACAACCTGACCCTGTGCCAGCCTGCCAGACTGCAGACCCACCATCCCTGTGGTGTCACACAGGAGGAGGTCTGAGTGGCTCTGAGCTAACTCTAGCTCTGCCTGGGCAGCAGGAGGCTTAGGGCACTTAGGTTTGCTGCTGGCTGCAAGAGATGCACTACATTTCTGCATGGCCACGGTGTTGAGGAGATGGTGTCTGGAGGGATGTGTCAGAGATCTCTCACTGCAGCCCTGGCAGTCCCATTCCCTGAGACATTCTTTTCATGTGCATTCCGTGGGCCTGGATGCAGAAATGACTGGCAGATGCTCCATGTAAAAATTACCTCTCACGTGGGAGGAAGAATTCCACAAGAGCACGTTAAAAATATTTCATAATGTAAGAAAGTCATTGTACAAGAACAGGGGGATATTTATTCTAATTTGCTTTCTCACAGGACCAGATGATACAGGTGCAAAAATAATCTTAGTTCTGGCATTTGGCATCTCTGCCAACACAATCCATTCCCTTGTGCTTGAGCTATAATCATCTTTCATTACATAATCACAACACTTTTTCCCAAAGAACTCCAGCCTCAGTTATGGCTCAAAGTGAATGCTGGTCAATTAAGCACCCAGCAGGTATTATTTTGTTTAATTCTTACTGCTCCTTATAATGCACACTAACATGTCAAACTATTTATTGCATGCTGTTCAACCCTTACTTTAAAAGCAGATTAATGCTGGATAAACTCTTCCACATCTCTCATCCTGAGGCCCTGGTTATGTCAGGAAAATGAAGTAAAAAATAATAAACTATACATGTGGGAGGTTTTTTCCTGGAAATCTGGAAGATTTTCTTTTATTCTCGTGGCTGGCTTTGGGCCCCTGCAATGATGCATTTGGGTCCAGGGAAGGAATGTTTAAAACACAATTCCACAGGAGTGTCACAGTGCTGCTTTCTCCCCTGACAATCTCCATTATTCCATCAAATTGTGCAGGCAGCTCCTGCAGCACCTCTGCACTTTATGTGAAAGCAGCTTCTTTTAGGAAGATATAATAATGTTCTATAAGCAAACACCTGGATGAATTAAAACAACAAAACTCCCTATTCATTTAATTTCCACTGCCCTTATGCATTTCACAAGACTCCTCCCTGATGTGGTCTCTGTAAGCTCAAGGTAAGAAAAATCCCAATTCTTCCTGAATCTGAGAAATAATAAATTAATGAGATGTATGGTAATACCTTTTTATAAAAAATACAGACTGCATAGTATTGGCTATTACAGGAGGCTTTACTTTACAAAGTTACAGTATTTTGCTAGTCACTCATGGTACCAAAAGGCTACTTCTGTGCATTTGTCTTAAAAAGGTGTTCTTCTTCAGTAAGAAATGTCTTTCATTTACTGGCATTATGTCCTATAACTCCGTTTTGGTTTCCTCCTCTTTTAAAAAAGAACACATGAATTAAGAACATCTGCTGTTCACATGAAGAATGACTCCTGCCTAAATTTGGTGTTCGGTTCATGACTCCAAGATAAAAAAGATCTTTATTTTGCAAGTTTTATGCCTTGAGATATTTTGTTCAAACTTCAAACTAGCAAAGAAACAGGGAACCATTTTTACAGGGATTTTTGTAGGGCAAGTGAGACCAGTTTAGTGTTTCAGAGTACAAATCACAATCATGTTCATAGCTCAGACTAGCTGGTGAGACCTCCAGTAAGGGAGACAAGAAAGAAAATCCATCTCCAAACCCTGGTGCCTGTAACTGCACCTTTCACACCTGGGCCAGGGTGACCTCCCCCTCCTGGGAGCTGCTGGAGGTGCCTGGTGGGTGGCAGGGGCACATGGAGTCTGGGTCCCTCTGCAGTCAGCACCACAGAGCCCTGCAGGAGAGCTCCAACCCTCCTGCTCCAGCTCCTGCGTGCTGCTGAAGATGTCCTCGTTACCCAGCAGGAATGCCCATTTCCCCTGCTAACAGGGAGGGAATTCTCACCAACAGCCTCAAACTTGCTCTGTAACTTCCACAGGGTTCATGTTATTATATCCCAGCTGAGTCCACAGTGAGGCCATAAAAGAAAAAGGGCTTTGGGATTTGTTGTGTTCCCCCCCAGTGCACCAGGTCTGGGAACAGAGAAGTAACACGGCATGTAAGGAGCAAGGGGAGACAGCTGAGAAAGCAGCTTTCCAGATGGGCTGGCACCGTGCTATTTTCAAGAATACCATAACACACAATTTGATTTCAAACACATTGAACCTGTGGCATAGGAGAAAATTTACTGGCGGGAGAGATAACAGGGCAATATTTGTAAATAAACAAAAATGAAGTGGGTGTTGAGGCCAGGAAATGTGTTGTGTAGATCAAGAAAAAACTGCCTTCAGGACAGTTTGTTTAGACTGAAAAGAATAAAAACAAACCCAGAAGAGATCAAAGGGAAGAGATGAAGTTTAGTGAGAGAAAACACAAAGATCTAGAAGAGAAAGGTACAGCAGAGTCAGGCAGCTATTTGGTGCCATCTCACACTCTCTGTGGATCAAAGGGTGGGCTTCAGAGGAGAGAGCTGCTAAGGCAGATTGCAGAGCAGAGCAGCACAAACAGCAGAGAATGGAGAACACGGGGACACAGGGCAGAGAGCCAGCAGGACACCTCAAAACCAGGGCTCTGGAAAACTTGCTGATCTTGCTCAATGGTGTCAATCTTAAGAAAACATTAGACAATCATGAGCTCTGGAGTAAGATTTAATTTGCTTGTTCTCTTTAAGAAGCAAGAGATTTCCTGCACTCAGGTCTCACTCTACTTGTCCAAATGCAAACTGGGGTAGCAATGTGTCAAATACAAACACAGAGGTTCTCCCCTCGTGTTCCTGAGTGCCTCATTTTTCTCAGCTATTTTTGTTGGTTTAATACAACTTACTATCTCCACAGTCAAATTTAAATATAACTTGCAAATTTAAAACTTCAAAATATGCAAATCCATGCTACAGAATGCATTTTCAGCTAGAATGTTCAGTCATTAAAGGGCAAGCAGATAAATCCCACTAAGGTCCCTTTCTGCTACAACTGTGCATTTGTTGCTAAGAACTGGGCCAAGCCTGTACAATGGTAACCTGAAAAGTCATGTCCCAAGTGTAATTCCTCATTACCTCTTGACATGTTTGAATTTTCATATTATAGTTGAAATTGTGACTTGATAGTTTTAATTTGTAGCCTACATCTTACATTCTTTCTACTAGCTCATGTTCAAATACAGCAGTGCTCCATACCAGCCCTCTTCAAATTTGGTTTTCTCACTTTTTAGAGTGACTAGTTTTTATGAGATTATTTATTATCATGGAGTATTCTTTAGAATCACATTACATCAACTACCACTATTATTAGCCCTTTACAGCAGTGCTTAAACAAGCACCAATACCTCCTTCATCAGCACTGTTTTAATGAAGACTTCCAACTAATTGTTTTTTTTAAATAACATGGTATAGCAATTTATAAGATTACAGAAGAGAATTGTGTGCATTTTTCTTCTCTTCAAGACATTTGAACCTTCTGCAGTAAAATGGATTGAAGCCCAATAAACTAACAACTGAATACTTCAGACTACAAGATATATTTTTGCATTATTATTGAGCAAATGATTTTTAGGAACAATCCAGTAGAAGCACACTATAGGTGCAGTTTAGGCTGGAATTAACTTAAAATTGCCAGCAGTCTTCCCCTGCTGAATCTTCATTAAACAAAAAGATCAAAATATCCCTGTTGTCATAAACTAGAAAACTCATCTACTAGAAATGTGAATTTTTTTTTTTTCTTCCAAAGCATATATTTCCTGATCTCTTATTATTTCTTGGTGATTTAATGGAAATTTATTGTCCAGGTTAATGGAAGAAGCTGCTCTACCTATAAATGATACAGCCAAGGCCATAGGAAGGCGTCCCTTTGTCCATCACAGTCTCTTTTCAGCTACATTTCCAGAGGGCAAATCTCACTGTATTTATTGCTCTTGTTTCACACCTCTTCTACACTGAATTGTAAAGACCAGTGAAATAAGATCCTTACAGCTTTGTTACAGAATAAAAGAAACCCAATTGTTACATGAGTTTCTTGTCCCCCTGCTTTGGCAAACTGACTGATGTCCCTTGTCCATTTTTCTTACTCAGCTCAAACATTAAGAACTGGATGCTCCCAGCAGGAAATACACTTGCACAATTCCTGACAAGACATTTGCTCTGACTGTGCTCTGGCACAAGGGCTGCCATCTCTGTCAGCTGTTCAAGAACTATCTATTGTCTCTGAGAGACTCCTTCATCCTCTTGTCTCTGATTCCAGCATTTTGAAAAATCTTTCTTAATTTCCGTGACCACAGCTGTTATCAGTAAGGGCAGTTACTTCTGATTTATCTGTTCTTTATTTCTCAGCAGTTCTATCTAACATCAGCTGTTACCCCAGAAGCTTACCATGTGTCTGATGGATTTGCAGAGAAAATACAACCCTACCTATTTTTCATTACTTCAAAACAACTAGGAACTTCCAAATTCTTTTCAAGGTAACTAAACTAATCTCACCCTACAACAGCCTAGATAATGTTCAAGTAGAATTAAATATGATATTGCATACGGACATAATTTTAGAAGTAATTAAAAGTGTAAGAATAGCTTTGTTTCTTTTGAACAGTAACATCATCAGCCTGCCATAGAACTCCTGTGGCACCTGCATTAGGAGCTGCTAATAAGAGTGTTCAGTGAAATACGTGGTGCTCAGGACAACACATGACATGATGAGACAGCTTCACAGGAGGAACAGCTTCAAACTGCTTCAAACAGAGCAGTTGTTTATGTGGTGAAGAATTTTATGTGTCGACTTCATAACTCTGAAGCTAAAATTGCATATGGCTTTGCATTATTAGACCAAAAGGGAATAATATGAAAGTGCAATCCAGAGTATACAAGAGCAGAGCAAATGTACAATGTGAAACTAACAGCCATAGCTTGCAGCGAGTTAAAAGCAGAAGCATCTGTCAAAAGCCATATAAAGTAGGATTCTGATGGCAACAGAGGAAATAAATCAACAGAATGCTAAAAAGAAAATTAAGCAAAGAAGCCTCTGAAAGATCTCTGCAAGAGACCATTTATAAAGCATGAGTCAGATGAAAGTTGTTGGAAGTAGAAATAACTGTAATAAAAGCAAAAAAAGCCAGCTTGCTCCTCCTTTGGATTCCAATTTCTACAGCCCTCCATAACTGGCTTTATTTTAATTTAGTAGTATTGGAAAAGCCGATGATTAACCCAAGGAGAGCACAAAAACCTTTGTCTCAAAAGAAGTTCTCTATTCCTTGTAGCATAATTAGTTTTCAGCTGCAAAGACAATGCACAAAAGGTCAGCTGAACAAGGCAGAAGCACAGGAAGTGCTGGAATAACAGCTGCTGGAGGAACACTTGCTCTAGGATGCTCCTCAGCTGGAGCCTGGAAACTCGGTGGGGAATGCAACAATAAACAGGTTACACAGAATAAAGCAGCAATCCTAATTGTTCTCTGCAGAAGAGGAGAAGTGCTCTGCAGGCAGGACAAAGACAGAAAGGCTGTAAGGGACAATTTCTCTAACGCCACGAGGGAATGATCACAATTTCACCTACAAAGCCCTTGGAAAAGTCAGTTCTGAAGAGAGAAAGATTTAGTGGAGTGGGTCAGTGTCAGTTTAAAGCAGTGACCCAGCAGAACACTTCCCTAACAATTCTGATTATACTGCTTCAGCCAGAGAATGTTGTTTAAGAAAACTCATTCTTCTTACTCCAAAGAAAGAGAAGTCCCCTTTCAGTTGTATCCCCAGCAGTTGGGCCTTTATCAGTTAGATTGTTTTAAAGCAGAACAAACACAACCCAACCAGCCACCATTCCCCACACTGTGGCCACCAGTGGTTCCAGAATTTGTTTTCCCACCCCCAGTTCAGCTGAGCCCCTTCCCTGCAGTCCTGTTCTGCCTAGCCCAAGTGACAGCCCTGAGCCCTGATTTTACAAGGCCTTCCCTCTGTAAAGTTTCACTTGGTGGTGGCATTCAGTCTCCTCAGTGAGCTGTATTTCCTCTCCTGCCTGAGCAGAGCACAGCAGTGCCCAGTGGCAGCAGAGCCCCCAGGGGTGCAGAGGGCCACAGGGAGCCCTGGGCTGGAAGCACCTCAACCCTGCAGCGAGCAGCACTGCAGCACTCCTGCAGCCACAGCCTGCTGCCTGGGACACCAACAAACACAACAAACACAACAAACACAATAAACACAATAAACACACCCATCCAAACTGCACAGGCTGCTCTTTGCTCCTGCACGCTGCCCCAGAGAATCCATTCCTGGTACTCAACAATGGCCAGCAGCCTCCCCAGCCAATCCCACCAGAAAGATGGGCTAGAATGTGCAGATTCCTTACCTTCACTTCCACTGCCTGGGGAAGTTTATATTTAACACAATTTGCACTTCTTCCTTACAATGAATCATACCTAGTGTTCTTTTCACAAATCAATTCTTTCAAATGTTAGGAAAACTTTAAAAGTGCAGATTTACATGTCCTACTTCCAGAAGCTTTGCTTTTCTTTTCTCAGATTCTTTTCATTTGTCTAGTAGTTAGCTTTCCAAAGACATGAATCTGACTAGGATACTGAATTCTATTTTAAAAGCAATTTAAAATTTAAAAATCTCAATGCCTTTTGTATCAAACAGCTTTACACCCCCTAACAAAGGGGTTTAACATTAGACATGTGGAGCCCAAGTGTTGATGTTCACATATGGCTCAAACATATAATGCCTAACACATTTTGAAAGTTGAGTTTGGGGGAAAACTCAAGAAAACAGAGCTCATAGGAAAAAATTGTCAAAATTGTTTTGTTCAGATTAGATTATATGCCATGTTGGGCAATTTTACAGCATTTCCAGCATTTTAAGAATTGATAATCTTGTCATACTAACTGTTCTTCTGACATCAGTCTACATAAATCAGAAGAAAACTTCCTCTTCATTTCCACTTACATAACCAAGGGAGGGAGGGGAGGCCCTGGCACAGGGTGCCCAGAGGAACTGTGGCACTTTCCTTTTCCTTTTTTTCTTTTCAGACAAGAATGCAAAATGGAGAAAGATAACTAGAATCAAGGAGATCATGGGATTATGTATTAAGGAACATGCCAGAAACATACCCTTGAAAGTGCACACTTTCATGGCTGGGCCAGGCTTTTTACTAAATTGAAAAGTATTTAAAGTACAATGCAATTTCAAGGCAATATCTAGAGGTATGCAGCTTTTACAGATTCTCTGACTTAACTTCTATTTAATTTGCACTGTGATTTTCCCAGGGATATATACTAACACAAAACAAGACTGATTTATATTTCTTTGACTATGGCTTTTATCCATTTACTGATAAATTGAATTTCACACAGGTTTATACAAAAGCCACAAAACAGTATCAAGTGAAACAAGTCTTTGGATTTTCTGAAACTGTTATAACAACTTGAAGTGTAACTGCCCTACAAAGAAACATTTATCCAGCAGTTAATGGAAGACTGCAATCAATATTTAGGGTAATTTTTCCTTTATAAGTCAGTGAAAGGCTGCAATTACTCTCGCTGGCACAAGCTTTCAGAGGGAATTGGAGCAGGTCTCACCAGGGCTGACTCCAATCCTGCACAGGTGTGCATGGAAGCAGCAGAAAAGAACCTCTGCTCACACATGGCAGTACCAGCAGGCAATCTGAAATAAAGCTGATACCAACAGTCTGCTTTACTGGAATTATCCTAACTCCCTGTGCAGATTTGTATCCAAATCCTTAGCTTACACTGAATTGAGCTGGATATGCCTAATCCCATGCATCCCCTTCCTAAATGCTATGAAACCACTCTCCACCCAGGAATCACTTCCTCCTTTGCTTGACATCCCTTTCCTTCTCTCTGTTCCTGTGAAATTCAGTGACAAAAAGACACAGCACAGCTATCTTGTTCCAAATGTGGAATGAAGGAATGGCTGCGTTAAATGAGAAAGTAAAGATGCAAAAGTTATCTCAGCATTCCGTTGTTTGCAGCTCCTTAAAACAGCTTTTTCAATTCTAAACACCCATAAGGAACATTTGAACATGGGTGCCATTTGGCTGAGAGCAAGCTGCTATCATATATATAATTTTATTTATTTATAATGCACAGCATAAGTGAGACACCGGTCATAAACTGGCCTCTGACCATGCAGAGCAAAATTTGGTGAGGCCATGGAGTGCCTAAATGAGCATTTATTGGCACTGTAAGCCTGCCTCAGTTGTATGTACACCAAGGGCCATCCACTGCTGGCATGAAGTGTTCTCAGACCCTGAAGCTCATTCTTCCCAATTTCTAAGCACTGAAAACAGAACCATATAGAATATATTATTTCCTTGACATGTAACGTGTGCAGGTCTCACAGGTGTTTTCAGGACAATGGGAATGACACCACAAGGCAAGTGGAGCAGGAATTTCCCAGAGCAGGCAGGACCTGGCCTGGAGCAGCTGCAAACTCCTCGAGACAGCACAGGGAGAGGACAGGAAGAGGCATCCTGTGCCTTTCAGCTCCTGCTTCTCTGGAACTCCTTCTCTTCTGCCTGTGCACATTACACCCTACAATTTGTTCTACATTCTAATGTAATCCTTAAACCTGGCTCTTGAGAACAGGGGGAAATGCTAACTGATAAGAAATTACACACAAAAATCCCATGGTCAAATCATGTATTGACAGAACAGGGATTTGAATTTGGAACTCCCACAATGCTAATAAATGCCACCACACAACCAGCCTATGAATTAATTTGAGACAGGCTTAACCCAATTTTTCCTGCTAGAGCTGTCCCACTGTGTAATTTGAATAGTAATTAGAGCAGAATCTGAACAATGGTTTGCCATTGGGGGGCCCCACAAAATCACAACTCCTGAATCCACCTTACCAGCTGAGAAACATTTCATCTCTAACAGCTGTTTTCATACACAATGCCTGATGTTTGATGAATCAGAGTTCCTGATAAAGCCAGTTAAACCAAAATTCATGACCAGGTCTGACACTCAGCCTTTATTTCTCTAGGGACTGAAGTATCCAATACAACCTTTCTTGTGATCCCTAAAACAATTTCTAAGAGTTTGATTAAATGAGGAGAAACTAGACACGTCTTTATGATTTAAAGTTTACAGAACTATATTTCAGCAAGATCTCACACAATTCCATTTTAACAAGCTAATTAATTTCTACTGAATAAATTATTATAAAAATACAGAGTTTTGAGGAGGAACTGTAGGGGAGTTTATTTTCAATAGGCAAAATGCATAGATTACTGAGCAAAGGAAGCAACATACTATAAGAGACATCATCAGGAACCCATCATCAGGTAAGGGGGAGCTAGAAGTGGATTAAAACCTGTTCTCTGCTGAAAAAAGTAACTTTTAGTAGAAATTGCTATACAAAAGTAGAGAACAGACAGACTGAAAACCACTGTTGCTAGGGCCAATGCAAATGGACTTTGTTTTCCCTTCTAACACACACATTCCAACTTCCAGTTCTTACCTCTCTGGATGTTTGGAGATGCTTATCAGATCTGAACACTCTAATTATATGATACTATAATAATACCTTATTAATATGCAACATACTGTTGGTAATTTATATATATATTACATATAAATGTATGAAATCTAAACATCCCTGTATGTTTATAGCTGTTAATTAGAGCTAACTGAATACACTGGGCAATGCTCTTTGCTGACTTTCCTCTATATTTTGTTTGTTTCTTTGAAGTGCTCTCTGGCATTTTTCTCTGATGGAGAAAAATAATTACCACATCTACCACAGTTTTTATGAACAATTCTGCTTATTTCATCTCAACAGAGCTGTGGAGCTTCATAAAGTCTACCAGCTGTGGTCAAGTTCTTCAAAGGCAAGAAAGCCTTTAGAAATTAAAGCATCATTTGAATGTATGCCCTACCTTGTAATTGAAGTTTATTTTCTGGATGTAGAAGAATAGCTGGGAGTCTGTGATCACAGCTGTGTCAGAATGTCAGAATGCAACACTGCTGGGAGAGCTCTTGGATCTTACATCTCTGA
>JAODHZ010000423.1:405731-424105 GCA_027576135.1 Cossypha dichroa | reverse complement strand
TGGGGCTGTGTTTGTGTCACAGGTGTGTCCCTGGAGGGCACTAACACACACCCAGCCAGTCCCTACATCCATGTCACATGGGGCTGTGTTTGTGTCACAGGTGTGTCCCTGGAGGGCACTAACACACACCCAGTCAGTCCCTACATCCATGTCACAATGGGGGCTGGTGTTTCTGTCAGGTTTATCCCTGGATGGCACTAACAAAGGATGATTTATACTTCTGTGGAAGTGAATGGATTGTTGTGAGTGACTTCATTTGGGCAAGAACAGCTCATATGTTATTCACAGACTGGCAGACTCATGTCCTGTTCTGCTATTTCTCTTCCTCTTTTTCCCCAGTTACAAGGAAATAAACACACAGTGGGAGTTGGACCACGTATGTCATGTTGTGCTTTGAAACCAATAAGCATTACACTTTGAACTGCTTCACACTGCTTAGGCACATCCTCTAGGATGGCTTCATAAAGGAATTGTGAATTCCATCAGTGCAGAAATTGTAATCCTTCCAAAATCCTTAATAGTCTCAAACTCCCATTTCATTTCAATGACAGGCATAATGCAATCTTCTCCCTGCCTCCTACAAGATACTGTAGGCATATTCAAAACCAAAGCAGAAGCAAAAATCATATTAATCAACATGTTGCCTATTTGAAATGCTGAATCAGTCTAACTGTCCACCCATCTCCAATTACTCTTCCAAAAACCAGGAAGTGACAGGAGATGAGATTTGTTAGTTTGTGAGGTGATTTAGCATACTAAAAAAACAGCTCAACACTGAGAGCTTGACAAAACCCCACACTTAAACCCTGGCAGGCCAAGGCTTGCTCTGTGAATCCTGAAAGAAGGGTGGCAAATAGCTGAGAGGGCCTCAGGAATACAAATCAGCAGGGAAGTGGAAATGCAGTGAGTATGAAATGCTGAGTATGAAAAAAGGCAAGAGAAGAGAACTGAACTCAGAGGTAAAAGGGCAAAGATTATCTATGTATAATCTCAAGACTCTTAAGTCTGTTCCAAACCCTCAATGTCAAACACAGTGCCTGGTGTTTGGCCACAGCTGGTGGCTTTCATTCCTTAAAAACAAAAGTTTGTGTCTGACACAGAACAAACCCCAGTACAGATGAAAGCTGCTAACAGCACTGGGTTCAGTACCAGAAGGTTAGAAAGTGATGAGCAGCAAAAACCCATACTCTTCAAAATATGTTTGACACAGAGTTCTGCAGAGTCTTTAGCATGCAAGGCATCAAAGATCCCATCTGAGAGAAAGTAAAGATTTTAGTGCTTCCATATTCTTTCCCAGCACTATGCCACATATAATCATTTCCGGAAAAAGCAGTCCTTAAGCATGTGATGAAAGTGATGAAATCCCTCAGCAGAAAAGCTAATCATATAAACATATGGAAAACACAATTAGTAAACAACCCACAAGATGAAGATTTTCCTCATTAAGCGTTTGCAAAATAACTCAGGAGAACAAAACTGTAAAATTTGAAGTCTGTTGTAAAACAGTTTGCAAACAAAATAAAAAGATAAACCAGTGAAGCAAATGGCTTCCAAGGAACTGTTTGTTTCCAGAATATTTGCAGAATCAACTTCCTGCTTTGCCCTTCTTGGAAGGTATTTCTGAACAGTATTTGAAAGCAATAATTTGCTCTCCTTGCCTATCAGAACTTGCTTTGACCACCTTCTCTGTGCTCCTGAAGGGCACGTGCCCCTCCTCAGTGACAGAGCATCTGTGCTTCTGACTTTGTAGCTCCCACAGAAGAAAACAAACACATACTTACTGAACTGCACAGAAATCAACCTAAGA
Organism: Cossypha dichroa; assembly: GCA_027576135.1. Taxonomy (NCBI): domain Eukaryota; kingdom Metazoa; phylum Chordata; class Aves; order Passeriformes; family Muscicapidae; genus Cossypha; species Cossypha dichroa. The sequence goes on along the minus strand of JAODHZ010000423.1, from coordinate 422,298 downwards.
ACTTAAAACAAGCATTTGTGCAGTATTGACATAATCCTGTACATCCATCTTATCAGGAACTGCCATCTGAAAGCTTCTCATTACATACACACTACCTACAAATCCACTAACTCTTGAAAGGACATTTTACAAAAACAAGCAAACAACCAAATTTTTCTACACAGGTTAACTTGGGGACAGTCTTTGTTCTTTCATACATTTCATATTTGGAAGGAGAGGGCAGGTAGTTAGGGTTTTTGTGTTTTGTCAAAACTTCAAGCAGCTTTCTGAAAAGCATTCCCTTGAGATTTGCTCAAAGCAACCCATGTGATGTGATTTCTCTCTTTTGCTGGAAGTGTAATCAGCAGAAGAATTCAGCATAGCATTTAAACACACACCTCTGTGAAAACATATGATACTGTGTATGTATGTGCCTGTACTACTCAGTGAAGACAGACTATAGTCAGTAATTTGGGAAAAAAGAGTAAGATCCTGAAAGAAGAAAGGGATACAAAAGGCGTGGAAGTAAATAAAAAGCTTAAGGAGCAGGGTAGCAGCTAGAGCAGCTGACAAAGGAACTTGAGGGAGTTACAATTCAAGGAAGGAGGTGAACAATGAAATAAAAAAGGTGGTGCAGGGTAATGAATGAGAGAGTAGGAAGGGGCTAGTAAAGGAAAAGACTGACCATCAGCAAACCCTGAAAAAATTACAAAAGTAACTGAAAATACCTTTGTTGTCTATGTAGAAGGAGTGGTGAGCCTGTGCAAACGGAGTGCCCCTCCTTGCTGTAGTTTTGTACACAAAACTCCAAAATGAAGACTCTGAGAGTTAAAGGCTGACACCTCTCTGGCCTCTAGCAGAGGGAAATACAGCTGCTGTTCCCTGCCATGAGGGAAAGCAGCTCACCCCTGCTAGAGGGCTCGAGGCACGATGCATGTGTGCATCCATCCACAGCCAACAGAGACCCACGACTGGTACTGCCAGCAAGTGAAAATACGGCCACCACCTTTGATTCAGGTGTGCTACAGCCACTGAAGGACTTCAAAACTGATGACAGTGAGAACCTGGATCAAGTCATTACAAAAACAGCTTACCAAAGCATAACTCAGTCCTCTCCTCTCTCCCTCCTTACTTTACACAGATACATAGACCATCAGAACAGAGTAACAAAAGGCAATGACAAGATAATTGGAAGTATATTTCATAGCAAAACCCTTCATTATTACATGAAGCATCACCCTCCAGACAAGGACAGTTCTGAGCTCTCCAAAAGATGAAATGCTGTTTCAGGAACATACAGCATTGTTTTCTGTTAAAGTGATAGTTAAAACAAGGAAATTAGATTTTTACAGGACAGGTTCTTACTTCAGTTGCAAGAGATTCTGTACATCCAGACCAGTTCATCCACTTTCTAAACCCACAATTTCTCATACTTGACAAAACATCCAAGCTCCATACCACCCAAATCTAAGATTTGAGACTTTATCTCCAACCTCTTGGGAACACTGACCATGGCAGAACAATGGATGTGCAAGAACAGAAGATCTACAAGGGGGAGTTCTCAGCAAGAACATCCCTAAATCAGATTTTACCCACAAGCAAGCCAAGTCAAAGAGTTTTTAAAGTAAGTACATTTTTTATCTAGTGAGCATCACAGAAGAGAAACTTCTCAATATTGCTTAGGCACACACCTGTATATAACAGCACACCTGATGTTTTTGTTAATTCCTCTGTTTTCTCTCAAAAACAAAAAGAAAGGGAGAGAGTGGGGAGGGTCATTCATTGTGACCTTCAGTATGAGTCCCTTACACAGGGTTACCAAAACTCAGGCCTTTGGCTTTAGTCTAAGCATCAACAACTGCTATGCCAGTGTTACCACACCTCCAGTGTTCTCAAACAAACTGCACAATCCCTGTACACACCCATGCTTGCAATCTCAGCTAGCAGGTATTTGTTTGAAATCTGTGAGTTCTGGTTTTTCCAACAAGGCCTTGTATCCAGCAGCATTTGTATTTCATTACAAGTTTATGGCATTTACTAGTGATACTGTGCAAGGAGACCTCTTGTAAACAGCGACATCTCAATTAAGACACAATTACTAAGGTTAAAAAATAAGGAAATAAATGGAAAAATAATATTGCTTATGTTGCTTTTGCCACTTGACAGAAACAGAAATGGCCAAAGCAATAGAATGGCTTTATGAGTCATCTGGCTGCAAGTACTGGGCCCATGTGTTTGAGATCTGTATCACACCAGCAGGGGAATGCTGGAGCAGCAACCTGTGCTTGGCATTCACCTGCTCATGCATGAATCACTACACTGAACTTCTGAAACATCCTCAACTAGAAATGCCTGTCCCTTGGAGCCATTCATGGATTCAGAGAAAATGAGTTATGATTCTGAGGAGCACAGGGAAGAAAGAACACAGTAGGCTGAAACAAAGGAATGAGTCAACACTGAGGGAAAAAAGATTAATATTGGAATTAACAATTTAAAGAAGAAATATTAAATGTGAAAAACCTTGCAAGCATCTCCAGAACAGAAGAAAGTAGTGCTGGTGTCAATTAACAAAGCTGTCCCAACAATGATTAACACTGAGTCTATGGAAACACAGTTTCAGAATGAGGAATATCCTCAGGATACTGAACCAATCAAAGGGCAAAATCAAATCACTGGATTAGACTCAGCCATGCTACACTTAGATCTTTAACTCAGTGACTAATGTTAACAGAGCTTTGAAATATAAAATCTGCCCTAACAAAACCTATATACTCAAGCTAATGTAGAATTGCCTCACTCCTCAAGAACTCTTTAACTACAATTACCTCTTAGTTGTTGTTCTTAAGGAGAAGCATTTTCCATTTCAGCTAAATTTCCTTACCAATCTCTTTCTAATAGCAGAAGTCACTTACAGTACAGAAAAACACTAGAGAGCCGCAGAAAGATTTCTTTGGCAAGCTCTTTTCTCTTGTAAGCATCCCACTATTGTCTGGTTTAATCTTTTGTTAGCATTCTTTATGTGGGTTTTTTTAACATGCTGCACTTGAGTAGAGGCCTTTCCAGATGAAGAACATTTTATCAGATCGAAGGAATTCTCTCCTTTCTGCTAAAAATCACACTGCTAAGTTTAGATGGTGCTGTAGCAAGAATGAGGTATCATAGAACTGAAATTCTGAACTGACTTATCACTGACACTCTGCTTTATTCACTTGTTGTGGCACACCCTTTTCTAACCAAATTCAACTTAGAGAAAAATGAGAAATATCACAAACACTTACACCAGAAAAAAGCCCCTGACTACAGTGGATCTAAAAAGTTTTGTGCCTATTAGTGCACCTAGCACAGGTTCTACTGAGTATGGATACACCACTGCCTTTAAAGTTTGTGGGTTTGGGTTGTGTCTGGACTTTAAAACAGAAAACTGAAGTTCAAAGTACTTTTCTGACTTTAAAGCACAATTTTATTGTCTAACATAATTTTTGTTCCTCTCTGTCAACATCCATTCCCTGAAATCCTCTTCCTAGAATGTGTCCCTTCTCTGTGCTTTGCAAGCCTCCCTTGCTGTGTGTGTAATTTCTGCACTGTACATTATGTGATTCTTCAAGGATCAGAGTATTTGTAAGGTTTTTCATTCCTAATCCATCTTCCCACCCCTTCACTTTTCTAGGCCTCTACTTACTATCTACTATACCTGCTCTTTGCTGATTAAGCAATGCAATTCTAAATTAACCTACCTTACAAACTCAGTACTTTTAAGGTTCACTTTGCTCAATTTAAATTTTAATAACTTTAACACAAGTGTTACTTTTTGATAATGAACTTTTAAGGTTTCCAAACTCACTTTCTATTCTTGTGGATTTTGCACTGCAATAATGAACTCACAAACTACCAAATATTCCTTTCTTTTTCTACAGCCAGATGGAGTTGCTTCCCATGTACATATTTAATGAATTTCACTCTTAATTAGAATAGTTTGCCAGTGGTGATCAATAAACATTTTGGATATTTACAGACTAAGTATCATGAAGAACAGCCACAGAGTAAAAGGACAGCATGAGAGAAAAACCTATAAGCTTTTATTTCTTTAATAGAGCCTTTAGTAAAACAGCCTGTCCCCTGTCCCTCAGCCTGTCCACAGCCTGTCCCCTGTCCCTCAGCCTATCCACAGCCTGTTCCCTGTCCCTCAGCCTGTCCACAGCCTGTCCCCAGCCTGACCCCTGTCCCTCAGCCTGTCCCTGCTGGCACACACAGCACTGTCCCCTGTCCCTCAGCCTGTCCCTGCTGGCACAGGTGGCACTGTCCCCTGAGCAGTGTCACAGACCCTGACCCACCCAAGCACACACAGTACCCATGTTGTGGCAAACACAGCTGAACTCCCCAGTGGGACAGGGACAAGGGAAGCCCCTACTGTCACTGTCTAAGAGCTTGGGTGCATTTCAAACTGCTGGGGTCAGTAAGTGGTCCAACCCCGAATTCCTGCTTGCTTAAGTGCATTATATGAATGATCAATCATTTAATTACCATTTTTTATCTAATGGCTGAAGCCCCTGGACTAATGTCACGCCTCTGACTGTGACATAAAACTGCAGGATTTGACACCACAAATAAATGTAATACCTCCAAACATTCTGAACTGAGAATGTTCTGCACAGGCAGTGCTCAAGGCACAGGGCATATAACGAGTAGGTCTGATTTTGTCTTTGCAGAACAAACCCAAAAAAACACTGAAATTTCAGAGGAATTACACAATAGGAATTTTTTTATTCTAATAAACAATAGGCTAATTCATAGAGGATAAGTTTCTTTATTTCTCCAGCCACTCAGAATAGTACATGTGGAGGTTTCTTCTCTTGAGCAGCTCAGGGAGACTGAGCTATCAACACGGAGACTCAATTCTCCTAAAGTTATCACCCACCATTTAGAGTCATGTCCTTCTGCTCAACTAGAAATCTGCAATTCCTAAATAAAGACAAGCAATTTAATCCTGTATGACATTCCCAGATTTTCATATCTATTCTGACTGATACTACTTGTAAATGCTTTGTCCACAATTTCCATAGTACACCCCCTTTATCCTGGCTGTTTATATGGTGTCTCATATGAAAATCAATCAGTGTAATTAGCTATCTAGTATCACAATGGCATTAAAATCACAGGAGAAATGAGGCACTCTGGGAAAGCAGAAGAAAATAAAAAAAACACACTTCCACACTTTCTCCCTCCTCTCAACTTTAATACAAAACTGCATTTTGAAAATGAGCTGCCACTCACTGACATGAAACTTGTGAGTTCATTGAGTGTGGCATAATTGCTCATTCCATCAATGCAGTTGGTTGCCTGAAGCCTATTTCTGTGCAAAAAATGCAAGAAAAGAATGGCATTAATTCCAAGAAATCAGCAGAGAATTAGACAGTTGTATTTTTGCACATGAATTTCAGAGTCATGTCCAACAAGGTGAAAGAAAGAGATCTCTTAAGAAAAAGGGATTAAAGGGGTAACTTTTAAATAATCAATAGTATAATTAAGTCACCATGTAAACTACTCAGGAGAAGCTAATTGCATGGCTGAAGCTCTTCCTTCTCAGACCTTTTATGTGGTTCTGTGTGGCTCACAGCAGGCTGGGGTCCCACCCCAAGTGTCCCAGAGAGCACAAAGTGCAGAGCAGTGCTGGAGGGAGGGACCTGCAGTGCCACAGCTGGGGCTGTCACACAGCTGGGTGGGACACTGGGAGCCCAACCAGGGCAAAACAAAGCTGAAACCAGCTCTAGCTGGAACACAGAGCTGATTGCCAGAGCACTGCTTCTACCAAGGGATTCCATACTTCTCTGCACAGAAACCTTCAACAGAGCACTTCCCTTTTTCTTCCAGTAAACCTCAGTGCACTGAAATTGAGTCCATATGGAGTACAATGGAAGTAGCTTTTAATCACTCTTGTAAATAATAACATTTACTAGTTATTTCATTATACATTTTTAATACAAATAATTCTAATCACCTGAATAATCCAATAATCTGAAACAACTCCATCAGCAGCTCCATCATCTCACACCCTTCTGACACAAGCCTCAGTGCCTGTGAAGCCCGAGCTGTCACTATGACAGCTGCTGGTCTCAACACCCCAAATAGTCAGTGGCACTTGCTGTGCATTATCCCTTTAGAGCTGCAGCTCAGGGACCCAGCAAGGGACAGTTCATGGCTCCAGCCCCTAACCAGACTTGTTACTTCAACAACAGCGATTTCATTTGGCACTGCCACCACTATCAGCTTCCACTTCACAAGAAATAACTAGAGTAAGTTTTATAAATTAGGACATGAAGTGAAATAAGCACGTTTTGAAGATGCCATGCCCCCTCAGAAATCAGGAAATGTTAATGCAGGGCGTTCAAAGCAGATTTGCAGGAGACTGTCTTTGGTAAATGAACAGACATGAGCAGTAATTACCACTGTGTTATCTGGGCCATGTTCCCACCTCTCAGCTAAATTTATACACAGCTATGAAGATCTGAGAGTGTCACACTCATTGAAAACCAAACCTAATCCTAGTAAGAATATTATGGGTAGGTAGTAACAAAGGAGGTACCTGCTCCAGTCTCAATTTGCAAGTATCATTTTGCAAACAAGTAATAATAAAAAAGGCTGTCCCCTTCCTTTTTCACACATTTGAAAGCTGTAATTATTTAGCATTTCTAACGTTCCTTCTACAGTCGCTTTAATTTCTCCAACTCAGTTATCTTTAATTTCAGAAACTTGAATGTAATTTAATTATCATTAATAGTATTTTCAAATTAACATAATTCCTTTCCAATCCTAAGTAATCAGCCACAGCCATTTCCTCCTAAGTCATCTGTCTGAAGTGCTCTTCATCCCTTTCTTCCCTAGCAGCATTAAAGGGGATCTTGGCATCTCTGTTCCTCAATGCTGCAATATCTCAAAACCCTAGTTACAAGCAAAATTCTTAAAACTGTGATTTTGCCTTGCCAACCCCCAAAATGAAGTCTGTGATACCAAATAAGTATTGTAAATTTTCAGGATATCAGACGATAAAATAGTCTTTCCCACTTTCCACATAAAATTCACTTTCTCCAATCTGTCATTACCAAGTAATTAATTTTTTAATGGTCTATGACTTTTCTGTTTTACCCCAATATACCCCAAGATTCACAATTTACATGACTGTAGGTCTTCCAAGACCTTTCTTGGCAGTACCCCATGCTCAGGACAACTTTCCCTTCTTCCAGTAAGTTCAGAAAACCTCATCAAAGTCAGATTAAAGTTCCCAAACTATCATACAGTTTGAAAACTACAGAACAAAACAAAGCAAAGCAAAGCAAAGCAAAGCAAAACAAAACAAAACAAAACAAAACAAAACAAAAACTTGTTTTGCTTTGCTTCCTAAAGTATTTTTTTTCCTTACGACCTTTTGCCCGTATGAACAAAGTAACGTCTGATTAATTTTTTTCCTCAGGAAGAATATTACCTTCTCAACTAGTCTGTAACATTATAGAGTGTTCTTCCTGAATTTACTGCAGAAACAGAACCTGCAAGTCTTGCTGGGTGTGTTTAGGGGGTTTTCTGGACTGCACAAACCCTGAGTAGCCACAGTTTGAGTGCTGCTTCCCAGGAGCTCAGTGTCTAACCATGGCTCCATGAGCAGGTGAGATGGCAGGAATCTGAGGGTGCCTTTGAAAAGCACAGTCCAGAGCATCTTTGATGAGGTGATCACGGCACAATCTACACAAAAGCTTCCAAATCTTCCCTGCAGAAAGACCTGGCAGTGATAATGAAACACCCTCACTGGGTTTTGTTTGGCTGCTTGTTTTTGCTGTTGTTTGTGTGGGGGTTTGTTTGTTTGTTGTGGTGGTGGGCTGGCTTTATTTTAGAGTTGTATGCCTTTTCCTGAATTATTTTAAACACACTCTAAGTGACTCACTCACAGTGTCTAAATTTCTCGAGCAGCTCCCAGAGTCTGCCCTTTGCAGAGCTCACACATCCTGTGATCACAGCAGGTCCTCATTTCACATTTGTTCACATTTGTACCAGTTTTGCAATAAGGCACTGCCAGATAAATTAATTTCACATCATTATTTTACCGACTGCCTAGGAAGTGATGGTAATGTTTTAGAACACAATTCAAGTCTATTTTTATTCAGAGATAATACTCTCTATTCAAAAATCCAGTCAAAAGAATCCAGTTGAGAGTTCCAAAGTAACAGTGAAAAAGGCAAAATAATGTATTTCTAACTCAAACATAGGAAACAATGTAAAAAATAAATATACTATAATCCATCAGAATTCTTTGTAGTGATTACCAGGACATTAAACAAATACTAAGTAATGGGAGCTGGACTAGATGATCCTTGTGGGTCCCTTCCAACTCAGCACATTCTGGGATTCTGTAAACTAAAAGCTGCTGTTTTCTTCTTCACAATACACAGTATCTTACATATTAAAAATAAATGGCAATATTGTAAATTTAGAAGTCTAATCTATTTAAACTGACAGATAAAGGCAAGAAACTAATCCTTACAGGAAGAAATTTCCATAAAGCTCACAATCCAGAGCACAATCCAGACCTGTTCTCAGCACAGCAGCACTCTACCTACACTTTGATAATTCCTCTTCAAAGATTTTCTTTTCCAAAGCATGTCATACAAACACAGACAGCCAGTACTCATTTCTCAAGCTGAGTACTGCAAGTAAATCCCGCGGCAGAATGTCATTACAAGTTACTACGTTGTAGGTGCTTTGTCTTTTGAGAGCTGTGCTTGACTGAAGCAGAGCTGAAAGCCATCCCAGATCCATACATTGCAGAGCACTCTGAAAGCCTCTCTGGGGCACCTGAGAACTGGAAACAACCTCTGGCTGCTCCCACCTACATTCTGATTCAAGGGGCTCCAGCAGAAACCAGGAAGCAGAGCATCTGGGGAGAATGCAGCATGCCCAAAGCAGTCCTTCCTTCAGCACTGCACTGCTGTGCAGGATTCACACTTTGCACACAGTTAGAACTACTGATGTGTGTCATAAATAATTCCCAGCTGAAGGGTCACCTGTGCCAAGCAGTCTTGGGAGTGTGACACTACTGCTTCCTAGAAGGATATACCCTCTAAATTCTCAGTTCGCTAATTACTTTTCTTTTTTTTAAAGGATTTTTCAAATTAGAGCAGAATAGCTGGTCCTTATGCTCACACATTTATTCTGGCATCATAACCTCATTCTTTTGTATTTTACTGAAACTAATAACATTATGGAAAATAAACCAAATTCTGCCAGACAGATCCAACCATGTTTTTGTCCATTTGAAATCTGCATTCCTCAAGGATGCAGAACTAGAGCACCAGGGTGCAAGGGAACAGATGAGTATCTATGTGTAAGGTCCTCCACTCTTTGTCTAAGAGGTTTTTTGCACATAATGACTGGATGAGGTCCACAAGATTTAACATCAGGTTCCTCTGAAGTAGGACATTTCATAACCCCATTATCACAGTTCCTATCAATATTCCTAACCTTGCCCCCAGCCACTATCTCACTGCTGTGCTGTTCTGAAGAACACACTGCTTACCTGGACAGCTGATTCTTTTTTTGCTCCATGTTATCCTTTGGCTATTTTGCACCTCCTGCTCATCAGCTGTGTCACAGTTTGATTTTTCTGCCTCTGTGCTGCACCCCCCTATGAGCACACCCCAGGTGCCTGCTCTGCAGCACCTGGGCAGGTTCCTCTCTCCATTTGCTCTCCCTGCTTACCACAGCCAATTTATTAAATCATAAGCTGTTTTTTCAGGCCTAAGCAAGTGGCTAAGGTGCTGTAAAACAAACCCACTATGACCATATCTACATCTGGGTTTACACTCTTATTCTAAAATTAAGTGTTTATGAGACTTGAACTGCAAAACGCAGAATATTCTCCCACACTCCAGTAATAAAATATACAGCAAACCTATAAAGAGAATTCTATTAATTAATAAACATGCACTTAATGAATGAAAAACAAAGCTCAATTTGCATTTACCACCTTCTAACATCTGAAAATTTCAGCACAGCAAGCAAACCAAATTTCTCTCTCTTGCTGAAGATATTTCCATATACATTGTTTTCTGGAAGTCCACCTTTGTACAATTAAATTTCCAGCATTAATTGGATAACTGGTATCATGTTCATAGAGCACAGACATACATTCTGCTGTGAGGCTCCTAATCACTGAGTTTGCTTGATCCACTCAACACAGTCAGAAAAGTGGTTGTCAAATGCACACAGTTACATCATAACTAGATGCTGATGGATTGATGTGCATCACATATAATGCCTCCTTAATTTTAACCACCTCCATAAAATGTTCCAGACTCCTGTGTTCATTTGAGGACCATTATCCAAAAGGATTAATGCCATCCTCTGTGTGGAAGGTTTATTTCATTCATTCATTAACAAAGGTGGCAATTGCATCATGTTTTCATCATTAATGAAACCATTTTATTGACTTCCAGGTCAGTACCTGCACACCAGTACTTGCTTCCAAATTCAAGTTGTCTCAAAAAATTATTTTCTACTATTCTGTTGATTCCAGGAGAAGTTTAAACACTAGAAAAGGAGTGGTCACTAGTACCTAAGCAGAGTCCACATTACTTGCTTTGAAATAACTTTCATCAGTGCTGTGTAGATCTTTACACCTGCAATCAACAGAATGAGAAACAGAAATGCTTGCAGCTCTCCCAAAGCTCAGCCATTCCACACACAGTAGATTTTGGAAGGTAACCAGACTGTTCACATTCACTTGCATGATCACAGGCACACATTTTTCTCTATTAGAGCTCCCTTTTTGGCACTCCTGCTGTTTGTATGAAATGGATTTTGAGCCAGCTCAACAATCTAGACCCCTTTGTTCCCAAAGGAAATACTCCATTATCATGTCCCTGGCATAACCTATGACAATTAAGAAACCTGTTGAAGGGTAGCCACACCACACAGGTGTTAGGAGTCAGCACAACTGTCCAAACCAGCTGAGAAGAGCAGGCAGGTAATGGAACTGCTTATGGTGCTCAACAATCCCACATGCACAACAGCACTTTTCAGCCCACTTTATTCCCCACTTCCTTGTCTTCAACAGAAGAAAAAACATTCTGGTCACAGGACTCAAGCAGCAGATTAACACAGACAGGGTTTCATTTCAATATTCAAAATACCTTTTCTTTGGTTAACATACATAAGGCTCTTGGCTTGCTAGTAATTGCAAAATAAAGGTTCTCCTTTTTATAAAGAAAAAAAACCCTTAAACAAACCAAGAGCCCAGCAGCAAGATAAACTCAAGACTGAATTAGAAAAGGTCCCAGGTTTCTCTAAAACCCTTTGGAACAAACCTGAAAGGCAACAATTATTTTGGCCTACACTGAGAGGTATGTGCACAATTCTATTTGATTTAGTTTCTACTATTTCCTATTTTATTCTATTCTATCCAGGAAGCTGGTGCTTCAGTGGTAGTGGCTCTGATCACCTGCCCTGCACCTTTGGGTCACAGCCCATCACCTGACATGGAAGGAAGGTCAGAATTCACTTTTACATTAGTAGTTTTTTGCAGAGCAGTGGAGGCAGATCTCCTTATGTTACAAAAACACACACACCAAGAAAGCCATTCTTGCTTCAAGGCACTTCAGCTCCTGCAGACTTCATGCAGTGCTCCAGTTTTAATTCCTAGCAGTGACTGCAGCACAGCCACAGCAACAGGCCCTTGTGCCAGAGACACCACACAGGAAAGGCTGTTCTGGGGGAGCTGGCAGGGGACAGAAATCCCCAGCTGCCACACACGGGCCACCACAGGCACTCAGCACCACAGCTGCATCTGAACCACGAGTCTGCTGCCAGCATGCAGTGGGTTCCCAGCTCCTCAGGGATGTTTCCATGGGAACTCTGGTAGTGGGAGCTCCTGATATCTGATGCATATTTCAGAAAGACAAAGTAGGAACAAAGCAAAGAAACTGAGGGGAACGATAGGGAGCTGTATCAGCACACTGTGTCCCATTTACTGTCCTCCTGGAGAATCACAGCAGAGATGAGGCACTTCCTATAGGCAGCAACCAGGCAGGATTAGCAGCACATCACTGATTTACAGCGTGCTTCATGTTCTGAACTACCTAACTATTGAACGTTTATTCCACTGAATAAAATATACTAGAGCTTTACCCAACTGCAGTGACAAAAGACAAATGTCTGCTAATCAAAACATCTGCAAATGCTTCTGAAATACAGCTTAGATATATGTCTTGATACAGCTCTAAATCCCACTGAAAAAAAGTTAAGCAAAAAATGTATATGCCCAAAAGCCCACTGCCCTACCCCAAGTATACAAGAGCTGCTACCAGAGAGAACACAATAAAAACAGTGACACAGATTTGATTACCCTACAAAGAGAGCCAGGTAACTGAATGGAGAGATTTGTGAAAAGCTTAATATGTACACTGACTGCTACTGCTTTCACTTACACCACAGAACCTGGAGGCTGTAACACAGTCTCTAAGTTTTGACAAAAATATTTTAGTGTAATGGTTTCTAGGGAAATTGACCCAGTTATGGAGTAGTCCTTGTCTGAAATGCAGCAATGTTACTGGAATCACCATTTGTCTCAGGGAAATGAAATGGTAGGAACTGACAGAAAACGCTTAGCATATGAGAAGTTGTAGTCAATATTAATTATTTTGCCACTATTAATGATGGCAAAGAACAGTGCTCAGCCTCTCTTCCTCTTCAGTGTACTTCTGTTTCAATATACATATCAATATTAATTTCCCCTGCAGAGTTACTGTCGTATCTAATGAGCAAACACATGCTATGTGACATGTCTTTTTATGCCCTTGATTTTTACATTAGCTCTAATTAATTCAGATCACTAATAATATATTTTAAGTTGTCACAATTAAAAAGATGTGCTGTGAGACCACACAAAGTTAAAATAATGCACAAACTCACATACAGGGTGCATGTTCCTGTTTCCTCCCACAAGAGTTTTCCAATCTTTCCTTTCAAATCTTCCTTTAAAAAACCCATCAAACACTAAACATTGAAGCTTCACAAGGTACTATTACAGTACTAGAAAGAATGCAAACACTATTTGCCCAGCTATTCACTCTAAACACAGTATTTAATTCATGGTGATAAATTGGTTCTGCAGATGTGCATCCTAAAAATGTCATCTTCTTCAAGACATGTATGCTTTAGACCAGCCAAGCACATTGACAGTACCTTTGTACCAACTCCATACAGGAAAACCCAATTTTAAACTCGAGGGATGAATCACGGTCTCAAATTAATTTCAGATATCTTCTTTCCTCTCATAATTTTGATTTCATATTGGATCTCAACTGACACACTGCTCATTTCTGTAAGGCATCTCATCAGCCCACACATTTTAAGGAATCCATTTCCACTCCAAGAAGTACAGTGCCTTTCCAAACAAAGACCACCCAGAGCAAGGCTGGATTCGCTGCTCATGTCTGTGCTTGCAAATCCTGTGGCCCAGCAGCAGCAGAGTGACAACATGCACCAGCAGCAGCCAGAGCTCCATGTCCACAGTGTCACATCCCTTTGAGAGCACCTTCGCTCACACAGCCCTTCTCTCCTCCCACGGCCTGACTGCTCCTTTGAGTGCCTGAGGTGCACTGCTGAGCACATCCTCCAGCTCAGTCCAATTCAAAAGGAGCTCAGTTTGTCTCTACAAACACTTCAGGGTGGGAGCCAAAGCACAGTAAGTGCTGATGATCTGCTTCAAAAGCACACTTCTGAATCAAAGGAAAGCACAAAACCAGATACAGCCACTGAAGTAAATGGGACCTCTGCCATTCCCTTCAGTGAGATAAAACTTACTTGATCCTTCCCTCCCTTTGTGCTGTTTTATCTCTGATCTTTCAATTTAGGTTCAGTGAGAGGTGAAGAGTAAAACAGAATTGATAAATACAGTGGAAGAACAGTGTGTTAAATAAAGGGAAATTTGACTGGTGTGGTTTTTCAGATTGCTTTCATTTACTCTGGCTTTTCTCATTCTCACAATCATGCATGTATAACCAAAGCAAAGGGGTAAAGCTGGTGATATTTCCATGGCTGTGCTCAGAAATTCATACTGCTGTGCCCAAGCTGATTACTCCTGCAGGCACTGGGGTTCTCCAGAGGCTGAGCAGGCAGCTCACATTCAGCTAATTCTGGGCATTAAAGAAAATGTCTGTGATGGCAAAGGTAACATCTGTCAGCTCTTTAAGATCCTTTGGTCCCAAGTACTTTCCTCAAAAACGCCTCCCCTGACTTTTGCTGATATGGAGGGGAAATAAAAGTGCAGGTGAGGTACCATCACAGGTACTACAGGGCCCTGAATCAGTATGAAAATCTAGTCATAGTAGAAGGGGCTGTTTAAAAACATCACGCCCAGAAATGAGAAGAGTTTTTATTTTGTATTATGCCTCTCCATAATCTCCTGTTGGAGAACTTCCTTTATAAATTCTGTATTTTTCTTTTTCTTTAAATGATTGAAGCCATTTATCTTGTGATTTATCATTTACATAGAAATTATGAGGTGATTATGCATACTTACTGTCCACCACAGAGAAAATGCACCAAATCCAAACATATATTACAAAGATGGTGTGTGTGAGATCCAACTAAGGCACTTCATAAGCCCTTAATACAGCCATGCAGCAAGTGACAAAATGCTGAGCAGACCATAAACACAAACTCCATCTTTGAGCCGAGCAGCTCCTTAAACATCTTTTCCTTGAGTCAGACACCACATCCCTCAGATGAAGTCCTAGAACTGCTACCACTTCTTTGTAAGAGCAGGATGAATCCTGCATCTCTACCCTTTCCTAAAGCACACTCAGTACAAATGCACTCCAAGCCACTGCCAGGTATGGGAGAAAAAAGTGAAACGAGCTGCTTTTTTTTTGCCCTGGTCTTTAAGGAAAGTGTCATGACCTCATGATGTCTACAGATGTTTGTTGTCAGTTTTGCTCCCGGGGATAAAGCATCTGCAGCCTTGAAAATTAGCAAGATTTTGTTTTGAAGAAGTAACAGGTTTATTTGCCAAGAAGGAGGAACTTCTGAGAGTGTAAAGCCCATGTGCAACAAAGCTGGAAGTGTCAGAACTCTGTAGCAGTCACCCAGCCAAGACTGATTGCTGAGAGCAGGTTACTGGTGTTTGTAAGAACATTTGAACAACTCTAATCCAGATTACACAGCAGCTCCCAGCCAGCATGTGTCTGGGACAGTTTTCTAGACTGCTTGAGGCAGCTGGGAGTTTTTACATTTTCAACAGGTGGGGAAGAGTTAGCAGCACTCCTAAGACTATCAAGGACTCTCACACCTCAAGACACTCGTGCTTTCAAGAGCCCTTTGGAAGCAGCTTTTAAGAGTCACGAGGTCTTTGGTTCCTTTGCCATTTCCAGCAGTGCAGATGTAGAAATGCTGACAGGATCTGGCACGTGCAGAACAGCCCTGTGCTCCCAGGGCTGCCTGGGCAGCAGCTCAGGGCTCCCTGCAGGAGGTGAGATATGGGCCAGGTCACACAGTGTGGCCCAACACTGCCCTTTTGATGCTGCTGTCACCATCCTGGGGCACACAGCTGATGTGGGAGCCTTCTGGAGGCAGGCTGCCTCCTGTTTATCCAGCAGGCACAAAGGAGAGCTCTCCTTCTGCACATGGCAAAGCAGTCCTGAGGGCACAGCACTCACAACCAGCCTCCTGAGGGGAAAGACCAGCACGAGGCACACAGATCCTGTGAAACCTCAGTCATTCCTACTCCTTTTGTTGGAAATGGCAGTGCATAGCAGGAGTGTTAAAGCTGTACAGAGCTGCAAAGCTGCAGCATATCATTGACAAACTGACCCTCTGAAAAGCAGGTAGTGCAGTTACAGTAAACAACAGATTTCTGTTGTGTCATTGTAGAATGAACAGCCTTCAAAATAAAACAAAAAACAAAAACACTACCTATGAACTTCAGCTGAAATTTTCAGCTGAAAACATAATGCTCCTAGAATGTTTTGTATTCATTACAGAACTTACTTAGATCTTCTCTTTCAGAAAACTGAGCAAACCACAACCAACATTTTGCAAATAGCAACACATACATTCAGCAGAATCTGAGTCCAAACCATTTGAAATACTGCAACAGAGGGTGCATGGGCAGGACTGGGGCAGTCACACACAGTGCTGTGCAACACTGCAAGGAGCCAGGTCTTTCATTTCCCTGGGAGCTGCAAGGCCTGGATGCCAAGGCCAGCAGAGAAACCACAGTCCCTGTGCAGGTGTTTTGACCATGAAGGGAATGACACAGCTAGGTGAGAAGATGCTGTGTGAGGGACAGACAGGGTTAGGTGCCTGGGTAAGGGATGGGTTGGGGTTAGCCAGTCATGCAGAAGGAAGAAGGAAACTTGCACAGAGGAGAGAAGGAGTCAGTGCTGGGGGGAGTTGCCTGAAAGAAGGCATGGAAAGTTTTTAATAAGGGACTGGTGATGATGCCAGTTGTGTCTGTCTTGACATAATTACTACAGAACCTCCTGCACTGTGGGGAAGGATGAACTAGGAAAACCTTATAGATATGAATGCTCAGATTCTGAGAATG
>JAODHZ010000423.1:365856-398556 GCA_027576135.1 Cossypha dichroa | reverse complement strand
TACCTCACCTGTCCCAGGCTGTGTCTCACACAGCCCAGCACTGATCTCCTGAGCAGAACAAGGCACCTCCTGCTGCAGAAGTAATGTGCTGTGACGGGGCGAGTGCAGGGCCAGACTGCAAATGGGGAAGGGCAGAAATCGTTACCCTCATTATGGATGTTTCCAGCTTCTGACTATTTGGAGAGACAGGAAAGGTACCTGGGAGAGACAGAAAAGGATCTGAGAGTCAGCAAAGCCCTAAGTGTTCCCAGAACCTTTTCTGTGGCTGTCAGTTCTGGTATCAGTCACAAAAGCACAGCCACAGGGGGTTGATTTGACCAATGTTTATGTCAATAGGGTGTTGTTTTAAGCTATATTTCACACCAACATGTTTTACATTCACTTCTCTCAAGATTCCAATAAACTGATTTAACGGATTCTCAGTGGTGTCTTCATGCTAAGCTTTTCTCTTTTAATTCTTAGAATATTAATTAGCAGCTGCATAGACTGGTAAGACTAAAAACAAGTTTGGAACTACTAGAGAGAAAGAGCAACTGTTGGAATCATTTGCTTGGGCTTTCCAGATCAGCTTTTATCCACTGCAAACAACTGTCCCCTCAATGTGATCCCTGTCCACTGTACAGCAGTATGAAGTGTTTTATTGCAATTCACTCTATTGCTCCTACATTCGAATTTTATGAGAGGCTCAGCAGGAAGATTTGGAAGAGGAGTATTCTGAATCAAAACACACTGCTCTAAATACTAGTGATCCTTTAAAGCATACATGACCAATTTTGCAAATCCCTTAATCCCCTCCTCTGTACTAGGTGAGTACATGCTGCCTGACACTGTCCTGCTGTTTGCAAAAATGAGTGTGGATGAATGTGAACACTAACTCTATCCATTACCACTTCTGGCTTAGAAAGATTTATACACAAGCAACACCATGAGAAATTTTATTATTCCACAAAGTTGAAACAGAAATAAATCATAAACTTCAACAAAGGAAGCAGACATAATTCAGACCACTATCCATGATATGGGAACAAGATCTTGGAGTAAGATTACAATCCACAAAAGGTCTGATTCACAGGAGAATTCTATACAATATATTTATGCTCTATTTTAAGAGATTTGGATCAAGCCAGTACTTTTGGATCAAGTACTGTTTTGGTTTTAATATCACCAAAAATAAAGGCTTTAAAAATCAGACTTTAGAGTATAGTAGGTTTTCAAAACTGAGGTAGTTTTTTTTTTTGGTGAGGAGGGGGATCAGTAGGTGATTGGTTGGTTGTTGTTGGTTTTTTTTAAGAAATGAAAGCCTAAATCTAAACTGTTCCAAGAAATGATTGTCCAACAGCTGCACCTACATAGGTGGCCATTAATTTCCTGATGACCATAAACTGGAGGCTACTGAGAAACTGCTACTCAGGTCCTTTACAGAATACAGACGTGCTTGAAACACAAAGAACAGAAGGCAGAACTAAATTCAACTCAAGTCTTGCAAACTCAAGAAGAATTTTTGAGAAGTTGCCCTAAGAAAATCAAAAACTGCATAATGAAGAAAAAGCTGAAAATCAGCTCAGTGGAAAAGGACATGAAAGGAAAGGTATTTAAAACAGACTTAATATCAGTTTTATGTTTGCTCTGCTGTCATTTTCCTAAGTTATTCGTATTTTTATACCATATGGCCTCTATGTTTGACCTCTGGATGTCTCTGGGCCTTGCTACATCAGGCTGCAGGGAAATTTGGTCTTTGATACACAGATTGTATCAAATCAGATGCTAAGAAGTATCACATAAATACTCAACATTAATTGAGTTCCCCTGTTTAAAAGAAAGAAATAGCTACAGAAAAACTTCACAACAAAACACAAAAAACCCTCCAAAAATTCAACCCAAAAATAACTGCGGTTAAATATAAAAAGTGGAAAATTTAATAGGACAAAAACATTTCAAAGGAAATTAATCCACACATAGGGATTTTTGTCAGCTGTTTTAAGAATTAAAAATACACAAGTTTCTCTGCTTACAAACAGACAACATGAAAAACAATAAATTATTTATATCTCACAGAAAAGGTATTTCTAACCTTATTAGCAACAGAAATATGCTTTTGGAGATCATAACTTATTTACAAGTACAGCAGAGTGGAAACAGTAAAGATGTATACCTACAAAAGTATTTTTTTCCTGAACAGGAGGGAAAAAACCCACTAGAAGGCCTGTTTTGTGTTTTCTTCTTGCAGCTAGAAATGTAAGAATTCATCTGTAGTGCATATACAAGAAAAACTTAGCAGAAGAAAATCACAATACAATGATATGGATGGTAAAAAAAAAATGCAGTCTATCCATCTTTCACGAATCAAACAATGGAAAATAAATTCTTTTTGAATTGCCTCAACTTCAAGCCTTGTTAGGATTTTTGACAATGTTCTGACACTCATATTCAAGAGCTGCCAATGTCCCAGTATCCACTGCAATGGGCCTGAGGAACCAGCACAGAACAAGAATTCCATGCCATTTATGAAAGAAGACTTCATTCACCTGTGGCCATTGCACATCCTGATCCACACCCCAGCCTTTGATCAGCCCCTGAAGGTCACTGGAAACCCCAAAGGCAGCTTGTAAATCCTGAGCAAGGAGGGCAAAATGAGCCCTTCCCCTTTCCCTGCAGGGAGGTGAGCCCCACACAGCAGTGAAGGGACTGGGGACAGAGCTCTCCTCAAACTGTCACTGCCACTCACTCCTGTTATATGAAATAGCAGCAGCAGGCTCAAGCCTCCCAAATTATTTCACACTCAGTTAAGAGCCTGGGAATTTTGATCATGTTTTAAAGACCACCAAAGGTTCCTCATTTCCCTTTTCAGTGCCTCAGTTCTACAGATACAGAGTGGGTTGAGAATATTTAGGCATTTAGCATTATCTCAGGGCTTTCAAGAAAGACACACTAATTAAAATACAGCTAACAAAGCTATCTAAGGTTTGGCTTTTAAGCAAGTCCACTTCTCAGAGTGTCATAAATCTGGCCTAAAAGCATGTTGGACACACAAAGCTTTGACTGCTCAGGCTTTAATCAGAGAATGGACTTCTTATGGAGATACTGCTAAGTGCATCTGACATTTTAATTTCCAACTTTTCCTCCCCTCATTACCTTTAGACTGGGTTTGTATTTGAAAAGCTCTTGCACAGCTTTAAAGAGTAAAGGCAAATGTCCTGGAAAATTTCAAGACAACGGGTCAAAGGTCCTCAAAGCCTTAATGAACAATTTTTTTTCCATTTTGAAATTTTTAGTTTGTAATGGACTTGTCCATCTTCTTTATTGCAGAAAAGCTTTGATTCAGTGTTGTGGTCGAACTGGGGCAAATGGGAGGAAACTGCCACAGCAGGGAAGCACAGAGGGACCCAAACCAATGAAATGGCATTACATGCCATTCAAGGCTGCTGCATAGGAAGCAATGTGAGAAGAGATTTTTCCCCCAGTGTATGTGCCCCTTTTCATGCATACCAGGATAGGCACAAAAGATGGATGGGCTGGGAAAACTTCTCCTGTTTGTTCACTCTCCTTGTCCAAAACACCATTAAAATAGAAAGTTTCCCCTCTTTTTTTATGTATAATTATGGGGCATCAATTTTATAGTCTGTTAGCACAGAAAGCTAGGAACTGCTGGAAAAAATAAAGCAGCACTACCATTCTGGACCTCTGCATGATATTCACAGAGAGGAGTCAAAAGAATAGAATAATTTAGAATAATTAAGCATAATTAAGAATAGAATGAAACATCCCATAAAGACATATAGTTCAATAATAATGTGCCTGGAATTTCTTTCATGGAATAGCACTTACTAAATGCAGAAAAGAAGTGGAACCTAGAACTGGATGCAGGTATATAGAAGAAAACTTTTCCAGTGCAAGCATTTTCAACTGGGTTTAATATCTAGACATAAGAAATAACAATATTCTTTGTGTGTTTAAATGCACCTTGCTGCTTAGTTAGTGACAGGAAACAGTACAGCACTCCTCCTGCCAGTCTACCATAGAAACCAACTTCTCAGGTGCAAACGCTTTTCCAGAAACCAAATTACTACAGAATGCTGCATTTTGTAAATTATCACCTAGTATCTATTTCTTTTCTTACCGTTCTACGTTATTAATTTTAAAAAACAACTTTTGCTTCTTAGCTTATAATGGTAATGTATTCTGATGCATTTTCATTTCAACAGAAAGACTTGAGAACTGAGATAGAAATTGAGTTTTCCTACTTAAAACACTGTCTAACTAGTCTTGAAAGAAAAAACTACCTGCTCTACTCGTGTCTATAAAACCATTTAAAAATATATTCTCCTTAGAAGCAGGCAGCTAACAAGTGCAAGAGAAACACACTTTGTTATAAATAATTTTATTTCAAAATGAAAATAATCTGTTTCCAGTTACGATTTTCCTCTTGTAGTTTCACCTAATCCACCTCCTCGTTACTATGTCTTTCACTTGTACTACTGAAGTAGTTTCTCCTAGTAATTCCATGACTCTAATGATATTTTATCTCAAGATAATGGCTCACTGAGGCTGGGGACATTGCTGTCACCACCTCTCGGGGACAACACCGCACAGGAACATTCCACAGTCACTCCACACCCTCAGTAGCTGCTTCTTACTCCTGTAGAAAGGCAGTAAAAAGGCAGATGTCTGAAGGACTTGGTAGTTTACCTAAGAGGACAATTTTTTCAATCCCATGTCAAGCATTAAAACCCAAGCACAGAGCACAGGCTTACCAAGTACTCCTACAGAAAGCACAGGTCTTCAAAAAAGTAATAGTTTCTGAACTTCCACTCGAGCAACAAGAATAAAAAGAAGCTACACCATCTGCTCCCATAACATGCTTTTTCTCTTTTAACAGAGTCAACATTAAACCTCCTTAGAGGAAATCTGTATTTAGTAGAATTGCCATCACCCCAAATATGTTCACCGTGAAATGTGAGCTGTTATGATCATAAATATGTCACTCCTACGACTGCAGAAGAACATTTTCACTGAAAGCAACAAAGAGCACTGGGGATCGCGCTCTGAATAGTCCTGTGGTCCCTTTCTTTCCTGCAGTAAGAGGAGGGTGAGAGCACACTGAAAACCTGTGTGAGTTGCAGCACAGTGATTTTCTCCACTGCTTCAATCCCTCTACAGGGCACATACCTGGAAGCATGTTAAAATGCTGAAAAATACTGATTGTTTTGGTGAACTGTCAAAATTCGAGAGAAATTCCTGTACGATGTAGGACGTACAAAGAACCTCTGTTCTTTTAATTCTTAACTGATACAAGAATGACTCAGTTTATGGGGTTGTGGCCTGCTACCTACCCCAAAACCACAGGTCCATTAATGCACTACTGTTCATTAAAGGTACAGAAGTGTTAAATAGAAGGAAAAACACCTTTGGACCATATGAAAATGAATACAGGCAGTCATAAGCCAGGAAGAGCTGGCATCTGCCTTCTGGATGCTGTCTGATTTGGTTACTGAATAGAGCATGGATGCTTTTTAGTAGCATCTCCCCTCTGAGGGTAGCACCAACCAGTCTCTTTCTTAGGGGTCAGTAAGGAAATTAGATGTCCAGTTTATAAACTATGTTGTGTGTATTCACACAGGTGAAATTATTTAATTATTAGGTTATCAAGCTGACTCTCGTGTAGGAAAATCTTTGCCTACTCTTCAATGTTAAGGAAAAGGAATGCATTCTTTGTTGAATACATACAGAGTTTTGCTTTGGCTTAAATCTTGAAATGACTATGCAATGAATGGATAATCATTCTGTAATATGTGAAAGCTACATGAAGTAAACTACATTAAATTACTGCGGTGCTTAAATTTGATACCTTGTCATATCATGGCTAAAATACCCATTTTAAGAAGCTGCTGATTACACTCAGAAACATTACATCCTGCACATCAGGAAACATCACTTATGTCCCACTGACATCTTCTCACACCAATCCACTAATTGCAAGAAAAACAGCAAAATTGAAGTATTTCTCCACTATCTGCAAAAAGCCCCTGTTGTAATCAGCACGAGAAGCAGCCAGTGAAAGGCATCTGACAACCTTTAATACACCTCCCAGCCGCTGACAGGCTTTCACACTAATAACCACTTAAACACGTGGAAACTGCTTCTGAAGACTCCCAGCACTTGCCATCAATCAGGTACCACTAAGCAGTGATCACTGTAGCTCTACGTAGCTAATTATCTGCTATTTGCATCTAAGACCAAACTTACTACTAACAACACAATTTATTAGACTGATTATATGATAGTGACCTTATAAATATTGCCCAGATGAAGGTCTGTCCCCATTAATTCTACCACAGAAAACAAAAAGCAGGCAAAGCCCAAGACTCTTCCAAGCAGACAGACAGGCTCATTAGCTCTCATGTGTGACTGCAGCAGCTTCCTGCAGTGCTGAGCAGCACAACCAGCCCCAGTTTGGTGCTGGTCAGGCAGGCTGCAGGTCCTGCCTTGACACTGTCAGCCAAATGCAGCAGCTACCACAAGGAATGGAAATGAGCATAAAATGCTACTAATGGCAGGAATGAGCCATCACAGCTTTTCCTTCTGCATGGAAGGCAGAGTCTCCAAAGTGAAAAATAAAGATGGACCCCCAAAGCACAAAAGATTAATGGCACAGTTATTTATAAGGGGGAAAAAAACCCCTGTTCCCCAGAGAAGAGATCCAGAGCAGCTTTATAAACACCAAGTCGAAAAACGTTTCTATGTAAGGACTAGAATTGTATTTGAATAAAATGTTCTGAGAAAATGAAGATCTGAATCAAAGAAAGCAGGGTTTCAGGTACCAGGAAAAGGAAGCACATGACCATGCTCCCTGTGAGAGAATACTTTCAAGGATTTGTAACCATCTAGTGCTGTGGTTGGTTATGACAGCAATGGTTCTACACAAATGCTGAAATCCATCAGCAATGAACAAACATACAAACTGTGACTGGCAGAACTATAATGCAGGATGAGGTCTGCAAAACATGAAGAAGAGATTTCTAACAGCAATTTTCTGGGTTTTTTTTTTCCAACAGCTAGTAGCAAGCCCCGAGTTCCAGCTTGTTTTTTATTTACTGTAGTAAAAAAAGGTTTTTAAGACGTTACTGAGGTATGGGGGGGTAAGAGAAAAAGGATCCCCCACACATAACAAGGAAAGATCTATTTTAAATGCCTGTAAAAAAATTAGGTGCCTGTAACATACTTCAGTTCTCATGTCATTGACATTGACAGGATACTCCTGATGAACAACAGATCATGAAGATCACATTGATTTTTGCTAGGCATGCTACAGCAACAACAACTGCCATGGCACCTGTGGAGCCTGGAGAGAAGAGCACAGGCTGCTTGCAAGAAAGGCTGGCTTTACAGCAGGAACACATAGTTCTCATCATTTCTCATCTACCACTTGTAGTTAAAACAGGACTGAAATACAAGAGAACAGTGATTCTTGGTCCATGCCATGTAATCTTGAGATATTATATGCAGATCTCAAAGTTACAAAGTCAGTATTGATGTAATTGGCGGCTGAAGGAATTACGGATTTGCCACAGCACACACGGATAGAGAATGGTAAAGGAGAAAGCAACAGGATTTTCCAAAGATGCCTGAGTCTGTGCACGTGGCCCATGGTTCAGGAACTTCCTCCAGATGTCCCCTACATATGGGGGAGGGAGATTTTCCCCAAAATGGAAACAGACCAAGCATGTGGACTTTTACTATACAACTGCAGTTTACAAAGTAGATTTACAAGCTAGATTTGAAAGTCAGGATGTCTTTATGAGACACCCAAAACCAGCTGACTGTTGCTGGAAAGCTACTCAGTAGATCAATCACATGTATTTGGAGCAATGTTATAACAATTTGTGGAAAAAATTACTGTTAAGAATGGACTGGAACAGAACAGTGACAGGTGCATTACATCTCTGTTTTCACCATACATTACAGCTTGAGAGCTAAGACACTGTGCTGCTGAGCAGGTGCCGCTTTGACATCGCCCTTAACTACAAACTAAAATTCTGTTTTAAAGAGTGGACATTTATTGTGTTGTCTTCACAGACTACTATGAAAATCCATGAGCACCGTCCCTGGGCCAGAGCCACAGACCCTGATCCACAACAAGCACAGCCTTGTGAGGGAACACTGGGGAACAGCAGAGCAGCTGCTCCAAGTGATCTAAGTGCTGTGTACTGAGATATCAACTGCATCAATTCAGCCTGGTTAAAACCACCAAATACTGAAGGATCCTCACATTAAACTTACTTAGTCTAACTTCTCCTATGCATTATTGTTGGTTTCCAAGGCAAGTGTGGCAATACTGCTCTCTCATTTAGACCTGCAGGTCCAAGGAAAAACCCTTGTGACTTTTATAATTTGGTACTAGTGCCACAGCAGTTTTATTTCCAGCAGAAATTCTAGACTGAGATTGTCCTGCTCCTTATGGTGAATCTTCACATTTTTAAATTTTGTTTTTCTTTTCTAGAGTATTTAGGGATATGCTGACAGTGCCTATACATTTCCCTAGAGGTTTGGCTTGAAACGTTTTGCATTCCATCTCTATTGAAATGATTTACTGTCAAAATCAAAGCAACCACAGCCCCAATGTGGTGCTGCAGCCCAGTAATTCTTTCACACAGAAAATGTAATGTCTCTTTGCCTATATCCAATGTGACACTCAAAATACTTTCAAGATGATTTATGCACATAATATACATCAATATGTGGAATGTCTCTTTAATTTCTCGTGACTCGATATTCTGTTGTAAATATTTTAATTTGGGGAACATTTTAGTTGGTTCAAGAGAAGTGCAGACACGATTTAACACTGGTCTGCATGTTTATCATGCACTGATAGATCCTGAAACTCTGCACGCCTGTTTTAACTCGGGTGAAGGCAACGCCTTTTCTGGGGTGCTTGGTATCCAGCAGCTGTTGATGGACTACATTTGGACAGCTCTCACTGCATTATTTTAGGATGATTCAACTGTCAATTTTTACACTGTCACAGAGTTAAGCTTTATTGCATATTGTTAAAGAGAGTCTCTTCTAGCAGAGGGTTTGGTGTTTTTTAATCATCTTGCCATTTTGCACAGTTTTACATTTATTTCCTAGTGGAATAATAATCCCTGCTATTTTTCATGTTGTTGTGATTAAAAATACTTTAAAGTAATGTTGACTTAAAGCGCTGTCAAATTACCAAGTCCATAGCCAGTCAGAATATAGATTGGTTTTTCTAATGTGCTGTAGCTGATACTCCATTACTTGATGAAATGCAAATAGAGCCAGGAAAAGAGGCAGCCAAGGCTTATTATTCCATGCTGAAATTTTTCTCAGCTCTGCAAAAATCAACAGAGATGCTGATATTGATATTGATTTCAGTGGGACCAGTATTTTTCTCCTAGGAAGCAAGTGTGATGAATACGTGGGTATCTCGCATTGCGATTTTTCTCACTTTGTGTTTCACACTCCATAAAACCCCATTTAGGAGCTGTCCATCCCTGCAGCAGTCAGGCACTAGGACAGGATACTGGCCGGAGTCCCTTCCCAGAGAGCAGGGCCAAGGCAGGGGTGCAGGAGGTGTCCCTGGCCCCAGGGTGAGCATGGACTCAGAGCACAGCAAGGACACACACGGGTGGGCAGCAGCACAAGGGTGAACACTGCTCATGGCTGCTGAGGGGCAAAAACCTCCCTGGGCAATAACCAGATACTGCCATGCCTAACACAAGGAAAAGCCTGTTTGGCATAGAGGAGCCATGGCAGAAGGACTTTGGCATAAATGGGGAGCACACTAAGGAAGAAGCTTTACCTAACACCGACACGTTCCTAACACTGTAAGATTCTGAGAAGGAAAACTCTGTAGCAGTGCCATTGGTTTCTGTAGCCTGCACTCTCCTCTGAGAGTCCCCTTGCTGGCCAAAGTTCACATAGGCACACCAGGGATACCTTCTTCAAAATTTAGAATGCTGCACTGGATTAAGGACATGATGCATCTTGTCAAATCCTTCAGAATGCTGGCAAGGTCAGGGCAAGTAATACCTTTCTATTAAATATCTCCTAATACAAGGATAATCACAGTGCAAGGAAAAATAAGTCATTGCTAGAAGTCAATTCTAAGTACATCATGAAACTGTATTATTTTAGAATAAAAAATGATATTTGAGATTGGCCTCAAAGTCTGTCAGAACATGATGCTGGCCTACAATGCAGACCTCTAAAGACAAAAATCAAGTCTGTTTTCTTTTTCTCCCATGTCATTTTTCTGTATTCTGGTAATCTCTCTAATTGGAGCATTTGTAAGTAATATATGATTCTCTAAGTCAAATATTTTCAAAATTAATGCATTACATACTTAAATCTATATTACTAAATCAAAACAAAAATGCTTTGACTTCAAAAGGAGCTGAAAATGCAGACTTGCAGTTCCATTTATTTCCAGAAATGGAACTGTTTTTTGTGTCTTACCTGGGATTTAGAATCTCAGATTCAGGTACTTACAAGGCATAATTTGACACACCAGAGATTTCCTCTGTGAATGTGAAGCCTGAAGTCCCAAATAAAACTGCTACCTCGATTCACAATAAAATAGGCTAATTTGCCAAGAGATACACTACAGCTATTCCTCTGTTCTGATAAAATCCCAAGTATGTAACTTTTAGCAAAGTTGGAAAATACGCTGGCACGGAAACAGTTCTTGCTAAAGGCAAAAATAATTTTACTTTTGGCAGGTTTACAGCAAAGCGAGTCAGTTACATTTTCACCTCAGGTGGTTTGTGGTATCAAAAAGGCAGTTCTTGCAGATGGAAAACTGTCATTACATGAGGACAAGCTGTTTGCTGGGGGAAATGGAAATATTTTGCTCTCTGTCAAACCTGTGAATATTGGAGAGAAAATCTGTTTTCATGTAGGAATGCTCAAACCAGAAGCTGATAGTTTAATGGAGTTCTACTTGACTGACAGAGTGGCTCACCAGACTGGAGACTGGCCAGCTTGTGCTTCACTTGTTGCACCAAGTTACCCTGAAATTTCAGCAAGGAGTTGCATATAGAGGTTAACAGTGGTGTGGGCTGAGAGCTTGTTCCAGATCACCTCGAATGGATGTGGTGAGCCCAGCACGGGCAGGTGCCTCTGGAAATGATGAGTCACACACAAAGATTTACACACACAAAATGATTTACACACACAAAATGATTTACACACGCAAAGGTTGCAAAGACCAGAGCTGTAGCACTGTTAGATAAATCAGACAATTTGTCATGGGAAATTGATCCAACAAGGAAATCTTGATCTTCTTAGCAGAAATTCAGACTTGAAGCTAAACAAAATGCAAGATAGGATATTTAAGTAAAAGGGATATATTTACATTTGGCTGATTCAATATTTATGATGCTTTCAAAACTTGGGTGTGCCTACCCTATTACTTAATTCAATCCTACTCTTTGCTCCCAGACTCTGGTCCCTGGTGTGACACAACACACAGGGCAGTGAATTTATGCAAGGCTGGTAGGGGTAAGCCCCTGTTCCTGCCATGCTGAACAACTCCCCAGGACTATCCAAATAATTCCTACATTTCTCTATGTCCACACACATCTTCCTGCAAAGGTTGACAAAGCTATCAGACCACTTCTGCTGATGCACAGCACGTGCTCATTATTGTACATGATGGGCAAGAGCATCAAAAAGCAAATTCAATTGACCTGCTTGGGAGGGAAGAGACAAGTACAGAAAGGAAATAGTTGCTTCTGATGAGTCCTCTCCAAGAAGCACTCGCCATGGGAAAGGAGATGACATTCCAGCCTTCTGGTCAGGTTGTGGCCACCCTTGCTGCAAAAAGTGTGCATGGAAGCACAGCTGTGCAAGTCAGAGCACTGCACTGCAGGGGCAGAGGCTCCTCTGCTGTCAGCTCCTGCTGTGGGAGCAGCAATGCAGGGAGTCCTTCTCAAACAACAAGCAGCCACCCACTGCCTGCCCAGCACACACCTCACAGCACACACTGCCCAGGAAGCTGCCCCTTTACTGCTGCCTTACCAGCTTCAGAGAAATACTCAAAGCATGAGAAAATCACAGACATGATGAACTGGAAGGTCTAGCCCTTATTGGTAAGTACCAAGGTATTTCACAGTAAGAAATCTGATTACAGAAACTTGATTTCAGCAATTTGATAATCAAGGAGACAAGGTAATACAAATTAAAAATGAAAGAAAAGACTGAATGGACTGTGATGGTTAAGAAAGCTTAGAATTTAAAATCAAGTATCCAGTGAATGAAGAGTATAAACCCCACATAAACCCACAGGCCTCAATCAGAAAACTTTCACTTTGTGTTTGATTTACTCACAGGCCATGCCAGATGAGGTGACAGATCATGACATGGGTTGGGAAGGTGACAGTCTTTAAGGGAGCTCTGAAGCCCCAATTTATCTCAAGGAGCACACAGGAGGTGAGTGAGAGTCACACAATAAAGAGCACACACAGCAGTGAGCACTCTAAAGGCCAGGGGACCTACAGACCAGCTGGGCAGTGCAAGGCAAAGCCTGTCACCTGCAACAAAACACTTAAGGAATTAGTGTACATCCCTCTGATTTGCTGAAAAGGGGGCAGAGCTGGCTCAAAAAAGCAAGCAGTCAATAAGCACTGCATCTGCTTCACCTTTCTTCTATGAGCCAAGGAATCTTTTGTAACTTAGAAAGGTTGGCAACACATTAATTTCCTGCCCTTATGAGACTTAAAAGCATTTTTTCATCACAATTAAAATCCATTTGCACTATCCTTACCCCAATTATTCTTCTTTCTCTAGAAATGTCAATTCCCATCACACCTAAGTCATTGGTTTCTGTCTGAAGGTTCAGACTTGTAGAACTTCAGAAGAGTTGGACTCAGTGTGAAATTCTGCCTTAGGTTCTATCTCTCACACCTGAGTATCTAAGGAATGAAGTCC
Source organism: Cossypha dichroa (assembly GCA_027576135.1). Lineage (NCBI taxonomy): Eukaryota > Metazoa > Chordata > Aves > Passeriformes > Muscicapidae > Cossypha > Cossypha dichroa. The sequence goes on along the minus strand of JAODHZ010000423.1, from coordinate 385,608 downwards.
ATGACCAACGTTTTATAGTTTAACAGACTCCACTGTAGTGACTGCTTTCCTCCAAATCTCAAAAGGTCTTCTTACTCCTATTCTTAAACTTTATGAACTACAAATTGTTCTTATTCTAAATTTTCTTTGATAGCTAACACTGTTGCACATTTTAAAAATAAGTTTCACACCACAACAAATACCTGTGTCTTCATAAAAGACATCTTCCTCTTCTTAAATTGCTTTGCTGTGATTTTCATTCTGCTATGGTGGATTCCCAGTAGACTTTCAGAGGCATTTTGCACGATCTGCTGGCAGTGCTCTAATGCTCTTTATCACAGAATCACTGTAGTTTTTATCATCTTTCTGGCAATTTTTGAAATTCCACAAGCCTACTGTGTGACAATTTAAAATACTGTTCTACAAGATTAACCTACAAAAGTGTGAAAAGTACAGTATGTGCTTGGAAAAGGTCACAGAGAAGCGTTCCATAAGAAGGAATCAATACGATTACAAACAGATTCTGAAGTCATATTACCATTTTAATTGGCTGGCATAGCCTTTTCACAATTCCACCTCAGTGGTAACATTCATTGCAAGTGTGACAGTACAAGGCTGTGCTAACACAAACAGGAAAAGAATTATTATGCACTGACTGGCCATCTTTTGCTACTAGCCAGATGTATCCATATTATTACATTAACTATCTACCATTGTTTTTTACTCAAGAGATTAATCTCTTTCTTGGAGTGATTTTGGCTGTTCTTCAGAATATGATGCTAAAAACATTAAACTCAAGCACTTCAAGCTGTAGTTAAGAAAAATTTTTAATATTTTTTCAGGAAAAACCCCAACCAAGCAACCTCCAAAGCCAGAGTTGTCAGTAGCATTAGCAGTGGCTAAAGGCAATGAAGTGCTCTGCCAGGGCAAGAAGAGCTGCCAGGCAGCTCCTCCTGTCCTGGTGGGCTCCAGAGGCTGCTCAGGGTGGAGGATCAGGAAGGCTGCCTGACCCCACTCTCCTTTCCTGACTTCTGTACAAAGCCAACCACATCCCTCCTACTCTGGCTCCTTCTCACAATTCTTTGTTTCCAAGTCCTTATCAGTCTTTCTCCAGGCTCCTGGGTGCAATGATCTGGGTGCTTTCCTCTCCAGCCTTTACACATCAGTGACCAAGTGAAGCTGCCTGTCACTGTGCTGCTCACCATGTGCTCCCACTAAGCATCACTGGCCCCCAGTCCTGTCCCTCCTCCCTGGTTACCACATCCCAAGCTCCTTGCACTCACAAAGCCCCACTGCCTTGTCTGCCACGCCTGTATCCTCAGATCAAAGCATACACAAATGTGTACCTTGAACACTGTCTTGTCTGTATCTCAACTTGAAATAATCTTCTGGATATTCTTTGGGGAAAGGGGCTATGGGATGTGCTTCTACAAGAAAAGGTTTAGTGATATTTAATGATAATGTAAAATATATTTTCAAGCCTATGTACAGTTCCTTAATGATAACTGACACTATGAACATAAACACAAACAGATTAAAGGTAGGATTTGGATAATACCTTGTATCTGGAGGTTCTGTGCTGGAGACAGTCAAGTATAAAAAAGGGAAGGAACTGTGATACATTAAAACTCATTTTAGAAATGATGATCTGTAGCTGACATTTGAGACAGCAAAGAAGCTTCATACAGGAGAAATCTTTTAAAGAATAACTCCAGCACATGAAAAAAATGTCAGTGTGTTCTATGAATAACCAGGAATAACAAGGAGACAAAGGCCTCGTTTTAACCCAGGGATGCTGAGTGACTTTCATCCCTGATGAGACCTTTGGACACGATGAACACAGCTCAGGGTTCTGCTGTAGCAAGGTACCTCTGGCACATGCAAATGCAGCTCCGTCTATGAGCAAGACAGCTTTGCTATGTAGTGTTAACTCAATAAATATTTAGAAGAGAAGCTTACTTTTCCAAGAGAAACTTGTTTTTTCTCCCCCAGGAAGACATTTCAATACGTGTTTTACTTCAAGGATATTAATAACCTTTCTAGGAAGAATCTGGGCCCACCCAAGGCTCCACGCCAACCTGCTGCCACCAGCTGGGATTTGCTTTGGTGTAGGCAGACAAACAAATAAAGGACTGCCTGGTGGTACTTGGGAATTGCACTGCATTTTCCCTGCTGGCAGAGAAGGGCTGCCAAATCAGAAAACTTACCTGCTTTGCAAACAAGGCCAGGCACAGGCACAACCTGTACATTTTAGGAAAAAGAAAATCAGGTATTTCCATAGTTAAGCTGAACAAAATAGAGACAGCTGTACCTGCTCTTCCCAAGACACTGAGCTCTGTACACCCAAGGCAGGAACTCAGGAGAACAGGAGTCAAATTAGTCCCAGTTACACCATTTTTCATGGGTAACCTAGCTCTGATTTGGTCTGCTTCTGGGAATACTCCCTCATTAACGTGACTGGTGTTCCACCAATGGTCTGCAATGACGATGTTTTTGTTGAACCGTTACTCTCTTATTTGAAATAAAACCCAATCAAGCAGATACACTGACTCATGCAGTTGACATTCTTAATGTAGACTAGGCAAAATAAATTCAACTTCACCAACACCTATTTCTACTTGAAAGGCCATTTTCCAAAAACTGGATTTTAAAGGCTAAACAAAAATCTCCTTAGCGAATTAGTCACCAGAGATGGTTACCTAGCTCAGAGCACACAGAAATATATTGACATTGGCAGAAAAGCTAACCAGCTAATTAAAATTTACAGGGTGTTCAGAAAACCTCTCAAATGCTGCATGCATTACTGAACATACCTAATACATCAAGACATTAAAAAAAGATATTCAAAAGAAAGGCAAAGTAATAGGAACAAAAATAACGAGAATAAAATAAAACTGTGTTTGCCAATCTTAAATTCTGTATGCAAGCCACCCTTCCTTGGTTGGTTTTGGTTGGTTAGTTGGATTTTTTAAATCTTGCAATATTCTTAAACTATCAAACAAAATTCTGGAGTTTGAGGCTGACAGAGATAAAAATATCAGCAGCAATATTACATGGAGGAGAAAAACTGCAAGGCAACATTGTGAATAAAAATATCACAACTTTTGTAGGGATGGAACTTTCATCCACTCAGCTGCATTCTTTCAGTGGTAGCCAACTAATGTGGAAGTTTTTAATTATCTATTGGCAGAGGAGAGCAGAACTGCAATCCCAGTAAACAGTAAATGAACCAAACTGAAGTGCATCCTAGTGCCTATATGGGGCTTACAGAAGTCTTGGCCACCAGAATTCAAAGAGTCTCATATAATATACTATAAATAAATTGCCATAGAACCATTAACAACACTTTATTATACAAATGTATGGAGGTTAGTAGTCTGCCTTTACATAATGTGTGTATCATCTTCAGGGTGCCCTTACCAATTTATACATATCCTCAGAAGCCATTCAAAACTGTCTTTTTTCCCTGTACCATGTTTACACATATATTTCAGCATAAATCGGTTGCATAAGCATAGTTAAATTCAGTTTTATGTGGAAAAATTCAAGTTAATCTTAGAAGACTTCTCAGTTCCACGCGGAAAAATGCACGTTAATCTTAAAAGACTCTAAGTGGTACAGGAAGCAGTATCCAGGGCTGGGCTGATACTTCACCAGCATGAGTTTCTAGAGTTTTGCTGTGCAGATACTCTGAAAAGTTTTTTTACTGGAATTCTGTTTGTGAAGAACAGGTCATGCCCAGGAACCAGAGGAAAACTCACTTAGAAACAGAAGGTGCCATTCAATGTCTCCTGTTCAGCAGAGGGGAGCTGAGGCTGGAACAGATGAAGTGAATGATCACCAGGAGGATGTGGGAAGTGAGGGCCTGTCTCATGAGACAATGTAGTGTGCAGCAGAATAATAAATCACATGAATAAGCACCGTGGGGCTTTGCCCCAAGGAGAGAGAAGAGCCATTTGCCTGAAAGGACCATCCACTGCTTCTTCCAGGGAACATTTTGTATTTCATTCCTCCATCTCATGAGTACATGAAAGGCTCAATCAATCCATCAAGCCTGTGCAGAGCTCCATTACTATTAAACCTTGCTTCTAGTATTGAACTTAGGCTGAAGAAACCTGAGTTCTCAATGAAGTTTAGGCATACCCTGTAAGAAAACACGCCCTGTTACTGTCCATTTTGATGGTTTTAAAGCAGTGCTGAACTGCACACGAGGAGCACAGACACACCTCCCTGCTGAGCTGGTCCCCAGGCTGTGCCAGTGCAGCCCCTCCTTGTGCCTGAACGCCCTGCTGATGCCAGAGAGGGAAGGAAAGGCTGTGCAGGGCTCATCCAGGGGTGCCTGTGCCATCCATGGGGCCAGGAGCTCAGCAAGCTGTGCACACAGGGCTGCCTGGAGGCACTGGAGAACACAAACCCTCTGACAGGGCTGGGCGCTCCCAGCTCTGCAGGAACTCCTGCCAAAGCCTGCACTGATCAGCACAGCAGAGGGACAGGAGGATTCTGACTGGAAGCTGCATCAGCACGCAGGAACAGTGTGCCCTGGGCCAGGGAAGACCCTGCAGGATGAGGGCACGGGGTCTGTGCAGCTGGGGAAGGAGGAAGGAAAGCCTCTGCTTGGACAGCTTGCCCCAGCAGGCTGGAGATGGAACCACCTGCCCAAAGGGAGGCACCAAAGGCCAGGAAGAAAAATGTGATGACTTGCTCTCTGGGAATTTTGATGACTTGCTCCTCTCCAACCACTCTGCTGACTGGAATTATGCCAACACGAGAGTAGCTCCATTTTACATTGAGAAAAATAGAAAGAGCTGGCTGAAAACACTTTTTTTTTTTCCTTCTGGGGCCAGCCTTGCTCTAAACATAAAATACCAAGATGTTTCTGATAGCTGTCTATTGCCATTCACATGAAAGAAGAATGATCATAACCTTCATTATGACTTGCAAAACAGAAATGAAGCTGCATAGAGAACCTTTGAAAATACATTATAAACACAAATATTTTTTAAAATATGCATTAAAATAAAATGGTTTGAATTCTGATATGTATTCTTTTGCATAATGCTACCACCAGTACAGAAGATTGCTTTCTGCCAAGAATTAAGCAGAAAGGAAAATGAGTCTCTGCTTTAATCTATTTATACAGTTAATATACTGCTAAAGAAACCTACAGCTGAGTCTTCATTTCATCTTCTATAAAAACTTCTCTATGAGTTTTCCTATTCTCCCAATAGTGTTTCGAAGTTACAGAGACATTTTAAATGGTCTTCAAAGTCAATTACATGGAAATGTTAAGCAAAGTCCCTCAAAAATGGTTATTTCTATATTCTTCAGCTGTAAATAAAAAATATTTTCTGACTATAAAAAATCAATCTTTTCCTCAGCTGAGGACAGCCCAGTGGTAAGTTTAAAGTTTAGTGGGGGCTGGAAGGGAATAAGGATGATGCAAAAATGCTTTTAGTGGCTGAATACTGCATATACTCTAGCAAAGATCAAAAATTAGAAGAAATCAATCTAGTATATATTGAATTATAAGACATAAGCATCTGCTTTTATGTCACTTGAGACCAATAAACGATATTTTAATTCTTTAGTGATAAATGCAATTCCTATGAATACAAAACTCTGCAAAGCAAAAAATGCAATCAGATTTAATTTGGTCATTACACCAGCTCTTCAACACCTGACATAATTTTTTTTCCTCTTCAAGAAAAGTATTACTTTAGTCTAGATCAATTACTTTTTCTTTGAAAAGAAGAGAAATCTTAAAGAATACCTAAGCATTAAGTAATTTGACAGATGCTTAGTTATGGGCTATCAGTGTGAGAGACCATTTTCTCAGAGGCTCAACCAAGTATAGTTGTTCATGCATCTGGAAATTATCTGATAGTCTATCATTAAATTCTTTTTCTCATAATGGTGTGAAGTTTCTGCAAATTATTACCTTGAATGCAGTAACAGACAGGTTTTCTGAGTGACAGCAGATGTGCATAATCCAGAGACATTTACCAGGCCCTGACTCAGTAAAGCTAATCTCCAAATGAACATTGGTTTTATTAAAGCTGCATGTCTGAAGCATTTTATGAATGTTTGAAAAGACATGCATTTCTTAGTTAGCTGGTGGAAGATATCTCACTTGTCTGTCTCCCACAACAAGGAAGTGGTCTTGATATTTATTCCTTTTGGTCTGATATTTCTATGAATTATGAATTTCAGCAACAGTTCCTACACAGTGACTTCCTACAATTATTTCATAAGAAACTGATACTAATCCAATTGAAGTCAAAGGAATTATTTCCACAGACTCCCATTTACATTCATCCATGCCCTTAATTCCTAATAACCAACAGAGGAGTCTTTGTATAGCACTGTAGGCATAGATTCAAATAGTAAAATAATCTGCTTTAAGTTTTTGTTATATTAACCATTTGGCTCTGGCTTTCCTCAGTGGATTAGTTTAAGCACTGAAACTACTGGCACACTAAACTGCCTTGAAACAGGAGGGTCATGGAGAATCTAAGAGTTTACAGTTTAGGAGGCTTCCTTTGCTCAGACTATTTTCTTTAGACTTATTCATAGATGCCAAGGTCTATCAATTAGGTCTATATTGCAAACATGCAGTCTAATTTCTATAAGCAGACTGAAGTTGTATTTTGCTCAGAAGGGGATCACTGCAGCAGCTGGGCTGAGATTTGCTGGACTTTGTGTGAACCAGTGCTATGGTAGCAACAATGCAACACTTATGCACTGTGTTTGGGAGATGCACACAAAGTCAGAGATGATCACAGACAGTGTAACCCTAAAAGACCTTCAGAAAGAATAAAACAATCCCCAAGATACATTTAAAGATTTGCTGAGTGAACAAGGCAGACAATGTTTTAATAATAACACTGTACTTTTTTAGGATACTTACCAATCTACTCGTGAGACCTTTTTTATTAAGATGACTGTTTCCTTGCGGGCACTCTGGCTAGAATAAGCAACCTTTCAGATGCACAGGCCACATGAAACACCAGTCCAGAAACAAATCCCTCCCTCTTCTGTGGCAGATGAACACCCTCAGCATCTGAGGAGGGCAAAGGAGCAGGGCAGGTGCAGAGGGACTGTTTAATCTTAGGGCAGAACTGGACAGCCTGCCGTGTGTGGAAGTGGCCCACGAAGAATGAAATGCAGAAAAAGCAGGGAAAGAGGGTGCCCTGCCCTGAGCATGGCTGGTGCAGGTGGGAGCTGTGGATGGGGAAAAGAAAGGTTATCCTGTGAGGGTAAAAAGGGAAGGAAGATTATCCCCTCTTAGCTTTGGTTCAAAAGAGGAAGCTCTCAAGTCTCGGCTTGTCCTACCTCAGTGTGTGCTGCTTTTCCCTAGAAACAAATGCACAAGTTGAAGACTGAAACATGGTCACCATCAAATACACAGAGCCTGGAGCTGCCAGGGACCTGCAGAGCTCATTCAGTCCCTCCCTGAGCAGAAAGGCAGCAACACCTGCTCCTGAGAGAGGCTTATCTCGCCTGTTCTTCCAGGCTTCCACAGGACCCAGCCAGCTCGGGGCACTTTACTCCAGTGCTCATTCATCCCTGCTCAACAGCCTCATCTCACACCTAATGGGGAGTGGAACTGGTTTGTACTCCATGAAAACCAGTCCAGTTTGCACATTCTGTGTTTACATGAATTACTGGCTGGAGGGTGCTATAGCAAAATTACAAAGCCAGTGGTTGTAGATCAGGCAGAGGTTCCCATACTGTTGCTGGAGGGAGAGGATATGGTCAAAACAGGGAAATAAATGAGTGCATGAGGAATTTAGAGCAGGGCTGTGGAAACTGGGAAGAGGCCTCTCAAACAGCAGATGAGAAAGCCTGGCTCTTCACAGGCCAGGGGCTGGTGTCTAGTATACAAAAACAGTACAAGGAAAAGCGGCTATCAACTTGCATGATGGAGATGACCTAGACAAAATTCATGTAATCTCTTTCCAGACTTTCAGAGCTCAGGGCTGTATCAGCTTTATTGATGGAAGTTGCTTAAAATGCAAACACATTTGTCCCAGCTTTCCCAGCTCAGCAGACCTGAATAGAAATTCATCCAGTCCCAGAGTTAAAAAGTGAGCAAAGATTTTAATGGGCCTTTCAAATGAAACGGCTGCATATGCATCCTCATATAAAGAATCACCTTGAAGAAATGATCAAGCACTTGTATCACAACAGAGTAATTCCACACAAAAGGTTTTGTTGTTTCTGATTAAAGTGTAAAGTGCTAGCAATGGAGGGTGGGAAAATTGTTCTCCTAGAAGAGAGCATTATTGTCTTGAGTTAATTACAAAAGCTACAAAATAGCAGCACAGATCTCAGAAGATACCCTTCATCTGTGCACTGTTTGCATGGCAGCTTCAGCCGAGGTGGAGGAAGGAGAGAGAGCACAAGAGAAAACGGTGCTCTCAGAAGGGCAGAGGGGCCATCCCTGGCCTTCTAAAGCACTCTGCTAGAACCGAGAGAGACAGTGGCACAGAGAGATAATGTCACGTCCCCAGAAACAGTCCCAAAGCAAGGGCTCTTTTATCACAGCCTGTAAAAAAGAAAATGTAGATAAGATAAAGCCAAAAAACCCTCTCTGCTTAGGAAAAAAATATTTAGACCATCTGGATTTTTCAAATAATCTGATTTGCAAATTTTCTAGAAAAAAATTCAAGCTGTGGATTCAGTTCCTAAATTAAATCCCACAGAACTGGTGTCTGGGATTGGGCTGTTATTTCTCATTTGCATTCAGTTCTCCTGCCACAATGAAGCAAAGGATATAAAACAACAAAGCCAAGAACAAAAATTGGTTTCTGAAAAAATTCTGCTGAGGATTTTCTTTTCTATTCCCTCCTGAAATAACATAATGTACATGACACATGAAGAATTCTTGTAGAGGCATTTTGGTCTGAATAAACTCAGCTGTTTTAAGAAGAGTAGCATTAAAATCACTAAAAATAGTACTCTACTAAGACAAAGCAAGAAGCTGCCACCTCCATGGAGGAAGGCTATAATCCAAAAATACACGTTCACAGTTAGGAAGTAAAAATGTTATCAGCTATGTGTGTTTCCATGGACAGACATCCCTGGTCACCGAGAGGCCTGAACCAGAATATTTAGGAGGAGGTAATGCAGAAATGAGTTAGTGCAGCCTAGTGCATGGTCTAATCCAAGAGAATATTCTTTAAAAACATGCTCAGCAGGATTGACCATGTCATAAAAGGGATGGGTATGGGATCCCAGGTAATGGGATCTTTGTCACTGACTTTCAGAGAGCATTGGAATAAGCCCCAAGGTAGCAGCTAACAGAAAGGGCAGCTACTTCAAACTTTTATTGCTCTTTTACTTGACAGCTATCAGAATAAAACATACAGTGTATATAGACAGGCATACAGAGATGTAAAAGTGCCCATACACAAAGCATTAATTTTTCTGAGGATTTTGCAGCTGTAAACATCTACAGATTCAACAGATTGTCTGGGAAGCACTGCCAGAATTTTACATTACTGACTAGTTAGCTCCAAGGACAGTGGTTGGCAATTTCACAGACCTGGATTAAGCCCCTGATATTTGCTTCACTGTGCATTCACTCAGGATCCCTGGAAGCTGCCAGACTCTCCTTTTAGTTCAGCACACCTGTGGATTTGCCTCTTCTCAACAGCAAGAAACCTGAACCTAAGAGATTCAGACCAAATGAGTCTCTCAGCAAAATCCAGGCCATGCATTCAGAGAGCTGGGCTCTCAAGTGTGCAATTGTAAAAGGGAGCAATCTAACACCTGGAAGTTCTGGCTCCTTCAGGAGACCTCTGCTTACACAGCAAGGAAGAACAGCTCAGCACTACAGAGGAAAGGTGAATGGATCTGAGCCTGTTTGCAAGAGAAGCCAGAAGCACTGTTAAGATTTACTAAAGGAAACTTTTGTTACTGGAATGTTTGATAATAGCCAACAGAAGCAGTATTTTCAGTAGAGGAGGAAATAAGTAAGGGACAAGAGACAGGTTTTTTCTCACTCACCTTCTTCAAGAGCTCAGAACATGTTTAACCATCCTGTTCATTACCCAGCCCTAGCTACCTCTCAAGGATCAAACTAACAGCTTAGCTTTCTCCTCCTATCCCATCAGTCACTCCTTCCACTTGAGCTTTTTTGTTTGGCTAGGTTTTAGGCTCAGGCTTCCCAGTTCATTTCCTTTGTTCTTGAAAAAGTGAAGTAAACAAGGATAGAGGTACTGTTCTCTATGGTGATTGATGAAGTATTTCCAACAGTAAGCCCCTAGCTCTCATCCAGAAACTGGGGGATGAGGAAAACAGGATGATTCCAAACTTAATGGCAGACACTGGGTGACTTGAACACCGTATGAAATACTGAATTTTAGTAAACAATCAGCCCTGCTGTCCCCTTTTGATATACCATACAGCAATATATTGCTATATTAATAATATGGTATATAGTAATGCATATTAAAATATGGTCTTACTGTAAAACTCCTTTTGTTCTGATGCCTCTTATATTCCATTATATTAATGGAACCTTAGTTCTAGATTCCTTGCCAGGAAATTTGCAAAACCAGTCTGTTTTGCTACAAAAAGATTTATCACTAAAATTATGGGCACTATGGTTTTAAAGCATGCAGTTCTCCCTGTTTAAATCCCTGACTTTCATAGCATTTTTTTCCAGTTTTGTTTACATTTCAAGGTATGAAGATATGCAGCTTTCCCAATCACTTCAGTTTATTGTTCCCTCCTTTTCCCCTCTCATTCATTCTTCCTTCCATGAGACATGTGTTCAAGGTATTTATATTTATAATAATAACAACATTTTATTTATTAAAACGCATCCCCCACAATTCTGCTGCCTTTGCCATCCCCTCACACTTGCTGTTTTGGGATGGAAAGCAGTCTCTGTCTTTTTTCACCACCTCAAACCCTAAGTGTACGAATTAATAGACATGGAGGAACTCTGCAAGGGTGCTGACAGCTGCTGGAACTGTCCCACACCCAGCAAATGCACCCACCATCAGTAGCCAAGGGAAGCCAGAGACATTCTGCTGAGGATCTGCTTATGCAGGATGGTGGTGAACACAAACTGCCCAGAAATCCTGCTTTGCTGGTGGAACCTGACCACAGAGACACCATGCTATTTCTGAAATCTATTTTGAATGGGGATTTTTATTTCTGAGTGAGGAGGGGGTTGTGAACAATTTATGATGTACCTTTTCTTTATGAACAGCAGGAATGTATTACCCACAGGTTATTACTTCAAAATGTGAAACAGAGCTCTGTAATCATCCTCAGCCACTTTCCTTCATCCGTGGCAATTTGCATCAACTCTGCATTTTTATTTTGATTTTTAGATACATAGTTGTTTACCATTTGCATTACATTTTATTTCTAATATCCATTGATGGGGTCTTGATCATAGTGTTGCATGAAATTTTGATTTACAAGCAATTTAGTATACATTTTCATGGTAGCAATTACAATATGCTTTTGAGGCTGACGTCTTTTTAGTGACTACTACTGAAGAAACCTCTCCTTCAAGTATCTCCAGAGCAAATCCCAGTTCAATGTGAAACCCAAAACTAATGGATTTCAGTACAGACTTTGAGAGATAAACTAATCTATGTTTTATAACTGCTCTCAGTGAATTTTTCTTACATTAACTTACCCATATACTCTTTTAAATCTATATGTAATTTTGGCATCTGCAAGTAGGCAAATAGTCTCATCAGCCTTGACCTTTGAAAAGATTGTATCTGTATGCATGTTTTTAGGTACCAGTTCTAAAATCTCAGTGCTCAATACTATAAGGTCCATGTTATGTGTGCTACTTCTTTCCTCTAGGTACTGGAGACTGTCATCTGCTGAGAGAGGCAATGTAATTTCTCAGAAATGCTTGGAAAACACTGTACAAACCATACTGAAAAGAAGACACACTGAAATGGCTCAAGACTTCATTTTGTGAAAATCTCACTCTCTAGTGAATACTCACATGGAAAACCCAGCATTTCTTGCTCTTACTGTAGTCACCTGGTTGGCCTGGATGGATTTTATGCAAACTGTGCATTACAGATCACCTTGCCAAAACTACCTATCAGATCCTATTAACAAATTAATATACAGCATTGTGTTACAGAACCAGAGATAAAGATGTACAAAGAACCCAACATCCATCATTTTTATACTTTCATAAAATCTCAAGGGATTTAACTCCTCATTTTTATTTCTGAGGTTCATAACATCTCCAATAAATCTCTGAAGGATTTGACCTCCCATTGCACCACTGTTCATAGCAGAGTCAGATTGATAAGCAGAAGAGCTGTGGTATTGCTAAAATTTACAAAATCCAACCCCAAATCTGTGCCTGTAAATAACACAGTAAACAAACCCCTGCAAAACAAACTCCCACAGCATTGAGCAGAGCTTGCATGCAGTAAGCAGAATACTCTGCCCTGTTTCAAGAGCCACAAGCACCTCTGGTCATCCCCTCCTGGGTAAGAACTGCTGGCTCCAGAGAGGGCTCTGCCCTTGTCCCTGTGCCAGAGCTGGGCATACACGCTGCACACACATCCATGTGCATCTGCAAGCTTCTGTAAGAGGCACATGATGCTTAACAAGAGCTCAGGATGTTTATTTGAAGAGTAGAAAACTCATCCATTTTCATTATTCTGTGAAGCACAGAGGAGATGGGAAGTAGAGAGGTTGGCTCAGGTCTAAGGTACCCATCTGGTGCACAGCAAGGCTTGGGCTGTGACAAAGGCAGTGACAAAGGAGGAATGCTCATTCAGGAAGGCACAGCAGAAAGATAATCTATCAGAATTGCAACAATGAGGATGAATTGCAGGAAACTCAGACATATCAGGGAATGAGAAGCAACTAACTTGGCTACAGAGAGACTAGAGAAAGTGCAAAGTGCTCTGTGCAGCTGCTCCAGAACCAACTAACTCCTCGTGTTTGACCAGCACCTCTCCAGTGCTGCCAATGCACAGCCTGCACCAGCATCCACCAACAGGAGAAACTGTGCTGGAATGCCACTGTCAGCTCTAATCCAAATTTGGTCCTAAACCTGCTGTCATTCTTTGAATAATGACATCAGTACAAAGAGTTTTTGCAGTAGGTGAACTACAATATAGATAATGAGCTCCAAGTCTAGTATGCCAACTGCCAGCTTCAATATTTTTCTCTTTCCCTGGAATTTTGTAACTGAAAACCTAGTTTAAAATACTGAATTATGTTTTCACATTTGCCACCAATGAAAGAGCACAGAAGAGCTTCATCTTTCAGGATGTTAATTGTTTTTTAAATGAGATATTCCGTGATAAAGTCAACGGTCATCTTTACAATTTTTTATACGATTGAGACATTAGTCATAGACAAAGATTTGCTCAGGGAGGAAAGACAGACTATCCTTCTGTGGGTTTTATTTCTCCAGGGAGAACAGATTCTGCATAATGAAACTATGGAAGGGTCCTGAGTAAAGGCAAGGCGTAAACAAACTTTTAAAAAATTGTTTGCTTAGCAAAGTCAAAATCAATAAATTGCTTCCTCTCAGATATTTTGTTAAAGATTATCCCAATGCCCTGGTAGCTGACATTCAAAACAAAATCAAAGAAGTCAGTTTCTTGGCCTCTAGAGATTTCTAACAGTTCTGCCACCCCCACGCCCCTTTCCCCTGCCCTCTGCCTTCAGGGAAGAGTTTGTAAGTTATCAACTTAACCCCTGAAAAGAGCACTCCAGGACTCTGCTATAAAACTGCCCCTTTTTAGGGGTCCCTCAGTATTCTGACACCATATCTTAATGGGGTTAACAACCTCATTTTCTGTAACAAAGCATCTTCCAGCTACAATCCCACCTTGCTGGGATTTGTTCTGAGTGCTCTCAGCCTTTTAAAATCATTATGATTTTCTAAAGGGATCTAGAAATACTGTGCCAGTTGTCACCATCCACTACTGTGCTGAGAGGCAGAAAATCATGCAGAAGCTTGTAACTTTTGAGTAAATGATATGTAACAAATCATGTTAGAACTGTTCCAGAGACTGATGTGTAACCCCAGAGTTAATGGATGTATTTTCATTGATTTCAGCAAGTTGTACTTTGGGGCATTCCTTACTGTAAAAGAATGTCAGCAGTAAATATTTAACAAATTAACTCATTATTCCACTCGGACTTTTAGTAGAAAGTAACCAGATAAGTTTCAATACTTTCTGCTTTATAACTGACAAGAGTATTCAAAGATGAGTATTTGCAGGAAGAATGCATTATCCTTTCAAGTCCTTACTCTCTTATTCCTATCCATTTCCAGCTTTCTTGGTTCCAGTATACATGTCTTCCACATCCTATCTGAACTAAATAAGAACGTGGAATGGAGCAAAACCAACTCACTGTGTGCTACCTACAAAGATGATACGTGCATATATTATGCTTCTTGATTTAATTACACCCTACCATTGAACTGCACTCCAGTGTCTACATGAATGTTGGTCAAGAACTTCCCTTGTGCTGTCTTTGCCCTGAAATTCACATGTTTCATGATGTCATCACAAAGAAAGGCTCATGGGCAACAGCTGAAGAAAAGGAATACATTTTGCAAAATATCTGCTAACCACAAATCAGCTGGGAGCTCCTCAGTGCTGGGTCATCTTCTGAATGACACGTAGAGGAAAAACAACTCTAGTGAGTCTATGAAGCCATGGCTTTGGGCAGAGCTGTGAAGCAGATTTGAGGATAGTGAAAACAAATGGTACTGGTTCAAATGAAGTGGTGAACCCACACTCACACACATACACCTACCAAGAGAGAGACTGGAGCAGATAGAGACAAGACCTCTGGAGAAGGGCACCATGAACAGGAACTACTTTGGAAATAACATCATTTGTACACTACGTGCTGACTGACTAAAACTTTAACAAATAAGCTGCTGAAATTTTTTACAGTATTTTTTCTTTACTATTCCAGTAACTTCCTATGTGAAGAAGTATTTCCAAGTGTTACAGTATCTAAAGAAAAAAAAATATTTCAACTTGTCTAAATTTTTTTGTATAATTCTCCAGCAATGAGAAAAAAGCAAATCTAAAGAGAAATTTTGATATATAATCAGCTGAAAATGCAATCACTCTTTCAAAACAACTGTGGAAACTGCTAGTGCAATATTCAAGACATAAAGCTCTACGACTGAAAAAAAAAAAAAAGCAAAAACAAAATGAAAGATCCCAAAACGAACCAGCAAGGTCAGAAATCATTATTGCAACTCATTAGCTAAGCATCCTTTCTTTTAGAAGCAAGTCTTTTTTAAAAAGTGTGTACAAGCACATTGGCTGTGATGTGTTAATGCAAATTTCTTTTTTTTCTGAAAAAGATATGTTTCATGATCATTGTATTCAGTGTGTAAATAAGGCTTTATTTCATTATGAATCCACACAAATCGCTGTAACAATTTATTGATCTTACCTTTTAATTTCCACTCTGAATTGTCTGACCAGAAGAGGGAACTGGAAAAGTAACCTCTCTGCCAGCACAGTCAATCACTGCCTCCACTACCAATCCAATAGAAACTCCTTGCACTAAAAACCCAATGTCCCATGCATTTTAGGGTATTTTTAAAAAAAAATTACTTCAGGCGAACAAGTGCAAAAACTAAAGAGGTAGGTACTAAATAACAACTCACCTAAAGATAAAAACCCTAATAATAGAAATCAATAAATAATTAAAATTAGAAACAGTAATAGAAAGGAAAAAATTGTGTCATGTTTTCAACTGCTTTACAGTTGTTTGATATTTATTTTACCAGTACTTGCTTCATAATGTATTGTGAGGTTCTTTATGATGAATTTTTAACCAAGAAACACTTTTTCTGCAATTTAGCCCACAGACATGCGAAACACCAGCTTCCAGTAGTACATTTGCATGAAGCCAGTTCAGCTCTAAGATGCATCTGCTGCAATGAGTGCTTTCTCACCTGGAGGCACACGGCTCTGTGTGGGATGCAGGCACCTCTCTGCTGCCCGGGGCCACGTCCCAGGGCTCACAGGAACACACTCCCTCTCTGTCCAAGAGACTCAGCCGTGGAGTCTACAGAGCACAGTGCAAAGAACTGCAACAGAAAAAACAGAGTTAGCACCATCTCGAGAAAAAAAACAGTTGTCTGAAATACAGTGCATGTATGTGTCAGGGAAAGACAAAAATAGCTAACAAAGCACAGGAATTTTGCATACTGCATATTTATTTACATATTATAACAAAATACTGCCTTTCCCAATTCTCCCAACCACAGTGGGAGAGACCTTCATACCTGAACTTCTTTTAACATAAATTTTCACCATATTTGTTTAATGTCTTTTACTGTAATAGCATAGGACTGTCATCAACTGGAATATATTGAGAATTTAGAAATTTAAAAATATAAATAATATTAACTTATAATGTCATCTGGTTGATGTTTTTTAAAATCCATCTTTAAAAAATAATAGTATTTTGGCCTGCAAAAGGTCAAAGACAAACTACAGGGCACTTTTCTGCAACTTCTACTGATCCTAATATTATTATTTACCCAATAGTTAAAAAAAAAGCTGTCTTTTTAAACCATTACTTGCTTAATTATTTTCAGAAATCTCTTTCAGTGTGGAGAACTGTTTTTCAGCACTTTGCCTATACTGAGGCTATTAATCATAAATCAAGACAATATGAATTTGACACGGTTGTTGTATGGACTAGTTTACCCCTACTAATAATTCAATGAAAAGCCTCAGTTCAGCTTCCACTCCAGTCAATGAAATAATGGTTGAAGTGGCTAGGGAAACAGACAAGAGGCAGTTAACGAAATCACAAGGCTGCATTTAAATACATTTAATACTGATTAAGTGGATGTTTTAACACAACATAAAACGAACTAGGGCAATTCACCGGAGGAAAAGAGTAAGAGATTAGAAAATGGATACATTTCAGTGACTGCACTCACACAAAGTGTGTGTGATCTCATATTTGAGGAAGCAGTTAGCCACTGCTGAACACAAATGGGGATTTTCCCTCTTTCTCTGAGCTGTTCATTGACCTGAGCAGTAAGAGCAGTAAGCAGTAAGTGAGCAGTACGACCTAGAACAGTCCTACTGGCAGGGGTAAGCTCTAGAAAATGGCCAGTACACTGTGCTGCAAATAAGTTACCCTGTGTGAAGCGAGCTGTAACAGCTGGCCGTGTGTCTGCTCTTAGACACAGCACTCCCAAGGCACTTAGGCTTAGCTTACTGCTCTTTCAGGAGGAAGGGCAATGAAGATCACTAAAGAGTGTCTAAAGGGAACAGTTAAAATTGATATTTCTTTGAACAGCCAAAATGCACAGACATAAAAACTAAACCTGCTTCTCTACACACATTAACATGACGCTCAGAGACAAGTTAAGGAGTTACTTAGGCTGCAGGACCAGCTCTGCACAGTAATGAGAGCTGCATATGGAAAACTGTCCAGCTGGATCCTGAGTTAGATCTCAGACAGGTGAATGCTGCCATGGGCCAGGCATTTGCCAGCTCCAGGCTGTAAGAGAAGGACTGACTTCTAACCACTGTGAATACATGAACAAATCTTGCCACAAAGCCAGCCTGAACTGACGGGTCCCACTCCTGGGTGACTGCTCAAACCTCACAGGAATTTTAGTTTGCTGTTTCAGCAAATACTTGGTATTTCACAAGCCTTCCACAGGTCCCAGAGACAGGAGGGATGTACATTCAATCACTGGAGGCCGGGGTTAGCTGGTGTGTTCCATTTGCAAAGGTAGCAGGGGTTTTAGGGGCAGCTGCTCCCAGCAGTGCCTCGAGCAGGCGGGTATCCCTGCCCTGGCAGCCCCATCACTCCATGTACCAGGAACACAGCGCTTTTCCTCAGCTTTGCTGCTTTTAGAGACAAAGCTGACATGCCGTGAGAGGCAGCTGCTGCCACAGGGCAAATCAATTGCGAGGCACTAGGTCAACAAACTCCAGAGAGCAGTCCTACAAACCTGAGCATGGAAGCCTCTGCCCAAGAAAAACACCATGTCAGCCCCAGGCAGCTAACACATGAGGAAACTGGTATCAATCATGAAATACATATCCTTCCCCTGGCAAACCCGGGAGACACCTATGTCAGACAGATAGGCAATCAAAATGATGCTCTTCTCACTGGATTTTTGAAATAAAGAAATGTACAGTGCCACTGCTCATCAGATGGAGCTCCACACAAAAGTTAGAAGCTGCTTTTATAAACCAAACCTGGATTTCTCTAAATGCCTCTCAGAGCTCAGCTGAGTGTTTGTGTTTGGTTTCATCTTTGTAATCTGACAGGTAAAGAAGAGCTAACGTCAGGACACAGGAATCTTACTCCCACCAACCAGACTCATGCCTGATATCCAGTCCAACGGAAAGACAGACAGGTAGATGATTGTTCTCCATGACTCCACTCACACTAGCCAGATAAGTCTTAGCCAACTAACAGTGTCTTGAACATTCAAAGATAAAATAAAATATAATTAAAAACAAACAAACAAAAAAGAACCTCAAACAAAAACAACCAATTCCCTCAAAATCCCACCAAACCCTCCTCTTGAAACATTATAGTTGGGGGTCTTTTTGTACACACCCTTTTTTCCCATTCAGGACTTTGAATAGAAATGCTAACAGGAGTACTAAGAAGTTTCCCTTCAAACTGTGACTATCATAAGCAATGAGAAGTCATCTTCAGTCTACAGTGATTTCTTTTAGTTTAAAGGAAACAGAATAAAGGCAAGCTCACTGGGATGCAGCACAAAATACTGATGCCTTACTAGCGCCTCATAAGCTCAGGAAACAAAATGGCTGCAGTAGAAAACAAAATGGCGTCGGTACCACACAGCTCAGAACAGTCACATATACCACATTTCATCATCATATATGCCACAGAAAACCTAAGCTCTCTTGCATAATTTATAACAGAGAATATATTCTGCACCATTCTGCATTTTCCTACCCTGTAATAACCTATAAACTTTCTGGGTTTGATGCTATCTGGCCCAGCCAGGCAATGCTGGTACCAGCTATGATACAGACTATCAAATCTGTAGTTGGGCTTTCTGATGCTCCACTACCAGTGCTGTTTACATCTTTTTCTCTTAGAAACAACCTTTTGTCAACAGTCTTATCTCTTCTCTCTCCTTCTCTCTCTAGCTGAAACCATTTGCTGTCACTGCTCTTCAAGAAAGACTCCGCATCGTCAGGGTTAACACTGACGCACCTGATTTTACCAGAGCTTTTTCCCAGGATCCTGTCAAAATGCTGGATCACTGGGGCCCAAAATGGGAAAAAGACTATTTATTCCCCCAAAAGATACAGAGCAGACAGAAAAAAGATTAAAGAAAGAAAAAAAATTACCTCAGAAATAGTAATCGTTTCCCACCACTGCTGGAAGTGCCTTCAGGCCACCGGCCTACAGCCTCCCTGTCAGAAACCCCTCAGATACAGCCAGCAATTCCAGACACGTTTTCTTTTTACTTTTTCTTTTTTTCCTTTTTTTTTCTCTTTTGTGGTCTTCCTTAAGTCAGGCTTTTAAAGAATTACCGCTGAATGTGAGTTTTTTGGCTGAGAACACAAAGGCTGCCCTCAGAAGAACGGGCGCCATGTGGGAGCCTCACCGGTGCCGGGCGCTGCGCCCTGCCCATGGCTGCCCGCCACGGCCAGCTCCTCTCTGCTCCCTTCCACGGGCACCAGTACAGAGAGCTGTCCCATGGACAGAGCTTAACCCTCAGCAAAGAGAGACACTTTATGTGCAGTAACGCACACCAGC
>JAODHZ010000423.1:339741-363483 GCA_027576135.1 Cossypha dichroa | reverse complement strand
AAACACAGCTGCTCTGTGTGCAATAACACACACCAACCCTCAGCAAACACAGCTGTTCTGTGTGCAATAACACACACCAACCCTCACCAAACACAGCTGCTCTGTTGCAATAACACACACCAACCCTCAGCAAACACAGCTGCTCTATTGCAATAACACACACCAACCCTCAGCAAACACAGCTGCTCTGTGTGCAATAACACACACCAAGCCTCACCAAACACAGCTGCTCTGTTGCAATAACACACACCAACCCTCAGCTCTGCTCCACTCACACCAATACCAAAGATCTGTCCCACAGAACAGAACACAACACAGCTGCCCTATTTTCAGTAACACACACTTGGCTTTGATTTGCATTTGGGTTCTTTGTTTCAAAATCTTTCTGTTGTTCTGGCTGCTGGAGTAAATTTTAAATTAAAAGCCCCCATCCAATGCTACAGGGTTCTGAAATGCAGCACTGCTGTCAGAACTAGGACATACATCTCACCAGTGACATTACACAACAAAAGCACTATTTTTTCTCCCCTACCCAGTCAAATATGCTCTTTGGCTATGGACTGTCAGTCTTTGAACAAACATCTGAGTGTCTTAAGGACATCTAAAACTCTGGCAATATAAAATATGCAACATACCAAAGAAAGACTTGCTTCTTGCTCATTTAAATTAAAACATTTATTCACTACATGCAGATGTTAAGGCTTTACCTTATTACACTGATGAATATAGATCTTCCTAGTTTTGTATGTTGTAATGGAATACGTCCAGTGATCAATATGAAACACGGACCAATCTTAACAATTTTGCAAATAATTTTAATAATGCAGGTGTTGTGTTGATATAGCTGTAATTTCTTCTAATGTTCATATCAATTTGCTCTGTTTTATATAGGGATTGGAACTTGCATTTCAGCTTTTGTGACAGTCATATGACCATTTAGAGCCTTCCTTGTATTTGCCATTCTTGGAATAAATGGAGCTTTATGAACTTTTAATCAACAAACATGGTCCCCTTGGCTATTAAAATGTTTCTGAGAGTTAGTGTTAATGAAATAGACCAAAGGACAATACTCTCCTGTTTCTGAAGTGCAGTAAGTTACCTGTAATTGTCCCTCAATTTAGCATGTTTCCTTCTATTTCAAACTCTTGAAATATAAAGCTAGAGAGCTTCTAGAGTACCATGATAAGGGGAAAATCAACAAAAAGATAAGAATTTCTATAGCAGACAGGCACTGAAGGTGAAAGTGGTAATAGTTGTCAAAACAAGGTGCATAAACTGTTCAGTGTCATATTCTCAGATACTGTATTTCCTTATCTGTCTTCTTCCATCTACAAAGTGAAACTCTGAACCACAACTCCTTGGCTTTGTTTTGACATAAGTAAGTATGAGGCTTGCTATTTTTGAAACAGTTGAAGGAGACCCTAAGTTAAAGTTCTGCTGAACTGAAGATGGCAGGTCACTTTGCATTTTCCTGCTGTTTGTCTCCTTTCTATTTTGGGGATGTAAAACCAAGAACAGTTTGATGGACTTCAAGAGTCAATGGCTGTAGTGCAGTTTTGACTTTGCTATTTCTAAAAAGGCAGGCAACATCTGCCTCATGTTTCCCCTGTGCAAGCTTCATGGTATCAGCTCTGAAAACTGCAGAAGTTCTGTTACTAACTAGTGCACTTCATTTACCACTGCTTTCAAACACACTGGCGGGCCCATCTCCTGGTGGCCCAGAGGAGTAGACAAAGAAAAAAAAATTATTGCAAAGTATTTAAAAAAATCGAACCAGCACCATTTATAAAACATGCTCAGAATGATTTCAGCAACTGGCACACTGAGAAAATGGTAAACTTTCACTTCTTCAGTTTTACCCACGACATGAACAAAGGATGCTGTTACCTGCTTCACAAGCAGCTAAGCAACACCTTGTCCCCTTCACTGAGTGGAACAAGGAGCAGAACAATCCCATTCTTGGGGAAGAAGTGGGACAGAAGTGTGTCAGCCAGAATAGAACCATCTATAGGCACAACAAACATTTTCAAACAAATTACTCTGTGAGCTCTGCCCCTGAGAAGAAGGTTCAGAACTTCTGACACTACTGCTGACAGCAGTGAAACTCTGCTGACAGTTCTTTCTGCCTGGACTATGCACAGCACTCTGTGGCCTTTCCAGCAGAGATGAAGGCCTTTGTGGCTGTTTACAAGATCAGCTCCAAACAGATAATCCCGTGTAACTCCCTGCCTTCCTTTGATCAATCTTCACTACAGCGTTATCGAGTCACCAAATATATTCTTGGTATAAAAAAACCAAAGTGTAGCTTCTCTGTAAATCATAAGGGAAGTCGATATTCAAGCACAAATTCCCTTTAGACCCTAACACAGAAAGCCTGCCTTCCCTACTCATTGCAGCAGCTCAGCATTTCCATCTATGTGCTGCCTCTTGCTTTCTAAAACTTGGCAATGCAAATCCACAATGGAACACAACCTCTCTGTACCAATGAGCACAGAAGATCAGATAAGAATGATGGGTTGAATATCCAACTGCAGGGGCTGCTGCTAACAAAACACTAACATTTTTATCTTGGAGATGAAAGAGATTTAAGCAATTTCAGTCCCTGAATAAACACATGCAGTACCTCTGCCCAGGCACATTATACTGCTTTATCAAATTCACGTATTTCATTAAATCTACTAAAATATTTTTCTGCAGCTTGCCTAGATGTCTTCCTGCACATTTTCTAGACACATTTCATGGCTAAGTCTGCACATGGACTACTTGAGTGAGAGTAGTGAGAGGAACTGTACATAAAGGCTGCAAGAGCACAGCCTGGGTTGTGAGGTGTAT
Source organism: Cossypha dichroa (assembly GCA_027576135.1). Lineage (NCBI taxonomy): Eukaryota > Metazoa > Chordata > Aves > Passeriformes > Muscicapidae > Cossypha > Cossypha dichroa. The sequence goes on along the minus strand of JAODHZ010000423.1, from coordinate 360,651 downwards.
TTTCCTGCCTTAAAAAAATTGACAATTCTGCTATTAGAGGCTTTTCCTGAGCACTTTAAATTCCAAATAAATACTGACAAGCAGAAAGCTGATAAAATTTCCAGCTCATTATAAAAGCACAACTGAAATACAGTAAACATAAAAAAACATGATGAACAGAAATCTGCAATGTCCCTTATTCCCTGCCTCTTTCAACCCTCCCAAGTGTTTTTCATCTTTCCAAGATACATTATCAGATTTCAAACTGGGATAACAGTCCTCTGAAAGGGTTTCATTTGTTGAATAGTAATTCTTCCAAACATATTCAGCTGAGTTCTCTCACCAGGTATCTACTAAACAAACAGGATGTTGAAAATACTCCTCTGGCAAGCGATCTCATTTTCTCTCAAAAAAGGCTCATGTCCCCTCTCAAGCAATTTTTTTGAAAGATAATTCTCGACATGTGGGATTAATCATAACCCAAAGCTTGCTTCTGCCATGTATTAACTATTTCTACCTGACTCAAAGGGTGCAGGCCAAAACATTCCAGCCTTGATGCTCTTCCCTGTACCTAAAGCTGTGCAGGATGGAAAACCAAGAGGGACTGCATCATCCAGACTTCATAAGCCAAAGGCCAAAAAGCAGTATGAGGAGCAGTTTTTATACAATTTGGTGATCTATTTTGTTTAAGAACTGTCCCAGAATTAAATTTCTCTGCATTTATCATGTCCCAAGGATGCAATGATTTATGCAGTGTATCAGATGCTATTACAAGGTTTCTCACATCACAAACACAGCTTATAATGCATCTCAAGCATGATATGCACCACTAACAATTTCACTTGATGAAAGCTATCCTCATGCCTTTTATCATTCAGGCATGTTAGTGAGCTCCCCCAAAAGATTATTGAGGAGTCTAATAGACTAAAAACCTGTTCCAACAATTCTTTTACAGTGTTTCAATGAAGCAATGTGAAATCCTGCATCTAAATGATCATTCCCTTAATAACTCAGGAATAATCACACCCTCTTGCACTTGTGCCAGGCCACTAGGGTAATATAACAAATTAAAGAATTTATAATTTCATGAGAGGCTGTACCAGGAGAGAAATTATCCTTTGGAAAAAAACACATCTACCTTATATGAAAGATGTTTGCACTGAAGGGCTTAGACCCTCTTCTTCCAACACAGAGGTGTAAATGAGGAGATTAACATAAAAAAATCAGTTTTGTTAGCAAGAAATACCACAAACAATTGCAATCAACTTCTCTTTGATCTTAAGGTCATTTTCTAACAGAGTACTCAACATCAGTGGAAACATTCAGTTATTCAGAGGATTTCCTTCCAGTTAGTTATTTGAATATGGCTCCACATCTCTTAAGTTCCAGGGAATGAGCAGGTTTTACTCTGCCATTCATAGAAAATGCTTGAAGACCCACCAGAAGTCCTCTCCTCAAGAGTCAGCTTAGAATTTCTGCTCTTCCACTAGTTCAGTGCCTTTCCTCCCTTGCCTGAATTATTATGGAAGATTTAAGTGAAGAAAAAACTACAATAAATTACATTAAATCCTTAAACCTGAAATTTGTATTCATAAACTATTTCATTTTCTCCCTACCATGATTTCCATCACCTTCTTATTTTAAATAACCAAATTACTTCCCCAAGAATAAAATGTTTAGCAATGCCCAGCAAGGGTTCTTTGCCCTTGTCTAGGCTGCCACCAGACTACTACTTTGCCTTCACACTTCCTTTATTCTATAATAGGCCTTGCATTTCAAGTACTTCAGCACTCTTTTTGTGTCCTGCTTTAAAGATCAAACTACAGTTTTTTTTCATCATATAAAACGAGTTCTTGCCACAAACCCGACACGATGTTTCCTTTTCCCAGTTACATTTCTAATTCTTTAGTCGTGTAATTTACCCAAACCATTATCTTGTATTGACATAGCTGGCAAGCTGTACAATGCAAAAAACATTCTATTACTGCACAATATTCAATAAGCAAGCTTTGCTACATTGAATTTTACATAGTCTGCTTGAGCAAGGTCAAACCTGCATTTCCAGTTATTTCCTACATCAGTTGGTGTGATTAAATTGAAAATATAAATCACTGAGTTGTTCAGCCTTGAACTATAAATAAAGACACTAATAGGCCATTTTCTGTTAATTTTTCTCCAGTATAGTGGGACTACTTGCCCAGGAACAAATTTGAAAAATACTGTAAAGATTTTAGATTAGGTAGAAGATTTTTCTCTGACTCGCTAACACTTTATTTCTAGATGACAACAATCTAGAAAGAGTCCATGTCCACAAAGTCTTTTTGCTCAGTTCTTTGGAACCACCCTGTGAAAAAAGTCCTTGCAAGCCCCCTGCAGTCTGCCTCTTCTGCATGTCCCTATTAGAGATTTCAAGAGTCTTATGAGAGAGGGGAGCTACAACAGCCTCATCACCACCTACACTAACACACTTCTCAGCTATTTCGTGTGTGATTATTGCCATTGGTATTGGAAATCTGAAAAGGGAAACTTCCCAGTTCAATAACTAATGAAATGGAAAAAGAAAACAAATGAACATCATTATATATAGCCTTACCTGAAAAGACAGGACAAGTAGCCCACAGGTATTGGATGCAAAGCTATGATCCAAAACCTGGGAAATCAAAAGGAAGGACACACACCACAGTGCAACTTTCACTGAGGTCTCAAGGAGTCACTGGTGCTGCAGTGAATTTCCCTTCCAAAAGAAATGCTAGCAGCCTGCTCACTGCTGACAAAAATGCTTTCTACTGCCTTCACCATGAAACTGTGCTTTTCATCTTCCTGAAACCCTCACCCTGCAGATTCAGCTGCAGTCCAGGCAGGAGGAGTGATAACATCAGTCTTTCTTATCACATGGCATTGACTCATCCCCAGTGCTCTGCGGGACACACGGACCAAATGTAAAACATCATGAAAAAGCATGCAATTTAAAAGAATTTTATCACAATGGAACCGTTTCAGAGGGGTATTTATATCTCATTAAACAACAAACTGCTGGGGAAGATAAGCTCCTTTCAGCTGCAGGAAGTAAGCAATTGCAAGAAATGTGGTTGCACACCTAGTGAAGGATTACTAAAACCAGCCTTCCTTCTAAACCACAGCATTGTTTCACCCGGGGCTATTTAAATAGCCTGCAAATCAGCTGTACAAGCTTTCTCCCAGCTCCAGTGATTAGATGGATTTTCTCAGATTATCTGTTAAAATTTAAGGTAACAAATGTCCCAGAGTACTTCTCTTTCTTAAAATCACTCCTAAAGCAGATTGAAGGATGAAGATATACTTTATGGTAATTTTCAAATTCTTCCAGCCTGAGCAGAGAGAGGTTTTAAAAAGCTCTCCCTGAAATGATAACAAAACCACAGATAGAAGAACTAAATTTCTCTTTTAAAAGGTAGCTTCAGTGTCTTTTTCCTCATGGTGGAAGTCTTAGCTTGGCATAAAAGCACTGTTAAGAGCCCAAGTATTTGCACTAGAATACAGAAATTCTCCTTGCCTTTTTACCATCCTCCTTTTCCCCTCTGTTCACAGAAAAAGAGGATAAAACCTGACCAAATCCGATGTCAGTATTGTCAAAAAGTCTATTTCTGAAATACTCTGACCTGTAATTACCCAGCAATTTATCATTTCCTTTATTTTATTTTTGAAGTGTTTGCAGTCTCACTCTCTTTGGTCATCTAGTCTACGAGCTCCAGAATTGTTTACTGTGTCCTTTAAAATGAAAATATGCCTAAGTTTGAGCAGAATCATTCACTTTTGAAGTTACACAGCACTACTATAAAATACCTCAAAAATACCTGAACTACCCTCAGTCAACAGGACTACAGAAATTTTTATGTTACTTTGAGACAGTTGCACGATGAGATGCAACACAATGGGATGATGCCAGTCACTGAAGGGGAAAATAGCATCTCTCACAAAAGATGAGGTCCAGAAAGGATTTATTACCCAGGTGTTTGTGCAAGGAAGCCCAGCACGCTCAGTAATGAGTTCAGCAGGCACTAATTTGTCTTGTGCTTGTGCTATTCCTTTCAAATGAAGCAAGGCAGGAGCACCTGTCAGATTAAGGTATGAAAAGAGATACAGATATTTTTCAGCTGTCTGGAACTGGCAGACTCCCCCTTTAACTAAAGTACGTACATGACCACTACAGACACCTGGAGACCTGCGAGGCACAGACCCCACACACACCCTGAGCTCTACTACAGCCTGAACATAAAGAACAACTAATCATTTCAGCAAATTCTTCAGGATTAAGTTTGTGTGTCTCTGGAGATTACTCTGCAAAGAACAAGAGACAAATGCAAAGCATTTCTTCAAAGCAAAGTGAGAAGAGAATGTGTTTGTGTCGCTGAGTGATGTGAAGAATGATGCCCTGGAATTAAACCTGGGCTGAACTTTCCCCATCTAAATTGATTCTTGTATGATCTGACATTCCATTGCTTTTGAGAAGCCAAATATAATATATTTATGAATCAGACAGATGTCTTCAACATTCCAGTGCTGTCAGCAATCCTGCCTGGTGTTTAATATTTCATAGCATAACACAGAGTATTTTCAGAGAGCCCTACGTGGTGAGAAGCCTCAGAGGAGAGATCTGGGGCCACTGATGTCAATGGCCACTCATGCTGTGCTCCAAAGGAACACTGCAGTGGCCATTTCATGCAATTCTGGCTACAGAATGCCAACTGGATTAAACACAATTTGGAACACATTGACTTTTGATGGAGCTGGGTCAAATCTCATTGTAAGAGCACTGAACATTTTCCTCTCTCCAACGGAAAATTCCTTCCCTGCTCAGACCAAAGGGAGTCTGGCACCCACTTTGAAGGGATCATGCTGTCAACATTAATAGGTGTCAGGTCAACCACATTTCTCTTTATGCAGTATTGCTAAATGAAAGTTTGAAGATCTGTGTTTCATTTCACATTCCCCACAGATCAGCTGTTAATATATCAAAAAGGATTAGGCTGTGAATCAACAGTTAGATCTCAACCACCCTAATGCTATTCCCTCAAAACAATCCCAAAATACCAAACCAAACTCGGCCAACCAAGCACAACAGACACCAGGACTGTGTTTGCCTGCAGTGAGCTCTCAGGCACACTCCTGCTCTCACAGCCCAGACTCCTCCAACCTCACAGCCTGTGCATTGCCACTAACTCAGCTCCTGCTCTTCCTGCCACCATCACACTTGATCACAACATCAGTAATTAAAACTTCTTTTGCTCAACTGATACCATCACAATAATAAGCTACAGAATGAAAAGGGATAAGTCTGTTGAGCTGCAGGTTTTCCTGACCGAAACTGGAGTTGATCCAGCTATTGAAGTTTAATGTAGATCTAGGCTAACCTACAGACATTGCAAGAAGAAAGAACTTCCTCTTGTGTAAATAAATTCTGACACAGCTGTAAATCTGATACAGAGACTTGCCAAATGAGTTTTCCAATACCTTTAGAGGAAGAAGTTCAAAGATGCCTTATGGGCTCGTGTCAGGTCAGAAATGCAGATGGTGAAATGAGGGAAGGCATTGAAATGATTTTAATTCCTATCCTGTAATTCAGGAAAATTCATGAGTATCCTTTCAGCCTTCAAAGACAGTAGAAACATTATTTCATCAGTTCTGTATTGAAAATTAAGTTTCTTTTAGAGAGATTCCTTCAATTTTATGGAAACATGAAAGCTGTTTTGGTACAGTTCCTTTTGGCACACAGCACTAATTGTGCATTTATGCTGGCCAGCCATTTATTGTTTGACTTGTTCCTGTGGCCACACAACACAACTTCCATAACTTAATCTAAATATCTCACCTGAGACCAATTCTAATTTTGGAAACTTGTCCCCATTAATATCTATTTTCTGTTTAAAAGACAGTATTTATTAAATGCCTATGGTTACTAATGCCCTGTATTACGTTGAACTACACTACACTGCATCTGTTTTATATGTACATACACCCACACACACTATACTATGCTTTTTTTTTTTCTTTTCCCTACAAAAATATCACAGATCAGTTTATTTTCACATCTATGTCTCTTGACTATTCTGTTAAATCCTTGAAAGCTGCAGGCTTGTTAATAGGTGCTACATGGATATTCTTAGCAGCTGATATCAAAGCCACCAGGTCAAATGAATGCTTACTTAAGATAGCACTGTTTGTCACCAAGATAAAATGTCTTGTTGATGTTATGCATAAAATCAATTGATTTAAATTTTCTGGCATCTGTTTCATTTCTCCTCACTTGTTAGTGACTAGCATTCATGGATCTAGGGGGAAATTACTGAAAAAAGATGTGCTTCATCTCCAGCTAGAGCTAACCAGCTGGTAAAACTTTCAGAGGTGCAACGGTTGCTAAAAGATTTGAAAGTTAGACAGATTCAGGCACAGCACTGGAAATCCCTGTGCACGAGCAAGGCAGCACTTGCAGGATCCCATATGCTCCACATACACAGTGCAAAGTTCCAGCCCCAGCCAAGGACCTGGGAACACCCTCGAATTCTCCATCATATCCACAAACACACCACAGGTGACAGTCCAGGTAAAGGCTCTGGAATGCAGCACTGCAGTGTCAGAGCCCCCCAGAGCACTGCTCCAGCCTCCACAGGTGAGGCACTGCAATAGCCAGGCTTCCCCTGGGCAGCTCCCCTGCAGCCTCTGACAACTCCAGCCAGAACTCATAGCCTGAGGAGAACAAGCATGATGAGAAAGGTAAGTATGATCTCCTGAAATGTACATTACATGAGCTTTAAAAAGATGCCATTTCATTCATCCTGGGTCTCAGGGAGTGAGAGGCAGCTGGGAAGAACAGGCAGCAGAAAACTGACCCTGCTGATCAGTGCAAAGCAGAAGTCAGAGCAAGGAGGACACTTTGAGCCAGTCACATACAGATGGAACAGCAGCTGTGAAGGAGATGACAACAGACTCCAGCAAATCTCTGGGAGTCTCCAAACGGAGGAACACATTCAGATTCCAAGGGGAGAGCAGTGGAAAGACTAGCTCAGATGCTGTACTTAAAGAAGAATGCATCTTTATAACTGCAGGAAAGAGGAAGACTCTTGTGGAAGGAATAGTGAATAAATATGGCAAAGATGGATAGTGGACCAAAAGCCAGAGGAGTGATGTAAACCCAGAGAACTACAACCTGGCTTGGACAGGATATTAACCATGGTGAAAAAGGCAGCCTGCCTTTGATAGATATTGAGGAAAATAAGGAAGGAAATTCGTGGTGTATCAGCAGGGGCAATACAACTAATAGTGAACAGATTAATAAAGGCATGGCTGAGGCACTGATTATCTATAAAGATCGTCAGTAAATAACAAAGTTGATTCTAGTGATAGCATCCCAAAAGATATTACATGGATTTCAGAAATATCTTGCCTGCGCCAAAATTTTGTTTTTCTTGGAAAGATTCAGAATGTAGAAGGAGAACATTTCTATTCTGCTTTTTAAAGAGAGAGAGATGCTGCACTAAATCCTGTGCCTGAGGCTAACCACCGACAAATCCAAGGCTGACAAAAAGGTTTGGTGATGACTCCTGCTCCTGGTGTGTGAGGACAGGCCTGATTTCAGGAAACAATCAGGCTGGGATGGGCTTGGCACTCGGCTGGCTCCAAGAAGTGATTGCAAAGAGGTGCAATCACAGGAGCAAGCTGAGGGGCACTGCAGCAGAGCAGAGCAGAGCAGCAATGCAGAACAGCAGAGCAGAGCAGAACAGCAGAGCAGCACAGAAGAGCAGAGCAGAACAGCAGAACAGAGCAGAACAGCAGAGCAGCACAGCACAGCAGCAATGCAGAGCAGCAATGGAGAACAGCAGAGCAGAGCAGAACAGCAATGCAGAGCAGCAATGCAGAACAGCAGAGCAGAGCAGAACAGCAATGCAGAACAGCAGAGCAGAGCAGCACAGCAGAGCAGAGCAGAACAGCAATGCAGAACAGCAATGGAGAACAGCAGAGCAGAGCAGCACAGCACAGCAGCAGTGCAGAGCAGCAATGCAGAGCAGCACAGCACAGCACAGCACAGCACAGCACAGCACAGCAGCACTCCAGAGCAGCACTCCAGAGCAGCACAGCACAGCAGCACAGCAAAGCAGCACAGCACAGCAGAGCAGCAATGCAGAGCAGCACAGCACAGCAGAGCAGCAGAGCAGCAATGCAGAGCAGCACTGCAGAGCAGCACAGCAGCACAGCACAGCAGCAGTGCACTGCAGAGCAGCACAGCAAAGCAGCAATGCAGAGCAGCAATGCAGGGCAGCAGAGCAGCAGAGCAGCACAGCACAGCAGAGCAGCACTGCAGAGCAGCCCTGGGTACAGCAGCAGTGCAGCCCCTTCCCTTGGCTGCTGAGCACAAAAACAGGTCTGCACACAAGGTCCTCACCTGGCCTGCAAACACTGCAAAGCCTCACTGGGTACCTTTCCATCTGGTACTGAATAATGAAAATACGCACCCAGAACTCTCCAACAAGAATCTGTGTGTGGCAAAGCACCTGTGGTGACTCAAGTGTGTGAAGAAATGAATCATTTTTCACTATGTGGAGCTTCAAATACTCTAAGTAAGCAGTAGTTATACTACCTGTAATACTCTGTGTTTTCCTCTGGATTCTGAGCACAGGTGCTGCCATGGAAAACATCTGAAAGCAGACTCTTCTTTTTAGTAACAGCACAGAAATATTAAGCTGAAAGAACAGACTAAGGAGGATGGCAGCGTAACAGTAAGTGCTAGGAAAAAAAGGAGGAAGCACCAAGTGGCTAACATTATCAATATTAATTGGATTTTTCAAGAATAAATTACTTTTGCACTTCAAGTTTAGGTTTTGATTTATTTTGGGATGTACAGAGACTATAAAAGGTGAAGTGATTTACAGAACACATATACCCAGAATGTAGAGCAATGAGAACCTGTGGTGAGTTATGGAGCTGTGCTTTGTAAAGCCCACCATAAAGTCACAGCTTTCACACCAGGAGAGTGCTGCACAATCCAGCTCAAACCTCGTATTTCACACAAACTTCAAGGGGCTCCTTGTTCAGAGGCAAAGCTGAAGAGGAGGGATGGTTTTGAAGGGAGCTGTCAGCTGGCAGTGCCACAGCAGGCCACAAACACAGGAGGAGAAGGAAGAACAGGAGAAAAATTTTCAAGTGTTGCTGCACCTACCTGTTAGATTCTTTTATCTTCCAGCAAAACCATTACTATAACTGTTTCCTGCTTTTCATAAGGTGCATTTTTATGCAAGACATCATGATTCATTTTAGAGCCATGTAGAGCTAAAAATTTCAGTTTCATCCAGAAAAATATATATTTGATCATTATCAAGATCAGCTGGTTTTAATTACCTTATTCAAATGAATTTCTCTTCAATGATCACCAGATACTGTCTGCAAGGGCCAAAGTTTCCCTGGCATCTTTTTCAGAAGCTTGGTGTAACCTGTGGGACTTTGGTTAGCTACTAAAAAAAGGCCTGGAACACATTTAAAATAAAATTACATATCCAGGCAGAGGCAAAATGGATCCCCTGGTCTAAGAATTCCCTTCCACATAGATGCAGGACAGAACAATTACAGGGACAGATTTGAATTCAGACCATATCACACCTTTCCAGTACGTTTGTTTAAAGGTTGCTCAGTTGCTGACAGCTCAGTGTCACTGAGCTGAGCTTTTCTAAAGCTGCATTTCAGATGAGCACCATTCTCTCAGCAGCTCAGAGAGCCCAGGGCACAGCCCTGCAGCACTGCCAGCTCTGTGACACGCACCAGCCTTTCCTCAGCCTGGCCCCATGGTAAGAAGGTTGTTTCACACTCAATTTTAAAAATTACTACTTTTTCAAATAGGCATTTCATTTTATAAAAACATGAGGCATTTTATATATGACAGATCTTCTTACATATGGAAGTTTATAAATATTCTTCTCAGATTTGCTGTTTTCTCTGTAAATTTTACCCCACGGAGTGAGAAAGATATGAGTTAAAAATTGTCCACTGCAATCCCACTTGTTAACTTAGAAGAAACAAACATTAAAGATTAAGTTATCTGAATTAGGGAAAGATTCCCTTTATTAGGACACTATCTGATGCATTTGTAGACAGTGCCAACTACCCTGAAATAGTTATTTTGCATAAACATGGCATTCAGCTGGATGAAGTACCCCCAAGTCACTCATAAGATATCCAGAACTGCTCCCAAATTATTGGCAGTGATGAGATGATGGCAGAGACCTTCACATAAAAGCAGAGGATGATACCAGGGGCCCCAGGGATATAATCACTAATAGTTAATTACTGTCCCAGAAGGAATGTGGCTGTGAAACTGGCTTAAGAGACAGCAAAGTGAACAAAGAGCACAAGGAATGCATGAGGTGAGCCTGTGAACCCACAAAGAAAGAAAAATAAAGTGATCCTCATCATTCATGAATATTACAGAGTAGGAGCACCACTCTGTTCCTTCTCTTTTTGCCTCCCTGAGAAAAGGAGGAAAAAAGGGTGAACTATGTATATCCATACGTAACTTGAATTATTTCATTACTGCCTCTCTGGCACTCTTCCATTAAAACATCAGCTAGGTTTTCTTACACCCTCTCAGATGTTTTATTTCCTAGATCAACTGAACCTGAGACACATTAAGTTTAAATGTGACTTTTTTGGAATTCAGAATTAAGTGAACAAACTAACACCATTCAATAGAATTCAGCAAACCAGCTGCCTAGCCAGTAATTGAAGTTAAAGCAGTGATTTACAGTGGCTACCACTCAATATTCTTTGCTTAACAAGCCTTCACAGTTTACCTGTGTAGAAAAATACATCACTGCAGCTGGTACTGGCTTATCCCTGAATAAATGACATTTCTTCTCATAAGAATTGTCCTTATTCCAGAGCCAGAGCCAATGCCATCAATTTATTGGTTATATTGCTGCTGATCCCATTCTAAGAACAGAAAGAAGAAAATCTGTCTCAATTCCTACACAATTAAGACAGATCAGGGAGAAAAAGGAAGTATAATCCCAAAAATTTCCATTCCACTCTTCTACTCTAAATGGAGCCAAAGGCAAAGAGAAATAAAGGTTTTGAGAAGTGAGGAGCTTCAGATACTCATGAACTCTGAACTCATTTCTAAGTTAATTCACGGTGTGGGGGGAAACATTTTCTCCACATGAGTGCTGCTCTCCTGTTTCCCTGGGACTCTTGGAGAAATGAAAACAGCAGGCTGTTTTCAGCCATGGTTCACTGCCAGCAAGCAAGAGTTGCAAATATCCCTAAGTATAACCTTTGGAGTGATCAATCTCCAGCCAAAGAGAAATATCACTGTCAACCTGCTGGCTCTGGCACCCTAAGGAAAAGCATATTCACATGTCATACCTGAATAGATCCAAGCTCCATTTAAGCAATCAAAGAGACTGTTCCCAGAATGGAACCAGCTGTGCAGACTCAGGTCATGTCTAATGGCTTTCAGAAGATGTTGCACACCTTCATCAGTCGGTTTCTCTGCAGTTCTCAGCCAAGAGTTATTCATTCCAGTATCAGGAACTGCATTCAATAATCTACCAGAAGGACAACATTTTCATTTTACAGGAACAGTGCACGTATGAGCTGGGAAAACCTGAGGCACACAGGAAGCCAAGGAGGAGTGCCACTAATTCTAGGACTGTGGTCATCTTCATGCCACAGAACAACCTCAATACCCCAGTGACCTGGCTGAAGACAGTCCTCTCTAGAGCAGTAAATATTATTTCTGCAGAATCTGGACAGTTTTGCAAAGCAAGGAACAATTTTTTCACTATTTTAATTTTACAGGCTCAGCTTCTTTCCATCCTGAAGGATTAAGCTTGACCATGACATGTACAAGTGGCAAGTGAATTTTCAGTGCTCCCCACGTGCCCAAAGATGACAAAGGAGTGTTAAATGTGGGTGACTCTCAGAACATGCAGGCACTGCTGGAACACATACACAGAGGAGCAGTTACCCTTATTAACAAGCACATGTGAAAAGGCTGAATTGATGACTACAAGATTAGACATGGTGAGGGTTCTGGTAAAGTGTCTGTCAAATTATGTCACAAACTATAGATTGGATGCAGATTTCATGAGCAGCTGCACAGTTGATGGTATGAGATAATGATGTAAATGGAGGAATATTAATTTAATATTAAGCTAATATAACTCGACTTCCTGATGTTCAGCACAGTATTTTTAGGCTAAGAAATACCTCTTCTTAGTTCCTGAAGCAGCAGGCTCCCAGTCTGCAGCAGTGGACTCCCTTTAGCCAGGACTTATGCAGAACACATTCTCATTTATTTTTTGCTCCTCCAGACTGTTATTTTTTCCTCCCTGAATTTCTCAGTGAATTGTCTACCATCCAATTAAAAACTGCAATTTGCTCCTCCTCCAAGGATCACACTCAAATCCAGGCACTGCATTTTTCCAGGAGCTGCACCTCTTGCAAGGTATTGCTCACATCTCAAGGTGTACCAGCTCCTGAAGTACCTTTCTTCCCTTAAAACTTTGTTCAAGGGCCTGGGAGCTGTTGAGAACAGCCACCTCCCCTAAACAATGTCAAACTACCCCGAATTTCTATCCCTGATGCTGCACCCAGGCTCTGCTCCTGTTACAGATGTTAGTCTCCCTGCAAGGCAGACTGGGCTGGTCCTCACCCATTAATTACAGCTCTAACTAGTGCTTCTAGCAGCTGCTGCTGCCTCACATCCCAGGGGGGCCTTTGGGAGCCAGAAATGCACAGCTGGAGCAGGATGCTGGGGCACTCACTCCTTCCCCTCGCTCTGCAGGGAAGAAACAATTAAAATAAATGCAGCCTGACACTTTCTCCAGTTTTCCCCTTTCTCATGCCACGGGATTTCTGTGCCTGTCCCAGGGGGATGTTTTCGAGAAGCAGTCCCAGCCCTGTGCTCCCACTCCCAGTTCCAGTGTGCATTTGAAAAGAAACTATTTATTTTAATATAATAACTATGCCAGCTTTCAGGTGTACACTTGAATATTCATAGTCAACCTTAGTGAATATTTCCTGCAAAAGTTCTCTGCCCCTTCACAGTGGCATATTTGTCACATTTTCCCAAAGACAGAAACATTTTGCCATTAAAATCTGATTGCTTCACTTGCAAGTTATGATTTATAGCATCTCTCAGGTGATCTGAGGAGCATCACTAACACAGAGGTGTTGCTCTCAAGGACAACTGAGAAACCTTTAGATGTTTTTTAGATTAGAAAAACATTTGCAGGGACCAGATTTGGTTTCCTGCTAAAACCCCTGGATGTGCCATTGCAATTGGTCTGCACAGGCAGCCCCTGCTTTGCAAGAATCCTGTGTACTGAAGGAAACACTGTTCAGCCTGGATACAGCAAAGCTGCTGTGTAATAATGGTCCACAATCACCTCAGGGGCATTCAGACCCAGAAAAATTATGGCTTGTACCCAAATCTCATTTACCTCCTCCCCAAAGAGACAAGAGAAAAGACAATATCTGCATATGGGGGGAAAACAGAGATCCCAAATGCAGGGATTTAAACAAATGAAGATAAGCAGATAGTGGGATTTGCAGAGAAAATTGACCTGCCCACCACCCCAACCTCACTGCACCAGTGCCTGCTGACAGCACCTCAGAGGGATCCCCTGGGAATGCAGCCACTGCTTGCTTCAGGTAATGCTTCCTGCAGCCAGAATCTGCCAGCTGCTCTGAGCAACAGGGTGGGGAGAGATCACTGCTCTGTCCTAATCTCATGATGTGAACGTCTTACCGAGGAAAACTAGTTTTCACATTTGGTCATTATTTTATTGCCAATTTTCCTAATGAGTTACAAAGACCAAGAACTATGCTGAAAGCCAATTCTCACATAGTAAGGGTGAAGAAAAAAAGAAAAGCTCAGTAAAATCTGATTTTCCTCATCACTGGCTCTTTCATAGCCCAATAATCCATTTTTGGAACACACTCTAATCTCAGGCACAGTGTGGGCATCCCAGCATACCTAGGAAAAATCTGTTACTGTGCATCATGCATGATATTAGAATCTGGCCCTTCCACTGGAGATGGAGCATTTGCATAAAGTTCTTACAAGTTTTTATAACAGCCATATTTTCTAATATCTGCAACTGTGCATCATTCCACAGATGGCGATTATGAAAAGCCCTCACATATGGCAACTACAAAACACAGTTTGTCTGAGACTGCAAATGTACAGATTCCCTGGGGAGCTCAGCCCCTTTCCCAAAGCCCCACTCCCACAGGGAAGCCACCCAGCCAAGGGCAGAAAGTCACTCAGAGCCAGGAGATGCCAATGGGATTTTACCCTGATTTATTTCTCCATATCGAGAGGGAAGGAAACCTTGCAGGTTCAGGATTCAGGGGGCCCTGGCAGCAAGGGGCTGGTGAGCAAACACACACTGGGCATCTTAGCATGCTGGAGGTTTTTCACCACTGGAGCTCCTTAAATGTCTTTAAAACAATTTTCAATAGCACACATAATTTTTCTTCAGTAAGACATAATCTGTTGTTTGCCAGTTTATTCTCTTAAAACATTCCACTGCAGTCTCAAACACCAACTACTTTTCCAAGGGCTGCTCAACTTAACTTCCGTGCTATGTTTTATTAAACCTAGATAGAAAGCACTCATTCTCTTACTTTTTTTAAAACTACGTGTAATTCCTTAGTCACAGCTCTCCAGTCTAACATGGCATTGTTCCATAGCTCCAGAGGCTCTAGGAACATGGCATGGCCTTTCTTTCCATGCAACTCTCTTCATGATTTAATGGCCATGCACTCTGGAAATGTTAAGTGCTAGATAGATGTGTATTATTATGATTTTGCCTCACTGAGATGTTCACAGCGCTTTCATTTTGTTTTTTCACCTGTCATTGACTAAACTGTCACCCAATGCTGGCCTCAAGATTTACACTTATGTTTGCATTATAATTTTCAGAGCTTCAGATCAAGCTCCACAACACCTCTGATTTTTGGTAGGAATTCAGCTCCAGGTTTTGTGGAGCCTGCTGGTTTTTTTTTTTTGTTTTTTTTTTTTTTTAATAATACAGTAATAACTTCATTTTTGTAATTTGCTGCATTTTCCTCCCAAATCTCTTCGAGGTGCAGAATACAAATCATTCTTACAAGGGCATTAATATCCTGGTGTGTTTTCCTGACTTATCTTTCCAAGCCTGTTGTAAAAGCACACAGTATTTATTTGGATATGTAAAGAAAAGGCTGAGCTGCAGACCTGCACCATTTCCTTGGAAGCAGTGACATTCTGCTGATCTGGGTCACACCCACAGCAGGTGCTGGTTAGTGCTGAAGGAGTTAACCCTCGTGCCTGCCTTCAGCACACAGCCACACAAAAAGAGTAGAAGCAGAAATCTTCTCTAGTTTATCAGTGGGTACCTGAACCCTCCAAATAACCATCAGCAAACTGCAACCTGGCTTTTCCCCATTCACTGGACTCTGCTGCTCTTCCCTTCTGATAGTACTTTTCTTTTCTTTAAGAGAAGTCTTCAGATATTCAGACCCTCCAGCTCCTCAGCATTTTTCCTCTAAAAATAAAACTTTTGTTCATGACAATGATACTGCAAATCAGTGTTTCCCAGCGCCCTTCTCAACTTCTTTCCCCTTATCTTTCCCATCATTTCCATGCTATTGAAAGCTAACAGCTTTGTTTGCCATCCTGCCTTCTTGTGCTATTATACATCAGAGCCTTCACAACAGCTGCTTTGATACACTGTACATCATCACTGAGCCATTAAAGAAACAATAATTAAGAGCAGTTTGTTCGTTTTCAAATAAACAAAAAATTCAGCGCTAAAAATTCAGCAGAGAGACTCATCTGGCTCTACCATCCATCTCACCTGGCTTCCTTCAAACAAAATCATCCACACACAGCAGCTGTTCCAGAAGGATGGGCCTCTCCTATAAACCAAACATCACCTTGCAATGGCTGTGCTTTAAGCACTGCAGGATTTACCAGGAGAGTGCTCAGTGAGAGTGACATTCCCTGTCTCCCAAGGTTTTCCACATCCAGGCAGCAGCACCCAGCTGATGTACACTGGGGAGAGCTGAAACCAGGAGCCAGGACAAGGGTGTGCAGGGTGGCAGCAGCACTCTGCAGCACTGCTCTGTACCATGTTTAAATCAGACTCACGGGCAGGGACTGTATTTCACTCTGCTCCTAAGTGACAGGGAAGGAACAGCAGTTTTGGTTCTGCCTAGACTGGGTGTGTGGTGTAATAGCAGTGATGGATGTTGTTCTAAAGCTCTGGTTTAAAAACCTGTCTTCACAAAGAGTAAAGACCTCCTGTCTAGACGGAAACTCTAATTTTTCTGTCTGGGCAGGAAACCAAATCATATAGCACTGAAGATTACACAATAGAAATGAGGGGAAAAGGAAAAAAAGCAGAGAGGAGTAGCACACTTACTAATATACTTTTTCCCAAGGCTGGGGAAAGAGAAAGATCTTTCTAAACGCATTTAGAGCATCAAGTACAGAAAAATCAGACCCTGGTGTAACCACAATGCAGCTTCCATGTTTGTGTTCATCACTATCTCTGTGTGTGAACCAAAATCCAACTGTTCCCTGGAGTATCCACCTTTCCTCTCCTGACCCCAGAGAAAGAAACTTCCAGGACAAGGTCACTGTATTCCTGCAAGCTGCAAGTCCATGACCCCACTTCCCTGAAACTCTTCATTCATCTCTGCAATCAGGAGTGTGCTCACATTTGTATTAGAGGAATTTATTGGCTGAGGAGTGCCACAAATGCATTTCTTGCCAGGTGTGGTGTTTGCACAGCTCCCTCTGCACCTGACACCAGGCACAGGTGTCCAAGCCATCCACGCCAGGGGCTCTCCTATTTGCACTCCTCAGCAGGCTCCCCTGGCTGCAGCACCTTCTGGGACTGTATAAAACAAACAGTGCTGAAATGGTCCTGTCACTGTGCAGGTCTCAGCTGAGGCTGCCAGGACAGAGCACAGACATGGCCCAGTTCTCCCCTGAAGGATGTGTGCCCTGTGTGTAGCTTGCTGCTCATTTCATCTCCCAGTGAAATGAGCAGAGGATTACAGAAGAGCACAGTTGAAACAAGGTCAGGGGGTCAGCTTTCTCCAGGATGCTGCAGTGAAATGGACTGTAAAAAGCTCCTGCTGTGTGTGAGAGCAGGAAGAAAGGATACTATAACAGCCATGCTCAGTACAAGGTAGAACCAGAATTTTAAAAGCAGGCTGATGATTGCATTCTCTATTGGAATTCAGTATAACTGCAACTTAACATGTGCAGCAAAACAACTCCTAGAGCATTTTCCCTGTCCTGAAAAGAGAGAATAGGTTGCCAAAGAGTCTCCCTCCAGAAGGAGAGAAGATGAAGGTGTGCATATAAATGCAGCATCCCCAGAGCTGTGGAGGGCTGAGCAGCTCAGGGTGAAGGTGGCAGCAGCTCACACACCCCAGCATCTCCATCTCTCCATCCTGGAGATGTGCCATGCTCTCAGGGTGAAGGTGGCAGCAGCTCTCAGGGTGAAGGTGGCAGCAGCTCACCCCCCAGCATCTCCATCTCTCCATCCTGCACGTGTGCCGTGCTCTCATAGTGCAATTTTATCCCAGAGCAGGAGGGGCTGCTAGGGCAGCCCTACACTGTACTGGCACTTGTGCATCCACAGGGAAATTGCCCTCTCTCCTCTCCATTAACACACAACTGTGTCACACATTCCAGTGTCTCAGCAAAAGCCACAGCAGCAAAGAGCAAATGCACAGCACCATGGGCAGCTGGGATGGGGGACACAAGGACTAAGGACATCTTTCTGACTGATTAAGATGATGGATTTCAGGCCTTGGCTTTATTTTGAGGATGCTCTCATGCCAGCTAGCTTTCTATCCTTAAGAAGCACAGGGAAAGATCATCCACATCCAACTCTGATATTACCCTTTAATTCCATGTCAGAGGCTTTGTCTCCTGCAAACTCCTGAAGAAGAAATACTTGACCCTAAACAAAAAGTTCCAGAAGGTTGGATGGTATTTTTTGTGCTAAAAATAGATTTGGAAAAATTCCCAAACTAGGCCCCTTGCCTACCAGCTAAGCTCTTATTTTATTTGAGTGAAGGTGTTTTTGTCTAGTGTGACAGAATTCTTTACAGTCCTTCCAAGACAGATCAGTGTCCAATAGTTCTGCTCTGATAAGCGGCAATACGTGGCCAACGGATTAATCACTTGTCCTTTGGAAGGTCTGCCACAAAATTGGAATATTTGTTTCCTCTTTGGGTGGGAGGGGCAGAGAGCAGACTTCCAGACAAACAGGGAACATTTGCTCAAACCTCAGGTCTTTGTTCTCTCCTCATTACAGAGTCTGCTCTCTGCTGGCTTTTCCAAGGCTCCTCTGGCTGGCTGTGCTGGCTGCAGCCCAGCTACAGCAGCACAGCACTGAGAAGACAGAAATGATGGCATTAAACAGGGAGGGGGGCCTCAAAAGCACTTCCATGCCATCTCCATCTGGGCAGGACACCCGCAAGATGATTAGGATGAGCTGGACTCCAGCTGGACTCTTGGAGGCTGCTGGATGTCCAAAAGGAAGATCTGTACAAACAGAAAATGCACTCAGCACCTCAGCAGCCACACTGCCTGCAGCACTGGCCACGGTGAAGCATCTCTGGGAGCTGCAGCCTGAGCCCATGGATTAATGCTTGGGAATGCAGCCACAGTGACTGAAGTGGTGCAATTAGCATGAGAGGCAGCAGCCCATCCATCTGCTCACCAGCAGGGCCATGGAAACACGTCCCTCTGCATCCCCCTCTGCTCCCAGGGGAGCAGCAGCTCTGTCTGAGCTCAGAGCACCACCACCTGCCCGAGAGCTGGGAAAGGAAGCAGCACCAGCAGTGCACAAGGCTCTGAGCAGAAGAATCCTGTTCTCATTTCCTCTGCAGCAGCAAGGTTCTGCTGGGGCAGCACAGACCTGCAGGGAGGGCAGCAGCTGTTCAGCCACACGTGCAGCTGCCCAGTGCAGGTCCTGCCCTTCCAGAGCTCACCAGAATGCTTTAGGAGAGGAATATAAAACCACTGCAAAGCTATTTCATCTTTCCTTTAGCAAACCCTTCAAACTACCTGAGCCAGATGGGGTATCTTCATATTTTACAGCCTCTTACAGATTCCCTTTCATGAACCTGCCTTTATAATACTGTATTTAATACATCTATAGTTCTTGTATCTACAGCACTGCTTGAGCAGCAAGTCACACAATTTAGGAATGGGTCTGAGGAAAAAAAGACTGTTTCTGTTTTAAAACCCAATTCCCAGTATTATGCCCACTAGGAAAAACATTTACTAATCCTTCCCTTCTCACTGTCTATTTCCTACTTAATATTTGCTCTCTATTTCATACCACTTCAGTTTTCTCTCCTCCAAGATGAAGACTTGTCTACTTTGCCATTCCTTGCATGGAGCAGCTTCAGGAATGCAGTGAGCCTTGCTGGGCTCCTGGTGTCTTTCTGGAGGGGAGAGGTGGCAGAGCTGTGAGATGTGGGTGGTGCAGCCACAGGATGGTCCCACACTGCCTGAAGCACCCAGCACCCCTTCAGTGCCACCTGCACAGGTCAGGGCTGGCTGCCCCAGCACACAGCAGGCATTTCCATTTCAGCACTGAGCTTCATTCACCACTTGATCCCTTGTCATTGGTACTTTGAGATCCCACCACACCTCTCACAGCCACTCGAGCACCACAAATAATGTCAGGAAGGAAGCAAACGCCTCCTCATTCCTGATACACTTGCCTGAGACCCTGAGCAGGTGATGAGATCTTCCTGGGACATGCCAGTGATCTCTGTCCCTAGTGAAAATCAAACTATTTAGTCCTTATTTTTTGTTGTTTTATCAGACTTCAAGGCAAGTTTTCTTTGTTTCCTTTGACTTTTTTGCTCTTGTAAAAGCACTCAATGAAGAGACCTCATTTGAACTTTGTGGAAATCCAGACACAGTTCCATACCTTAAGGCATATTCCAAAATTTTGTGCCTTTAGGCAGCAAATTTTCTCTTAAATAATCACACATTAGAGTTATGTATAAGCTACAGGTTGAAAACACTGACTGTGGACATATTTTAAGGAAGGAAGAAGTACTAAGCTTAATTTTCAACAATTACAACACTGTAATATGATACATGTACAGAAGATAGACAGAAAAAGGAATCAGCTACAAACCTGGACACCTTGAGAGAAAATACAGCTATTTTTATTGAAAAATAATCTGTAGTGCACCTTAATAATGTCAGGGGTTGCAACTTTGATTTTTTCAAAGAGGAGCATGACTAGGCTTCCTTAGTCTGACATGTATCTAGATATAATGTCAACTAAGACCTGATGAGATTCTTGAACAGAAAATAATTTTCTTCCTTGAATGTTCACAGTAAGACCCTCCCTCCCTCAAGTAAGATCAGTTTTCCTTCTTTTTTTTCCCTCTCTTACAACAAATGCCCTTTAAAACTTCCCACAACAGGAAAGACAACACAGAAATTAAATTAAATTAAATGGTAGCCATAACTTCTGGGAACTCTTCAGACAGTGCCTTCTCTCACAAAAAAGGAAAATTACACAGTAATACAGAAATGAGAAAAATATCTTCAAACTCTCTGGAAAAACAAAGTTTCCAGGCACAGATAAGAGCTGCAGTGTAACTCTGGCAACACGTCCTGCTCTGTCATGCCAACAGTGTAATGCAAAAGGGAACACTGATGGGTGGAACTGCACAACTTGCCCTGAGATAAGGAGGGATCACAGCATCCTCAACAGCTTCTCAGCAGCCCAGCTTTGGACTGTGATAATGGACAAAAGATTCGTGTTCATCATAAAAGAATTGGGGTTTGTATAAACCAGAATGCTGAAGTCTGAAATGAAGCATGACACTAAAGAAAGGAAAATACATGATTAAATCATTCTG
>JAODHZ010000423.1:284124-296617 GCA_027576135.1 Cossypha dichroa | reverse complement strand
TCTCTACTCTCCATGCTCTACACTCTCTCTTACACCCACGCCCTTATAATAAACTGCAAACCTGAAGAACAGAAAATAGAGCTGCTGAGTCTGTCCAGCTGCTGTCCAACCAACAATATAACCCCCACACACCCATGAGCAAGCTTTCAAACACATCACACCTAAAGTGCCTAAGGAGGCAAGCTGGACGATTATTAATCACAGAATAACCTTGAGTTTTCTCCAAAGCAGCTGTGAGGAGCCCAGGGGACAGCAGATAAACATCATGGGCAGTGAAGGCTCTGCAGAGCTGAGTCTGTGGAACCATGAAGGGCTCCATGCCCTCAGTCAGACCATGCACACGGCCAGGGGGTGACACCTGTCACCAGCTGGTTTTTCTGGGTTTTGAGAATACTTACAAGGCAGAAATAATGCCTTGATCCTCCTCTGAGCACAGTGCAAGCCCATGGACAGGAAGGTGCCACTGTGAAAGACTCTCTGCCTTTCTCTACTCAAGTCCCCATGCTCTGAACCACATTTCCTTCCTCTAGCCTCAATGGAAATAAATAATACAGCATACAACTTGAAATTTATTTTCAAACCGTATTTGGGGATACAGAAATGACCCAGCTGTTGATGACACAGACCCCATCCATCTCATCATGCAATCCATTCAGTGTGGTGAACCAGGTCTGTACCAGAAGAGCCCTCACGTTTTGATTTGTTAACATGTAATGGTTTTCACAATCGAGATTGCTCTTAATCAACAAAGCAACTACCTGAATGATTATTCTACTAATTGCTCAGCTGCTCAATAGAAAGGGAAGTAATTACTAAAATGATTCACCCATCACCAAAGGAGTGATGGACATGCAGAGGCTGGAAATACAAAATGTAATTTGCAAAACGATATGCTTAATTAAAGAAAGAACAGTTAAGATATGTTTCAAATTCCATGCCCTTTAGTTCCATCTAGGATGGCTGCTCTCAAAAATGTAATGCTAACTCCATCAAAAAGGAAAATCCAATATGCACAACTTAGCACTGGGCACTGGTATTTATTCCCACTGTAGGAATAAATGCCAGCAACTAGAAAACCAAAGTGAATTTTTATGATGGAAATTTAGACAGATGAAGCACACTGCTGGGGCCCTCTGCAGATCAGTCTATGACAGTCAATCTGGAAAGGTACACATGGCTAAGGAAAAAAGTATTACCAAGGTTAAAAAGAAGCAAATAAACAAACCCTCACGCAAATAAAAGAAACCCTGGGTGTGATCAGTTCAATTCCTTTGCTCTTGATGAATACAAGAGAGCCTAAAAGAGTGAAGAACAGAATTCACAACCATGTTCCACAGGGAGCTGCTGTAACAACTGATTTGCAGTAGTGTAAGGACTGGTTTTGGAGGGGTTTTTTGTCAAGTTTTCTAATCAGTACTCCATTGAAACTACAGATTTTGGGTGAAGCAGACAAATTTCAAGACATTGTACCAAGTATGAAAAGAATGTGCACTGTTACTTTATTGGTTTGTCTCTGTATTTGTTTTCTGGTTTTATGTACCACATTGCATAAAGGCAGGATGGTGTGAAGCCTTAGCAGCCCAGCCCACAACATACACACATAAATATATATAATATATATAATATATTGTGTCTGTATTTATTTTCTGGTTTTATATAGCACATTGCATGAAGGCAGGGTGGTGTGAAGCCTCAGCTCCCCAGCCCAGCACTGCAGAGCTGCCAAGCTGTTTTATTCCTGGGGGGACCCCACTACAGTGCCTGGGTAAAGTCCAGGACTCTCTGTGGAGCTGGTGGCCTTCTGTCCATAGGCACCCCCCTGACTACCACACCCTCAGTTTCCCCTGCAATCATTTAATGGAATTAAAATGGGAAATCTTTCCATGTCACATCTTATTTAATGCCCTTTTTTTGTCACTCACTGCGTGCCAGTTTGAGTGCAGAGACTTCTTAAAGCAATTTTTGACTCTTTTTTTCTAGGACTTCTACATACACATTAGAAAAAAGGAAAAGATGAGTAACTTTACTCAAGGATCCCCTCATTTAGTTCAGCACAATGTTTACATTAAAAAACATCTTCCAGGAAGGTGGAGAAAGATTATTTGTAGAGCTGCTGTGGGACAATGATTTTAAATAGTTCCCTTCCTCCCTGTGACTTTTCACTGTGTCTTGAACAAGTCAGGTCAGAGCAGAGTCATTTTCCTGACAAAACAGGAAAGCCACTAAATCCAGAGTTCCATCTAACCATGAGACAGTGAGATAAATCTCTGCTCACATGGGCAAATCAAGAACTTGAAATTAATTACATGAAATGAGACGCTTAGACCAGTTCTTCCCCAAAGATTTTGGCAAGTTCTAACAGAACAGAGTAAATAACAGCACTTCTGCACAGTGGACAGGGCAGTTACACAACTATCCTGCAGGAGATTCTACTTCCTGCTCTGCACCCTGTTACTGTACATTTAAAGCAGATTTGGGGGCAGATTTGGGCTGCAGGCACTTCAGCAATGCTATCACTTCAGAGCAGCACAAGATCCAGTACTGGGCTCGTCTCCATCTGTACAATTCTGGGGCAATTAGACAGGAATTGGTGTTTCTCCAGAGAGGCTTCTCCAGCTAAAGCTGAAACAGAAGTGTGACAGTGACTGGCATTATTTATATCAACAATTCCACTGCAGTGATAATACAGCAGCTTTCACATGCAAATACACATACATTTAAATGATTTAGGATGGATTAAAGTAAGGAGCTGAATAGATTTCCTTGCTTGTGCTCAGTCTTTTCATTTGATTAAGAATCTTATGAAAGCTGTCTCTCAAAGCAATTCTTTTGGGCTGTGAAATGTCATTATACTGCACTGAAAATATTCTTGCAGCATGTGAAAGAAGCAGCCAGTGGTTATGAAGACACATGAAAAGCTTGTGAGTTTACTCAAATCAGCATTCAACAACACACTAAATCTAAAGGAGTAACCAAGATGTTTGTTTGAACATGAAGGCACTAAACCTTCCAGCAGAGGGTAGGATCATTTCCACAGGATCTATCCTTTAAAGACTCACCTCGTGAATAAATAGGAATCTACAGTAACAGGGTTCCTGGCACACTTAAAATAACAAAGCTCCAGCAAAATGGGCTGGGTCCCACTGCTGGTATCCATGCAGTAATGGCTTTTTCCAGGGTTAGGAAACAAAAATAAAGTCCTGTCTGGAAACTTCTGTTTGTGTCTTCTGTGCTGCATTCATGCATGGGAGGAGCACTGAAAAAAAACCCTTAATTTACACTGAATTTTCACAAGTGCATTTCCTCTGCCAACTTTAACACCCTTTATTAAGTAACACGATGCTACAGAGAAACAAACACTAAATCAGAGTTCAGATACCAACATTTAATTACCTGAAGAACAATATCCTGCTTGCAAATTGCCACAACACAGAGCTTTTCCTATCATGGTGTGTAACTGCAGAAATAGCACATATTTCTCTGAAGAGCCACACACACACGAGGTTTTCCCTCCTAATTTATGCTAAATTCTTTACCTTCACTTACCTCAGCATTACCAGCAACTACACAATTGCAAACACCTCGAATTTTTCTCTTAAGGTTTCTGATCCTCTTGATCAGAATATTATATTGATCCTATGATCAAGACTGAGCACAGGCACTGAAGGGAGATTTCCATTTCAAAAGGCAAGAAAGGAAAACCATATTAGAGTGAACTCTAAAATGCCTACACAGACATGAAAAACAAACAGATGTTAGTTTATAAAAGAGAAAACCCTCATGCTTCCAGCCAGTAATGATTTTTAACACTTCAGATGAGCAAGTGTAATGCAATGCATGATTTTTAGTTTTATCTGTAGAGTTAACACATTATTAATTAGCATTCTTTTTGAGGCCAAAATTTTGCCTGTTGTTGCATGGTCTCCATATGTTTGGGTGGGATTAATTTCATGAAATCCAACAGGGGACAGCATTTGTGTAATCAAAAGTAGAAACATTTTTTTTTCTTTATATTAAGATCTCAAATTTAATGACTTGCATTTGTAAGTTTAATAGAAGAAAAAAAAAATTAACAATCTGTTTCACTACTGTCCAAAAGTACATACCATATTCTGTACAGCAGATGCTGCAAATCTGACAGAATTTCATAAATCACTATCTAAACCTGGGTGTACTTTAACTAATTGGTTTCATTTACTTCAAGAGCACCTTATTATGTTTGTTTTGCTTTAAGTAATAAACACAATCTCAAGTGATAAATTACAAGTGTTCCATGGAGACTAGTGTGAGTCTTCCCCATTTTTTCACCTGTATTTAAATTGTTAATGTTGTGCCCTTGGCCAGAAGAGTCTGTGATGCTTCCTGGAATTTTTTCCCTTGTGGAAAGAAAAGAGTAATGATGTTGAGTCAGACCTAAATTTTATTTGCTTTACTCATCCACCTCTAACCAGTGTTTTAATCTTTTGCATTCTCTCCACAGCAAGTGTGAACTTCACCCTATCACAGATGCTTTTACTTACTGAACTATTTCTTGCTGTATTATTACATAATAAGAAGTTAAACTCAGCTTAGTCATAAAACCTGAAAAGCAACTTTTGTCCTTGACGTGGTACACTACTGTTTCATTTGTGCCAAAAATAGATTTTTGACAAAATATATTGGTTTTTTTTTATTCCAAGTCTGTATACTTTCTTTCAATATAATTTTTGTTAAAAAAAATATTAAAAATAAAAACAGCTCTCTAATGAAATGGATCTTTTGCTAGAAGGAGTGAAACAACATTTCAACTTCTTAATTATTTCCCATTTCATACTTGAAACAACTTAAAAATTGCACTCACACCCCCTCCCCATCTGGCTATAAATATGAATTAAGAAAGCAACAAAACAAACCCACAGTTTGTTTTCCAGAAAAAGAAGAGTAGAGAGCAAGCCTGGAGCCCAGGAGATGTGCTGGGGGCCAAGGAACAGCTGGAACAGCAGCCAGGGCAGTTCCAGCAGCCACTGGCACCAAGAGAGGGGACAGCAGCTGCTCACAGCAGGGACAGGAGGGATGGCTTGGATAGAGGAATAAATTGACTCCAGGAATCAGCAAATCTGTACCAGCTCTACAATAGTTTACATTTCATAAATGCAGAAAATCCGAGTGGTGAACCACACCAGATGCCATCTACAGGTCCTTCTCAAACTATGTTTTTTTTTAATTCTAGGAAGTTTCAGAGCAGCCTACTCCCCAGACACTCTCCTCCATGCCTTCTAAAATCTAGTCCATGTTTTGATCCCATAAGCTGAGATACATTCTGGTTTTAAGCACTGGTAAGAAACAAACAAAAAACCCAGTCCAACAGAAATTCTTCTACTTTAGGTCAAAAATATCCATATTGATGTTTTTTTACAGTTCTCCAAACTGACACAGGTGCATCATCACACAACTGTTAATAAAACTGCTTTACTGATCAGATTCCTTTATTCTGAATGAGAAACCAAATTATTCTCATTATTTCTCTAAGAAAGCAAAGAGATAGTCAAGGGGCAAGCTATGCAACAGACTTTGATTTTTGCCTGGGTCAGTACAGAAACCTTTACAAGCACCTGAAAGAAATGGTACAAAACTTGGTACCTAATACAAATTATTATATATACAAATACTTGCTAACAAAATTTTAAGGAGTCAGTGGAAGCCTTTATGGGAATTTTTAGCTGTTATCAGATCGTGATAATTTGCAGGTGTATACTTCATTCATCTTCAGCCCAGAGAAGAACCTGCTGAGCTTTCTAGGATGATGGCAGTGCTCATTGCTGTCTACACCCAGTTTTAACTACTCCAGTCAACCTCTTCCCAAACTCACTCAGCTTCCAGCTGACAGGGCCATTATGTGAAGAGCTGAAACATCAGCTCTGGGTGACTTCGAATGATGCTGCTGCTCAGTGCCCTCAAGAAATCACATCTACAAGACTCAGATTTGCAATATAAATAGAGTCAGGTGTCCAGCTGCTCTTTTCAGTAGTGAGGGATTCATTTCTCCTCAAAAGAACTGGAAAAATTGGACAGATACAACCCCAAATTCAGTGCCAAGATCACAGGCTCCCAGCTGTTCAGAGTTTACAGGAGGGCTGCAGTCTTCAAAACCTCTAACAGTGCATTTGAGTTTGGCAGGGAGAGCTCAGCTTTAAGACAGGTATTTTAAATGGCAATAGACTGACCTCAGCTTACTGAAACGATCCTTAAATATAACCTTACAAAGCTGTTGCAGCTAATAATTGTTACTTAACATGGATGGCACACCTTGCACAGCTCAAACCAGGCTCTACAGAAGGACAAAGTGTAAAATGAGCTGTAAATTCTGCACTAC
The DNA here is from genome assembly GCA_027576135.1 of Cossypha dichroa. Lineage (NCBI taxonomy): Eukaryota > Metazoa > Chordata > Aves > Passeriformes > Muscicapidae > Cossypha > Cossypha dichroa. Next base: position 290,265 of record JAODHZ010000423.1, on the reverse strand, counting down.
TAGAAAGCAGAGAATTGCACATCACAAACAATGTGTTTCTGCTCAATTTCTCCATGCGCATAAGGACAAAAGAAAACTACCTGATAGAAATGCACAGGGGGGAAACAGTCACTCTTCATTACTGCTCTCCTAAAGATAAAAACCTGTGGTTGTTTTGGTACAATACACCAAAGGCCAAGAACTAACACAGCCCAAGCTTCCTTTTCTAAATCTGGGAATGTGACCACAAGCCAACCCCAAGTTCAGCTTTGAGCAGCCCTGCATTGGAAAAAGCACTCCCAAAGCCTCTGAAAGCTCCCATCAGTGAGCCAAGCCCCAGGGCTCAGGGCACAGACAGAGCTGAACACCAGACCACATGCAGTGCCGTGCCTGAATCCAGAGCTGCTCTCTCCAGCTTCTCAAAACCCACAACCTGCAGAGCCTGAGGTGAGGTGAGCCCCTCCCCTGTCCTCTCTGCAGGTGCACCTTCCTGTCACAGCATTCTGGGCTCGCAGAAAGGACCCCTTGCACTTCCCAAGGATTAAACTTTGGTCCAATTAACCTTACACAGGCTCCTTAGCTTTTTTTCAGGCATCTTCCAGCCAAATTTCAAGTTCTTCTCAGCACTGCCCCTCCCCAGACACACACAGATGCTTCAAAGCCCAGAACCAGGAGCCAAGGTGAGGTGGCAAGGAGCCTTTCCTTCTGGGGCCCACCCCATGGATCTCCTGCTCAGAGCACACATTTTGGTCAAATACACAGCCCTCAGCAAACACCCATTTCTGTGTATTGCCCAGGAGTAGGAGGTGATGGGCTCACCCCCTCTGAATGTCTGAAGATAGACAGGATGATTTCTCACTGAAGATTTTTAACTGAATTCCAATAGGCTGAGAAAGGATCATGACCTACCTGAAGGGGAAGGTGAACAGAAGCAGAAAAAGCATTTCCAGCTTCCTCTTCACTAAACTGAAATCCTTGTTTTCAACTATCTCCCTCTACTTGTGTACTTGGTTTATCAGCCTTTCCACTTCACAGAAAGTCAACCATCATTATTGCTGCAAGGAAGACAAATGCTGCTTAGAGTTCAGTAAAGTGTTTTTGAAAAAAACCTCTTATTAAAAGACTTCTATGAAAGGGGCAGTCTTAGGTAGGTGTTGCCATCTATAAATACTGGGTTAATCAGATAGGGTTTTCTATCTGGATACAAAGCAGTAACCTTCCTGTTGGGCTGTGAGTTCTTTTCACGCACCAGTTTATAACAAACAGCTTTTTGAAAATTAAATTTCATTCCAATATTTTAAAAAAACAGAAATGAGGATGCAGCAGAAACTTCAGCAAAGTAAAACAAAAATCACTTTGAAACAGGAATTATTTTTTAAAATGCACTGAATTAAACTGTATATGGCTTCCACTGCAAATGCCAAACACTCGTTTTTGGGGTCCTTTGACTGGAAGGAAAGGCAGCAGGCCAAATGTGTCACTGAAAGCCTGAAGGACCCCAAACTAAGGTGTACCAGCAATGCAAGGAGTGAGGCAAGTGACCTTCTCACTGTGTCTGCTCACAGCCAGCAGCTGCAGTGTCACCAACCAAAACCCAATCTGCAGGGCTCTCCAGCATTTTCACAGCTTTGCCTTAAATCTTCTGATTCACTTATGGTCAGGAATCCTAGCTGCTCCCACATAAAAACATTCTCCAGAGGATACCATTTTAAACACTGTTGGAAACACAGAAAGGTAGTGTTTAATTAATGCTCAGCAGACACTGAAAACTTCCTTTGCACAAGAGCCTGAAAAATCAATCATATACAGCAACAAATCATCTTTGCATTTGAAAATTGCACAGAATTCACGTGGGAGAGAAAAATGGGTTATTCCACCAGCTGAATAATAATGAACTGCTCTATCTTGGATACGTGAACTGTAAGCACTGAGCAACCACCTGATTCCTTCACCCACCCAGCAGCAGTGTGCAGCTGCCCTCTGAGGGCACCAAGGCGTGGATTCAAAGCACAAGGTTACAGATTTAGCTGGAAGCTTTCCTGTGCCCACCCACAGTGCAGTTCAGCACAGGACAGTCAGGCAGATCCCCTGAACACAGATTCCTCCACGCTTCCACCAACAGAGCTCTCTCCCACTGCGCCACGTGAGAAACCTTCAAACAATTGCATTATAAACCAGGGACTGAAACCACTTCAGTGTGAAATCCAGCAGCTGTTCTGCTTGCTGCTCCATTCTAAGGCTCAGGACTTTGGGTTTGCCAGCCCTGCAAACCGGAGCAGTGAACAGAGGGATGCACCTTTGGCTCTCTGAGTTCATGCTGACACATCCAGCCAGCCTCTGACCAAAACCAGCCCACAGCCTGGAAAAAGTACAAGGTGAGGACACCTTTTATTCTCATCCTCCCACCTCAAGCCCAGTTTGAGCACTGGAAATACACACACCCACTATGCACTTTTACCAAAATTAACAAAACACTCTAGGGCTGTTCCCTTCACAGTGCTCTGTGCAGAGGAAAACCCAACACCTCTGAGGGAGCAAAAACCAGCTGACACTCCCAGAGAAAAGTCCTGACCACGGTCCTCTGCTGTGTCATGTGTGCAGTACACTCAGATCACAACCTAAATGCAGCCCACAGAAAATCCATCAGCATCTTCAGTCTCGTGTCCTCATCAGAAAGGTCCTGACTACCCTGGCAGAAAGGATCAGGTCTGCAGCAGCTCTCCAGAACTGGCAGCCTGGTTTCACACCAGAGAGGCTTAAGGGAAGAGCACTAAATAAATCTCTCCAAATCCTCCAAAATTCAACAGCCTTTCATAATGACATCGTTTCTTATTTCTTGGTAAGGATTTACACAAATAGGTTTTAGTCTGAAAGCTGATTGACACTTGTGTTTCCAATCAACCCACTCAAGCTGAATACCTAAATACACTGGGATCCTCATGCACAGTCTTATTGTCAAGAGATGATTCAAACATCCTTTCAGGCTGTACTCCCACAATAGTCCTGTTTACTGATTCTATGCTGAAGGATGAAAAATTTTGAAATAAAGAACATATTAAAAACCTCCAGCGCCAGACAAGTTGCTCTGTGTATTTTTGTAGTGATCCATCATTTTTCATATACTGGTTTTTGTAACATTTTCCATAAACCTCCTGCCACATTCACAAAATTCTGTGTTCAGGCTTGAGAAACTACAGGGAAAGAGAAACTGTGTGTGTATATATATATATATAAAAGTCTGTGTGTATACATATATACATATCCTAGTAACTGTGAGGAATCCTTTTAGCATCAAGTATTCCTTGCAGGCTCTATCAGAGAAACATTCCCAGAAGGAAAAAAAAACAAACAAACAACAAACTAATCCAGGTTGTTTCATTTAATTTCTTTGGAAACACACACTTATTCATTACACAATCAGTGTATTGAGTGCTTAGGGAGGTGCAAGATTCATAAACAGGCAGCTCCACTCTATGCTTGATATTTGTCCTTTGTCTCTTCAGTGTGACTCAGTGATAAATTTAAAAAAAAAAACATCCAAAGGAAAAACATAGTCTGTATTTTCATTCAGCTTTTAGCTTTCCTGCTGAAACTGATGACAGTTGGGGAAATTGCTTCTCTTATGTGGATTTTTATCTGCTGTATGCTACACAGCTAAGAAATAAATCTACACTGGCCCCTCTGCTCTGCCCAACTCAGCCTGAGCTGCTGAGGAAGTTCTCAGACAACCAGAATCAGGACACCTTAATTAACTGTCTCAGTCCTCCTAGAGTTCACAGCTGCTAAAATTCTTGTCATTTGGCTCTGGAACTACTTGGGAACTGGAGATACTAGGATTTCATACACATGAAAGACGATGTCTGATAAGGAAATCAGCTTTGCTATTAAAAGATGCAAATGAAAAGTCAGTGACAGCTGCTTCTGGTGATACCCCATGTGAATGATTTCTTTGTTTTAATTTGTAGAAGTCATCTGAGAGCCCTGAGTGGAATCTTTTTACGGCAGAAGATTAATACTGAAACATTTAACCATTAAATCATATCATTAGGGGAAATAATTAGCACTTCACAGGCACGACAAGCTACATATCAAAAGGCAGTTTATGAACTGTTTTACAACATTTTGCTTGAACGAACGGGATGTACCAGAATAAAGACAGCAATCACATTTTTATTTCCATGCTTGAAAAGCTGACAAGGACCATGGAATGAGGCCTCACTGAGAGCCTAACACTGGAGGATTTACCTTGGCTGGATAAAGCAGTCTGTTAAATGTCACATAAATGGTCTTCTGAAATGCTCTGAGGGTTCAACAAGTGGGCAAAATATTAAAAAAAATTAACAGTGGCTTGCAATTTTCAAACTTTTTCCTCAGTATTTGTAAACAATTCAAAAGACATTTAACACAACCTCCTCAAACTTACATCCCTTTGCCTTAGTTGCTATTCATACCTTTCATTTATATTTTTGTTACTCTATCTTTACTGTATTTTGCCACTGTGAGGATTTTTCACTATATTTTTATGCACTGCAAAATCTTATCCCTTGGCTTCTTGCAGTGTCTTTGACAAAAATCTGTGTTGCCACTCACCCAGCATCATTATGCCTACCTAAGCTTTAATGAAAAATCAGGCCTGCTTGTAGGAAGTCATTCATCTTTATCCCTAGAACTGTATTTGGCTGTCATCTCCAAAAATTTCTGTGCAGCATTAAAAATAATGCAGTAGCACAGTAACAGGGAAATTGCTTTTTTTTTCCTAAATGCCTCATTACTGATATTGCTAGTGTTGTATATCTGCATCTGATGCAAAAGGCATCTCAAGGGTAGTTTTAGGAGCACAAGTGATAAATAATTTTGTCCTCATTTATCTAACAAGAGGCTCATACAGATTTCCATATTCATAAGCCATTACAAGTATTACCAAATGCCATATTCTTTGATTGCCTCATGGTAGACAGTCATAGAAGATAGAAGTCATCACTGGGGGTGTCCAAAAACTCCCATTATCAAAGGCAGTAAGAATGCTTCCCACTCCCCAGGCACCTGAATAGAATAAAATAACTGCTTAAGGTACTTCAAAATTATCTATCCTACTCATGTACTCTATTGCAGATATACAACCTATGCTTTTTAGTTACTCTACAGTATAGTAAAATCGTGACAAACACAAAAGGTGCACAGGTACATAAACATAAATAAGTCTTCAGTAGTATATAACCATCATTTAAACACCACAGAGCAATCCTTTTCCTTTTAATAAAAACTTCATTTTATTTCACCAAAACTACTTATAGAGAATTTAGATTACTCCAAGTTAATGTACCCTAGCACTATATTTCTTTCAGAATTTCTATTGCACACTTAATAAACAACACATAAAAATCATCTGTATACAGCAAACAATATATTTCCATTACAAAAAAGAAGGAACAGAGAAAGGAAAGACTGAATGTGTGTGCTAAAGTGTGTGACAACTGATTTAAAAACCATCTGGATAATTTAACTGCTTACTTCTCAAACTGAAAAAGAAACATGTATTCTCTTAGGGGAATGGACTTCTAACTATATCATATTAGGGAAAATGCATACTTTGTAATATTAGCTAAACCTGTTATGTATTCAGACAATGGATTCATTGCTTTTCAGGGAAATCACCTCAACAATTGCACAGTTAAAAAGCCTGACAAAACAGAAACCAGACTGGGCAGCAGGTCTGTACCTGAGACTCAGGAGAGAGAGAACCTGCCCAAGGATGAAAATTGTTTGAATCCCACAAAGAGACCTGTTGGAGTCAGTGAGTCAGGGGTGCCTCTGAAGAATTCAGAGAGAAATCAGAGTGCAGGGATTGAATTAAAGCCTTTGGGTGGGTTGAAGTGTGTTAAGCCACTCACACATAAAGTAGATGTTTAAGTAGAAGTAGGTTAGTAAGTTTTAGGGTGAGTTCTAATGTCTTCAGTAAGTGAAAGGTTTAGATTCCACAGTAGTAGTTCAAGTTCTAGTGAAGGTTGAAACACACTGATATCTTCAATAGAGGCTCCAGGCCCACAGCTGTAGACAGGACTGAGACATAATAGAGCTATAATAAGAATATTGCTGACATTTTTCACATAGAACAAGACAGATTGTATGTGTAGTTCTATACGTAACCTGGTGTGCTAAGAA
>JAODHZ010000423.1:265213-278408 GCA_027576135.1 Cossypha dichroa | reverse complement strand
AAAATAAAATAAAATAAAATAAAATAAAATAAAATAAAATAGCGTAAAAATAGAAACTAATGCATGTAAAAAATAGTGTTGCAAATTTGTTTTACACTGATTTTCCACACCATTTCCACACTCCATAATAGCTTAAATAGAAGTTTAAAATGCATCTGCCAAATGACATAACAGATTTGGGAAACAGTGTTACTAGTTCAAAAATATCTTTTCTGATGGAAGAACACCTAATTCAGGTGAGGGAGAAGTGCTTGTACTACAAAAACAAATTCTCAAACTACTGCATTCCCTTCACATTGCTTGAGAGCACCAGGGAACCTGAGGGTCTGTTCCAAACTAGATCTATTTCTAAAAAATAAATGATGACAAATAAGATTATTTGCAAATCATGATACTGAACAGCTCCAAAGGAGATGCAGAACAGTGCTGTCATTAGCCACAACTCAGAAAAAAGATAATTTACAGCGGAAGACTAAACACTGTTCTGTGGTGTTCTTGGACAGCTTTGTACTAAATGTGCTTTTAAATTTTCTTTTTGCCAAACTTTCATGCAGGCCAAGCAAAATGAGCATTCACAATGAACTGAATTCATTTATTAATGCTGCCATGTATTCATTCAAATTACATGAACAGAGCATCTGCATGAATTTTCAGCCACTGGACTTTTAACTCATCCCATTACAGATTGTGAGGAAAATCCAATTTTCACTTAAACATACAAGCATTTTTCAAAATCACCTTCAAGTAAAGCACGTGCAGTAGATGGCTGTCCTGCCAAGTCATTAAAAAAATTCATATTCTCTCCAAAGATGCCAGAGCTTTTGATTTTAACCCTTCAATTCCTTATTGTACACAGCAATACTCTTCTGCAAGCTGAGCTGCTGAGAGGCAACATCTGGGATTTTTTCCAGTCATCCGTCACAATTTCTGGGTTTTTTCAGTACTTATTACAGGCCTAACCAAACATTAAAAAACCATCACCATAGCCACCATATCCCAGCCCTGTTATGTTCAATTCTTTTACACCAAAAGGCCAATAGCTCCACACAACATTAATTTTATCTCAGTTGAGAATTAGTCCTGTAATCTTCAGCAGGCCTGCTAGGGAGATCAGGAATGGATGTGGATCAACAAGTTTCATTCTTCATTTCTTTTAACTGCAATGGAATGCAGTGGTACATTAATTGGATGATGTAGATTGTCTTCACTGAGGCAAATTCCAGTCTGGATTTAATCCTCTTTATTTCTCTTCTCTGTTCTGTTACTATACTGTAAATATCATGCTGCACTGCCACAGTCTCAGAAAATAAACTGCTCAGTGTAGTCATGAAAGCTCCACTGGAGTCAGCTCCCCTTTCAAAGGATGAATTTGTGCCTAAAACCCACATCAATCCCAGCTGGCCAGCCTGCTGCTCTGAGCTTTCCTGCACTCAGCCACAGTTTCATCTTGCTTCCTTCTGGAGCCTTTACTCATCTCCACTCTGCAGTCAGAGCTCCTCCCAGCCCTGTACTGCTAGCAAAACCAATTTAGAGGAGTTCTTTCTCCCCTGCATCCTCATGTTGTTAGCCACAGAACAAAATGAGCAAGAGTGAAATATTCCACCGTCTCCAAACTGGGACAGTTCACTGACAGGATTTCTAAGACACGCTCAAAAATTGATGTGAACTTCCCAGAAGCAAAGCAAAAACAACCAACAAGTTTAAGAGGGAGGTAATTTATTCTATCACACAGCACACTGGAGATGGAGAAGAGAGGTTAAAACTTCCCAGACACCCAGCCAGGTACTGCAGCAGGTCACCCAGACAGGTGCTGTGGTCCCCATCCCATTTTCAGCAGGAGGCTGGACTAGAGCCCTCTGGAAATCCTTCCCAAAATGACCCATCTGATGACCTTATGATGCAACAAAACAGTTCCCTTCTTTTTTACTTTGTGAAAAGTTTGCTCTCTGTTCTTTACATGTGCAACAAAACTTTATCCAGCAATAGCCACTGAGGCTTTGATTCATTCACAGAAAAAACAAAAGCTGGAACACAGCTTATAGGGGCAAATATGTCACCTACAATAGGCAGGAAGAAAGCAAGAAACAGTCTGCACTAGCAATGCATTCAGAGAAATCTATCTGAAATATAAATATCCATGCCCAGCAGTCACACAGCATTTACAGACTGGCAGAAGGAGCAGCAGTCTTGATTTTCCACCAAATATTTTCTACATTGCCAGTTGAAGGGGAGGAGAGAGAATCTCAGATAAATCTCATGGAAACATTTGTGTAGGCTCCATACTGAACTGAGTCATCTTTTTTTTTTTTTTTTTCCCCCTACAAACAGCAGTAAAAGTGAAAAAGAGAGCAAGAGAATAGTTGCTTTTTCATTATTTGGACAGAAGCAGTTAAGGGGGGGAAGAAAGGAAGACAGGTCTTTACTCAATGTTTCCTCCCTCTCAATTGCAAGCAGAATTAATGGAGGGCAATCCTCCCAGAATTCTGCTTTCCCTCCTCAGCATCCTGGTCTTCCTCTGACTGGTATGCTGCCCTTGCCATTTCTAGGGCACACTGAGCAAGAAACTATTGCTTTCTCAGAGTAAAAGGCCTCCACATTCCCTGGGAGGACATGGACAAACCTCAGACTGCAGAAGCACCCTGAGCACATTTTCAGCAAAGCCAGGAATGGGGCTGTGACAAGCAATAATCAACATTATCACCCTCCTTCAGCTGCCCAGAAGAAAATGAGTGAGGAGCAAGTCTCAGGTTAGAGGCATCCTCTGCTACTGCAAACAGAGCTGGTTCTGCTGCCTCCAGATGGGAAGGGGCAAGAAAGAACCTGCATTTCAGGCAAGCAGAGGTGGTACACCCTGACATCCAAAGCCCTAAATCAGTTTACCTTCTTGCTCCTGGCAGGTGAGGACATGCAGGATTCAGCTGCAGTGGTTAGCCCAGAGTCAAACCCAGAGCAGGAGCCTTGCCTTGATCCCTGATACTTCTCCTTCAGTTCTATGATTAGGGTGAGGTATTCCACCCAGCCAGATCTCTGGATGGGCAGAAAATAGAAAAAAAACTATTCCCATCCCAGAACTGGATTAGCCCAGCAGAGTTCTGTGGTTAACTCACAGATTCTGGACAAGAGATGTCTGAGGCTGTGACAGCTCAAAGAAATATCCTCTACAGCACTTAGTGGAGATCTCTGACCTCCCTTTTCACTGATATCACCACCTGAGTGACCCAGCATGCCCTCAGACCCTCTGGAAAAAGACTGCTTGCCTCAGGCAAAATCCCATTTACTGCTTCTGCTGCTTCTGCTGCATTCAGCCCTGCACAGCTATGCTAGCACCAAGGTCTGCAGGGCCAAAAAAAAGAATACCCAACCCTGCTGTTATTCTGGAAACACACATTTCTAAAGCTGTTTCCTGTGTCTCTTTCTTTAAAGTTGACTTTGCTCCAGGTCTGTAGGCAGTCACAGTGCCTGGCAAATACCTACAAAGACAGGCAGAGCTGAAGGATGATGTCAGGACCCTGATCACCAAACCAAAAGGATGCTCAGTGCAATGAAAACACCTTTCAGGTGACTCAGTAATTTTTCTGAAGCTCTGAAACTGATGCAGATTCATTATTTAGAATCTTAATACAGGATTCAGGTTTTTCATGTGTCAGATAATTTTTGGAAAAGGTATGAATTGAAAAAAACAATGGCAAATTATGTGGCTGGTTTTATAAACTAATTCTAGTAGCAACAGCACCAAAATATTTTGCTGCAGTGTATTTTATAACAGCTATAATAGAATAAACACAGGCAAAGTGCCTTACCTAAAAGCAGCACCTCTCGCTAGCCCAACCAGCATTCCTGGAAAATGTTTCCAAGGTACACAACATGAGCAGCACTGATCAAAGTTCCACTATCAATTGAGTAAATCAGCTTTTTAAAGAAAGGAGAATTTAAAACAAATAGACAAACAAAAAATCCTGGCACAAATGTAACTTCAGACCACTAAGAACTTAAATACAACTCTCCTGGAGGATATTTCATGAAGAGAAAAATAATAGAGAGAGAAGAAAGTTCAGATTCAGAAAATCTTGCTATTCAGCACAGGACAGACAAAAATGAATGTGTTCTCAGTAGGGAGCACATCAGATTTTGCAAACCCTTCCCAAATTCTACATAAACAGTTCACCCTTGTACAACCTTTGCAGCCATGGGTAAACAGAAAACTCATTATAATTTGGGAAAAACACAATTTACATTTTTGTCTACTCCAAAGAGGTCAGTGCACCCATTTTTAAGTTTGTCATTAAAACATTACAGGTTTTCCAGCTCTGTTCAGTAGCCTGTGCTTTTCTCCTGATCTACATAAACTGCATTTAACATCTCTTTGCAAATGAGTGAGTTTGGTACCAACAGAAACCCAGTGCTGCAGGGTGAAATAGTCTCTGGTTTATGTAAGAAAATATATTTACAAAACAGAAGGTAAGGTATATGAAGATTTTTAGCTCCATTATATAAGAATTAGTACAATTCTTGGCTGCATTAGGGAAATATCAATACCTTTCTATCATTTTAATGATGTCACAGGGTCAGCTGAAGCTAATGGAGTTGCACAGGGGATTAATTCAGACCAATTAGGATGGTAAATTAATTGAAGGTTTGTCACTCTTGCACAGCACCACCACCACAGTAAAACCTCTGTGGAAGTTCCAGCTGCTGCTGAATTGTAAGAGACTAATTTTGAAGAGGTGCCCTTCATAACAACTCCTTTCAATTGAACCATTTCAAGTGAATTTTCACCCAATTCTAATTTCCATTACCAAATTTATTTTGTGTACAGGATATTCTATGATTGGGTAAGAGTTTTCTTGTTTTTTTTCTTTTCCTCCTGATGGACACTGCCATGAGAACTACAGTGAAACACGTTCCTCCTACTCTGGTAATAAGGTACACATTCCATTCTGAATTATAGAAGGCAACGATTTTTTTTGGTGTTGTTACTTTTAGTAACACAAATCAGGCCTGGAGATGTTGTTTCTACCCTGGGGAGTCTTGTGCAATGTTTTAAATTGCAAAGGGAAATAAGTGATTCCAGCTTTTATGACAACACAATTCTCAGTGACTTCTCCTGGTATTATTTTTCTGGGAATTGCTGCTCACTGCAGACTAACATAAACTTCTATGAGCACCTTGAGAGAAATATGCATTTAAAAGTTTATTTAGGCAAGGGAAAAGATTACACTGAGAAAACTACATGAGCACACACGAAGCAGAATAGAGCCTGATCTCCACTCTGCTACACTCTCCTCATACATAAGTGGGCAATTTAGTTTAAAATTTCTATTTCCACTTGGATGCAAAGTCCTAATTGTCATATTCCAGTCAAGCCAAATACAGATTCTTTTGTGAGACTAACTGGAAAAGGTTCCTCCTAGGCAACAACCAGTGACAATCTAAATGATGCAAGTGTAACTGCATTGTACGAAAAGTTTCCAAAAGCAACTTTAAGAATATTGATACTGAAAAATTGATTTCTCAAGCCAAAAGGCAGTAAGCACCATGAGGAGTTCTATGGTTTTATTCAGCATCAGCTCAGTTCAGATCCTGGGATGGATGGCACAAACTGAAAACAAGGAACTACATTGCAGGTTGGCAAGCCTGGAGGAGCAGCACGGACACCTTGCAGAATTCTTGTGTCCTGTGGGTGTTTTTTAATTCTAAACAGCTTCTGTGTGGCCACTCTGGCATGGAAACACAGCTCTCTCCTAAACAGCTGTTTGCAGACAATACCAATGACAGTGGTGGCCAAATGTGGAAATCAAACTGTCCCACCCCCTGCACTCCAAGCAGCAGAAAGTTTTGAAAGGAAAATCACCAAGTTCTCTTTCCGCTAATAAGCTCTAAACACAGATCTGTGGATAGTAGAGAGGGACAAGAGGAATAATTTAGAAACAGCACCCCATAGTAACAGGTGGCTGAACACAGAAATATATTTCATTTTAGATTTTTGACAGTTCCTTCCTCACACAATACATCAATCTTTTTAAAGTACCGAGATTAATTCAAATAAACACCCTTAAACAAATGAAATTTAAAGTCAGTAGCATCTTATTAGGACATAAAGTGCCCTTTTCCTACCTGTTTATTTCTCTGGCTGTATTTTCCAAACACTGAAAAGAACACTAACTGTATGGACAGGCAGCTAAGATAAAGTTATCTTCTGGCACAGCTGCCAAGAAGCAATGCACAAGAAGAATGTACTAAGACTTCATTCTGCAATACAAATTGGTATTTTGGTATTAAGTGTGTATGAAAAAAATTACACCCATATATTTTCTTCACTCAGGAGAAATATCAGCACAATAGTTCTACAGAAAAGGCAGGAAACTGCTGCAGAAGAAACTGGTTTCTGTGGGGAGCAGGGAAAGAATTGGACTAGTGTACTTTAGGCACTCTGAATTTATCCCTGTGTCTGACTTGAATGTTACATATTCAAATATAAGATTTGTAGATAAAAGCAGTCAGCCTCTCCCCAGCATGTTCCCATCTCCACAGAAACATGCACAGCTGCTCCATTAAGAGCTAAGCTAACTGCTTGGAATGAAAATTAGGATTTTAGCCTTCTCACAAAATTACAGGGATTCCTCAGGAAAACATACAAACTGGATTTCTTCAGCTGTTTTTCTGAATGAAACTCTAAATTTTCTAAATACTCTAAATACGAAACAGTTTATTCCCAACATGTGTTTACATGCTTTCTTCTGAGAGAGTGGGATGTGGAGAATACTGACAGAAGTCAGTATGGGACAGCTGTGCTGGGCAAAGCATTCAATAGGAAAGGTGCACAAGGAGCTCAGAGTTTAAACAGGACAACAGAGACGACATGAAAGAAGAAGGGATGAAAAGAACTCTGCATGGCAGACAGAGAATGGTGCAAATCTCCAAAGAGTGGCAAGTGGAAGGAGAAATAAGGGAGGGAGCTGGAGATGCAGCTCCTGCCAAGGCCACAGAGCAGGACATGAGCACAACCCCTGCCCAGACTTCCCTTCCCAACAGGTCACATTTTCACTCACCTCTGGCTGAACTTTCCTCTCTGCTGCTTCTCCTCAGCTCTGAATAATTCATTCTCCAGCTCTTAGGTCAAGATTTCTGTTCACATACGATAGTGTTAACCAAGCAAGAAGTCTCATGCTGCCATATTAAAAGCACTGGCAAGATCAAACCATTTTAGCCAAGAATTTTCATTTGGATTAGCTGCAGCATTTCCTCTGCCCCATAGGTATTTTGATTTTGTAGAGTTTACTGCAGATATGGCAACAAAACTTAGTAGTGTAAAGGCAAACTGTGAGTTCTGCTGCTAATAAAAATTCACCACTTCTACATGCAAGACTGGATCACCCATCCAAACGACTTGGAGCCAGAAAGAAATTCTAACTAGTAACCTGCTCTAGATAAACAAAATTGTTGTTTTGACATTAGCCAGACAAAGTTACTGCATTGAATAAAGTTGACAGGTTTCATTTTTGGAAGTGCTCAGCTCCTACTGACCCTAACTGTGGTGATAAAGTGGCATTTTAAAAACTGAGATTGTCCAATTAACCTAAATCAGCTTGTCTCAGAGAGAGTCCTTTGGCCACCATCTATTAATCACAGCACAGCAACAGAAGCTGTTGTAAGGTGAGTGCCCTAAGCCTTTGAACAGAATGCTGGTCACACAATGCTCTGTCACTCTCCCTGAGCTCCACATCTTGATTCTGGACCTTCCTGGTTACATTTTCTGGGAGGGGTACAATACAAACTACTGTGCAACTCTGAATCACCCAGAAAAAAAAAAAAAAAAAAAGGAGACCATGCATTGATTCCTAGGGAAATTGGAAGAGTACAGTGAGGATGAGTATTTCAATAGATTTCTTTCTGTTGTCCAGACTGGTGGTGCACATCTGCCACAGTGGCCCCTCTGAACCAGCCATCAGCTCCCAGTAAAAGCTGCAGGATACTGGGAGTCCTTTAGCTAAATGTCAGCAAGTATTGCTGGAACAGAGGACAGTGTGAGTAAAAACCATCTAGAACTATTTAACACTTACATAAATTACACCACCTGACTTCAGATCCTGAAATACACCACCTCAGGTATTTAACAGCACATTTTATATGGTAAAAATCCAATGGAGCATAAGGTGGTTGCCACAGCAACTGGATGAAGCAGCTCCACGTGAACTAGATGAGAGTGAGAAAAATGCATCAGATGTGCTGGTGGGAAATGTGGATTTCAGACTCTCTGGGTGGTGACAGAGGAGGAGAGCTCCAAACAAAGGAGCAGCAAATGGCACAGCACAGCTCTCTGAGCCTGTGGTTGAGTGTTGTGACAACAGCTGGATGATAAATCCTTTGGTTCCCAGAAAAGGGCAGGCTTCCCTGACTAAAGCATAATTCTTGCCCCCTAACAATTTTATTTATAGCAAATCCCACATCAAAAAGTGAAACAATGAAGCCACAAAACCAAAGAAATATCAGTCTTCAAGCTGAGCAGTGACTTTAGTGAGCAGTGTTGTGAACTGGCAGGTGAGTGCAGAATTAGCCACAGTGATTTCTGGAGATGCTTTAGAGTCCACACACCATCCTGTGGTTCTGTTCCAGCTGCATCTTTGGCCTCTCATTTCACAGCTTGTCCTGCCTTAGTTCAGGCCCACATACTGTTTCTTCTCTTGAACAGAAAAGGGTTTTGAAGGCAGAAAACTCACTACTTATTCTTGTTTAAAAGAACTGAATTTTCAAATGGGATGAAGAAATAGAATAGAATTGATGCTTTAGAAGTTTTCTAAAAAAAACTCCTGTCGTTTTTTTTCAAAAAGAATTTCAGAAGTAGTAGTGGCTGCTTCATTCCAATCAAATAAATGCCTGAGACCTCAGGATTAGAAGCACTGGAGAGAGGACATGTGGTTCACTTAGTCACTGTACACACATACTGGACATAGAACTTAGAGGAATTAAAAAAAAAAAAAAAAAATCCATGCAGCCTTAATTATGTATCCTTAATCTAAAAGCCTCACATTTTCTACCATTTTCATTTAATTCAAAACATAAATGCTTTATTTTTGCAGTAGTTTTCCCTGCTGTGGTGCCTTTTGAAATCCAATAGCAGTGTGAGCATATAGTAAATTAGTCTGCAGTCAGGCTGAACTAGGAATAAAATAAAAACACACAACCATATGACTGTGGTAAGTATCTGAGCTGATGCCATAAACCATTGCACTGCTAATGCCAGCTCCAGCTTACAGAATCTCAGGTGCCCATGTTAACATTGTCACAGAAGAAATCTCAGATATTAGATAGTAAAGAAGTGGTGCCAAATACAAAATAACCAAAAAAAGGAGAAACCAACAAAATGCCCATACCCCCAATCTCAATCAATTTGAAAAGAGACTGAAAAAAGGAATTATTTCCAGAAATCTTAACTTTATTACTTTTCCATTCTATGGAATAGTTCACACTAATAAACTACAAGCCAGTTACATCTTCATAAACAAAGAATTAAACTATGGTAACATAATTAATGCCAACCAGGATGTATTTATGGGAAAAGCATCTCAACCAACTTGATGAGATTAAAAGTTCATATTACAGAGAAAATTGCTTGATGTAGTTAGAATTTTATGTGGATAAATTAGACCTGGTACTTCCTGAAATGTTGACTGAGAACTTGAAAAAACACGTACCACATGCTAATGGAATTAAAAACTGATTAAGTGACAAATCTCAGCTGAAAGTTGCAGCAGAAAATCCTCATCAGGGGAGCAAGGCTTTTAATGGGTTCCTGCAGGCTCTACAGGCTTTTAATAATTTACTTTTTGCGCCTTGCTACCCAATGGGAAAGAACAACAGTAAAACCTGGAGATGAGACAGAGGAAAAAGGAAGAAATGGGGTGAGCTGTGAATGTCCAAGGGCAAGCAGCAGCCAGAGCAGTCTGCACCATCTCAGAGCAATGCAGGACCACAAACAGCACCTTCCTCCTGGGGAAGGCCAACACATGCTACCCGCAGGGGATTCTCTTGTTGCCATGGAGATAGGATGCATTTTTGATGGCTACAAGCTCCTCACTGAAGTGAGGATGAAGTTAAACACCCCTGTGCATTGCACTCCACACAATGTGCCAGAATCAGTGACAACCAGCAATGATTCCTCCCCAGCACGCTCCTGAGGACTGGGAAATTTATTTACAAAAAGATACAAAAAAAAAAAAAAATCAGCTGAAGATAACTAAAACCTCCCATAAGTCAAAGTTCTGCAATTTCTCAAGCTATTACTGTAACCCCAATATTACTTTTCTCTTTTACTATCAAACTTTTCTTTCAAATCTCTAGTTTGGAGGCAGCTGTGGTCAGCATTCTAAACATCTCCAAAACAACCATTTGCAAAAACAAAATATGTGCAATCTTGAGACCAAGGGCCAGCAGAGCAGCTGCAGTGAAGAATAAACCATTTGCACTCACACTGATTGCCCTCATCAGGTTCAGAAATAAGGCTGGAAAATTGTTCTTCACTTACTTTTTTTTTTTTCCAAGCACCCTAGCCACATAAATTCCCATCATACCATGACAGATACAACAGAAACACTTGCTAGGGAAGAAAATAATAAACTTGTAGAACTAAAAATTTATTTTTCTTATGATCATCGAATGTCTGGAATAAAAACTGTTTCATGTTGACTTTAATCCTGTGCTCTTGCTAATTGCTCTCAGAAAAGCAGACTCTCACTTTAATGCTCTGCCCTCAAGCATTTATTCACAATCCACCCCCCAGCTCTAGTGCACATGCTGATCTGACAAAAAAAGCAAACTCAAAAATCAGAACAACCCCCAGTATCTTGCTATGCAAAGACACAATAAATTAGTATTTCTCAAGTTATTAAGACCCACATATAAGCTTAACTACCTTTCCAAAGACAGGCCTTGCTTGTCAAAAATCTACAATGCTCAAATGAATGGGATTCAAACTTGCTATTAAAGGGCACAGATGTGACCACAGCTATTAGTGTTCATATCTAGCATTTCAGCATCTCCTATGGTAAATTATCTCCTGTAACTGAGAAGTAATTATCACAAAGTTATTGGGTTATCAGACTTCTAATGATGCTATAATTGCTTCCATTATACAATTGATCTGTCACGAATGTTCACAGTACAAATATTATTGACCTCCTGCCACTCCTGTAACATAATTAAAGTTCCAGTTCAGTTTCCCACGTTGCCCTCTCGTGCTGCTGAGGACTCATCACAGAATCCACAAGGTGCCTGCAGTCCCTCTGCAGCTCAGCAGCTGTGCCAGAACCTGGCCAGATGTTATTTTGCCACCTATTCTCCAAAATTCTTACTTTCTCCATACTCCACCTCAGCGTTTCAACACCTTAACTTCACTTCCTTATTTCACAGTGCTTCATTTACCCCCACTGCATCATATTTTTCTCCATGTACAAAACTTATTTTCTGTTCTGCAGTTTTCCTTTGGACACTCACTACATTCACACCAAAACCAAATTAATTTCTGCTTCCCTTTGCCTGGTATTTTTCTTTCTGATAAAGTAATAGCCAAATTACTTCACTTTTTTTTTTTTTTTTTTTTCCCTCAGGGTATTCAACTTCCACCTCTTTGCACAATTATTTTCCTCATTAATTTCTTTGTGGAGATTTTGGTGAACCTGAAAGTTAAGAACAGCCTGAAGGAAGTGCAAATACACCAGTTGCACATTGTCTTGTTTTAGCAGCCCCTTCAATCCATGCCTGTTTAGACAGATTTGCTGTGGAATTCTTACCTTCCACAAGCTGTTGTCCTGAAATAATGTGAGAACTCTGTGAGTAAGCTTTTGAAAATGAGAGCCCTGAAATTTAATATTGTTGGCACCTGTATTCAGGGTTTCCACCTTCACCCATAATCCCAGCACTATAAAACACCAGATGTCTGTCACAGTAGAAATTCTGCAGTGTGAGAGTTAAAGTATATCCTTTAGGTAGGAAAAAGGGAAGGTAATATCAAGAACAAATAATACTGAAAAAATTGAAAATATATGAACCATTAAAAATCTAGAGAAAAAATTTAGTCAAAAAAAGTAAAAAATGATATATATTTTAGGTGTTTTGTCATTGCTGGCATTTAAATTACTACATTACTAAATAGAAGGAAGGAAAAAAAACCCAAAAGTTACATAACACATTTATGAATCACCATTGTCTGCAGTGGGAAACAAATACATCTATATTTAGACAGAATCCTTGCCTGTGTAGGAATCTGAAATGCCATGTCAGAAGTAGGCTGCATCTGACTCCAGGAGCAGAATAACCACCTGATGTGCCCTGAACACACACCAGTGGAGATCAGGAGCAGCTGCCACTGAAGTCAAGGAACTGAGAACAGATCTGGCCCTTCATTCAGCAGCCACACACCCATTCTCTGGCAGGCAGGAACAACATTTAGCAGGAAACAGGCAGATGAATTTCAAAGGGTAAATTTCAGAATCCACACTGTTGCTCTCTAATGCCCTTTTCATTGTGTCCCCACTTAACTGACTGTGAGGATCCCCACAAATTCTGAATATTAGAATTAGAAATATTATAGAAATAAAATTATAGAAATATTAGAACTCCAAGAACCCATGATTGTATCAGGAGATGAGGTCTCCACAGGTGGGAATCAGCTGTCTCATTTAGCCCACACACCACTCATTCAGGTCACAAAAATGATAGAAACAATACAAGAAACACCCTTGTGAAGCCAGGGTTACAATCTCTACCTTACAGCTGGCTTTATTAGTATGGACATTTGTACCTCCAAAACAGCACTAATGAGTTTATGAGACCCACCAATGCCAGAATATATCTGCTAGCCCTATGGACTTGGAAAGAAGAAGAAGTGTCTTACATCACACAAGGGTTTGGCAGAAAACCTTCCAAACAGACCTGACTGCCAGGCAGCTTCAGCTATGGAATTCAGAACAAATGACACAGATTCTGGGGTAGGAGAGGCTGCCTAAAACATACCAAACTCTCACACAAAAAATAAAGCTAAAGTCACACAAATATTTCACAGTGCTACTGTGCCACCAGTTGCTTACCAATGTGCTATCCTCTAACAAAAAGCTGTCTTTTGTTCCTAACAAGTTCTACCAGCTTCTGTAGAAGGTGCAGTTTTCCTCTGAAGGTCCAGGGATGATGTGGAAAGGTCTGG
>JAODHZ010000423.1:242856-253303 GCA_027576135.1 Cossypha dichroa | reverse complement strand
GTGTAACAGACTCAGTATATAAAATAAGGCATGGCTTATTACATTTGTACTACTATTATTATTATTATTATATATATACTATTATACTATATATATATACATATCTATATATGTATATATATACACACTATTATATATACTATATATTACTATATACATACACTATTATTACTATTATACTATTTTAAGCATGTTCTGCCTTAAATTCCCCTACTTACAGAGAGCCCCACTGTACCTCTTCCCCTGCTGATCACACTTAATGGAACAGTGGTGAAAATCAGGAAGATCACAAGAGAAATCCGAGTGCTTGCCTAGTAATTACATCTCCTGGGACTCCTTTATGTTTTACCTGAGGAAACTACAGGTCATCACCATCCCTTTTATTTGCCTTTTACTTGTTTGAGCAAACATTTCTGCCTGCCAATTTGCAAGCACAGTGATTCCCATAGTTACACTTTACTGTAGATGTAATGGCTAAAAATCAATAGTCACTATAATTCTTTTGAAGTTCATTTTAAATTTCAATGCAACCAGAACTGGTTAAGATCCCCTGGCTGCCATGACTCAAGCACATGAATAAATCTACACAAATGAATAACTGTTTTGGGGTCAATGCAATTTCTCACCAGCATGAACAAAGTTTCAAAGACCTTTTTATAAACCAAAGACTAGGAACGAGACAAAAATCCTCCTGGGAGAATTAACACTTGTGTGTATTCACTGCTGTAGTTTTGCTCTGACCCATTTTCTGGGAACAAATGTTTAGTCTTCCATAAATTTCTACACTGACTGCATGCTCAAGAATGCTTCCTATCCAGCACTGCTTCATTCAAAACTCTAACACTCTTAAATTAAATCTGAGATTCAAGTAGTTTCCATTTCCCTGAAGGAGACTCAGTTATCCCATTGCACCACAGAAACAGCCTGCACCTGTGTTACCTGAACACTTTAAACTGAATGAAGTTATTTTCCTGATCTCTAAATCTTTGTTTTCAAGCAGGGGCCATGGGAACCCACTGCCAGCAGAGGGGAAGGGTGGTAAAGGCTGCTGTCTCCCAAAACTTGGCATATCCCATGTCTAGCTGCAAACTCAGTAATGTAATTACTTTACTGGCAGATGAACACTTGAACACTTTCTATGCTCTATAATTTTAATTTAAATGCCTTCTCAAGTTCAGAGTTTAACACTACTATTTTTTACACTGCTATTTTTTTACTCAATAGTAGTTTTACTACTATTTTTTACGTATTCTTTTTCTTTTATAGCTCACTAGGACAAATTGGGAAACACCAGACATCACTTTTAGCACAAATGACATTTCACCATCCTTGGCTCCCCTTATTATCCTCTCAGTTTAGACACAGCACATCATCTCAAGGTGCTCATATGTCCAGCCCCAGATTCAATTAGGTTACTCAAGCCATCTCACTTCTGTAAGGTTCCACTAAACACATCTTTCACAGGGAAAGGGAAACATCCAAGCTACAACAGGAGATTACATTCAATCTTTTCCACTGCTGGAGGATTTCAATTTATAACATTCTGGGTTGCAAGGCAGCATCAATTTAACAGCAGTCAGGATGAAAGCTCTCCTTTGCAAAGGTTTTCCACAATTCTCCATTTCATGCCTGTTGGTTTCCCTCTGGAGGCCAAGACTCACACAGAACATTTTTTCTGATTTTTTTCGGATTTTTTTTTTTATTTTTATTTTTTTCAGATTTTTTTCTGATTTTTTTTCGGATTTTCCCATTTTTGCCACATTTTTTCAGATTTTTTTCCTTGATTTTTTGGAGATTGTTTTTCTGGTTTTTCCCAATTTCTGTCTGTGGGGAGTCCCTACAGCCACACCCTCAGGGTGGACAGCAAGCAGAGGTTTTATTCCATCCAGAATCTAGGTAAGAATTATTAATTAATTAAAAAATCAACACAGCACACCTGCTGGAAACCAGGTGCCCAGGAGAGCAGGGGCTGCAGAGACCTTGGATTCATCTACAAAAAATTTACAATTAGAAACATCAAGTAGTATGTTTCTGAAATAAGAATAAAAGCCATTTAAGGCTGAGAGAAGGAAAAAAAAAATACAGGAAGCAATTCCAGGGTCAAGGTTTCAGTTTCAAAAAAAGCAATGGGCATATAAAATGCATGCCCCTGTTGTCTTCAGCCACACTTAAACTCTAAAGTGCTCATCAGTTTCCAGATGGAAACTGGATTATAACTTTCAAAACTTGTGGCCAACCCACTGAGGAAGATCATTACCTTTCAGTACCAGAAGCAGTTTCATACTGCCCCACTGCACAGATTCTGAGTTTTACCACCAGGCTGGTGGGTCAGGATCACATCTCAGAGATCAGGACAATGTGCTTCCCCCCCACTCAACATTTTATGATATTTACTGCAGAGTCCTACTGCTATAGATACTTTGCTAATATTGCTCCAGAAATTGCCAATAAACCCATAAACTCTGCTTAAAGCTCAGTTTGGCACTGACTCCTGCTATGGTTTGCTGTGTATTTATAGCTCAGACTGTGGTATTAATGCAATGAGGCTCACTCCTACTGTCATGACAATGAAAAAAAAAAACACATTACTGCACATGACTGAAGGAAAAATGGGACAGAAAGAAAGAACTTCAGAAAAAGCTGATGACAGCCTTGTAGCATGATATATACCCACTGTCACTGACTCTGTTCTTCCATGGCATTTTACCTTACATCCACTTGAAAGTCCTCAAAGTCAGTCTGTGATGTATTTTCTTTGTAAACTATTTTTTATAATAAACTAGTTGGTTCTCACTCACCTGCATGCAATCCAAAATGATTGAGAAATTTAATAACAGAAGCTGTAATTTGTGGTACAGTTATTTCCTTATAATTAACTTTGCTGTGCATTTTGACAGGCAGTCTTTAAGATTGAAGCTATGACATTTATTAATACAATTTTAAATTAAGCTTACTCTCACTGATGAAAAATGGCTCCCTGTTGCACAGCCTTCAGTTCTTACTGTCAAAATAATGTAAAACCTGCATGTTCTTCTGTCAGGAGCTCATCCTGCAGATTTCTTCAGCGTTTCTCCTGGTAAAAGAACTTTTGGTTTTACACCCAATTCTGAAATGCTTGACATCACACAGAAGACTTTCCATGTTGAAATACAGGGAAGCCTTTTTGCTGCCACAGAGCTTTAACTCTTTTCAGTGCTGTGCTATTTCCACAAACTTGGGGTTAGGGGCAGCAAAGGGCCAGCAGCAGCTTCAGATATCTTAAATTCTATCTGATATTTTTCAGTTTTCACCTCCATCAAGGCTACCAAGTTAGAGCTACCAGATACAGGGCTGTGAAAAGCCAATAGATTTGTTTAGGGATTTTGTAATCCAGCCTTACAAATGCTCTGACATGGCATTTGGCTTTCAGGAAAGAAGTTTTAAAACATTCCAGACATCCTTCACATTGCTGTGCAAGGAAGCAGGATCTCCATGGTGGTTACAGAGTAGCTGAGAATGCTGCTCAGCAATAGGAATTTAGCACTCAAAAAGTCAAAAAGGGGTCTCAACAGCAACAATTACTTTTAAACGCAATCCCACTTTGAAATCTCTTGGCTACATTAACAAATATGTGAAAAGGGTACAATGTGAAGGTTTAGATTCCACTCTAAACCAAGCACTTGAGTGAACCTTTGTTAAATCATTTTGCTGTTATGCTGTTCCCAACCAGATCAAACCTGGCTGAGCTGCTTCTAAAAGTAATTATAACTAGCCAGGAACTCACAGGTATTTTCATAAAGGTGTTTTATCTGAATCTCAAGAGATGCTACAACAACAATGAAATAGGAAACAAAAAAAAAAAAAAGTAAGATTCAATGTTCCTGTTTACATTTGCAAACTAGACTAGATGAAATATGAAACACTTAGTCCTCAATGTAAACAAGTATTTCATACATTTTAATAAAGAAATTAGGTTGTCCAAGGAGCTGCCCTTAGATAGCAAGGGAAAATTGGAAAGTAAAATGCATGACATTTCAAGCAAGTGAAAATGCATTGACATTTTATTCAAAGCTCTATCAAAATAAATAAGAAAAACCCTCTCAATCTGCCAATTATTTTGGGTATTAAAGAGGGGTGGGGGGAAAGGCCAGTCTTTGGTTTACACCTCATCTCTTCTACATACAGAAGGCTCCATGTGGGAGGTTTGATGCTGAGTCCAGCTTAAAATCCATTTAAAAAATATAATGAGGGAGCCATTACACAAAATATTATCCCAAGGTCCTGGCCTGTTTGCCTCTTTCTTTTCTTGCTCATAATAATTCTCCAAGTGAAACAAACTGCCCCACCAGCTTTGCTGTGCACAACCTGCTTCATAAAAATTCTATTTCTTCATGTCACACAATTGTTCTTCTGGTACAACTTATTTTCTTCTGAAAATGTGCAATTTATTAACACTATGTGGAAATCTCTTATTAATATTACAATTACTTGTACAAAGAGACAATATTGTGTGTTGTTTAATGTATTCTGTTACATAAAATATTCAAGACTTATCAGGTTCCTGTGCAAATTCATACATCTGCTGCAAAATATTCACACATTCAGATACTCTACTGCAATACAAGATAACATTCCAGGTAATCTATAGCACAATCCCCAGATATGGTATCAGAACAGGAGGCAATTTACATGTTCAGCTCTGGAATTGTATTCCAGATCTGGAATTGTATTAGATTTGATGAGCAGTCACACAAAGGCTGTGAGACTGCTCTGGCTGTTGTAAAATACTTACATTTCCTTTTCCACATGCTATTCAAACAAAAGTGAACATCCTGTGGCCCTTGAAGTGCCTTGGATCCCCTGTTTCTGGATTTCCACCACTTTTGTTCCTTTTTTAAAATGAAAAACAAGCACAGACCCTGTATCACTGTCCCTTAGCCAATGCACTGGTGACAGCAGACAAGGTCAAAGCCTCACTGGAGTCTGGTTTCTTTGAAAGACACAAGGTTATTTTAACAAGGTTATTGCACCACTTTAAAACAACTGAACGGAATAACCCAGTCCTAAAATCTGACTGCACAAATACAGAATCTCTAACCATTCTTTTCATTTAATGCATTAAAAATGCCTGATTTCTTTGCAATATTTTTTTGCTAAAACAGTAAGACATAAACTCTCCAAATGAAAACAAATTTAAAATTTAAATGAGAACTAAGTCAACAATTTGGTGATACAATCATGTATTTTCAATTAGATATTCAGAGTCTGCAAGTGAATTTATTTAGGCCAATGTATCAGCATCATCAACAAAAAAATTCATCATAATTACCACTTTCATCTGGCAGAAATTAGTAGCAGATGTTAGGGAACTTTTCCGCGTTTATATTCATAGATGCTTGACACTCCCCCATTGAGTCCAAAATATGAAAGCACAGTGAATAACAGCCCCATGTTTTGAATCATAATCTGCACTTACTTTCAAGTCCCATCCTGGACACAAACAAACAAACAAACAAACACCACTACAAAAAAAAAAAACTACAATAGCTCTTTGGCTGTCCAAGCAAAATCATCCAGATTACCAAAATTACCCGGACTATCCCCCCTCTTTCTTCTGGTCAGGAATCCCACAGCTCACAGTGGTGACAAGGTTTGGGAAAGGCAGAAATGAAGCTTCTCTTATGTACCTGCATTGCAAAAAGGGAAGTCATCAATCAGAGGATGAAACTCGACTTTCCTAACATACCTACAGACTTTTTTTGCTTTCACATGACTACACCATCCAGGAACTAAGTGCACTGACAGTAGCTTTTTTTTTTTTTTTTCCTTTTCTTCTCCAAAGGATTAATTTCTCAATAAATTGATTTATTGCATTGACATGAGCACTCTGACCCAAAGAAGGTGGCAGGGTGGCAGGAGGGACAAGAGGAATTACAGGATCAACAAGAAGTAGAAAGAAAGCCATGATGCCTTAGATAAAATACTAACAACTCCAGCCTGCAGCTAGCAAGGTACAGAAAAAAGTCCTGATGTGCCTTTAATTCCTATTTTACAGTGCACAACACAAGCAAAGAAGCAAGAGACTGCATTGTAGAAAAAAATATACAGGCCACATAAAGTGGTAATAAAGCTGAAATATTCATGCAATGTCACTCTGTCAAAGCATGTTTAGTCTGCCAGTTAAAGCACCAGCAAGAGCAAACCCACTGCACTGCAGCACTCCCATTTATGACTGGAAAGAACAGAAGTACAACTCCTGTCCCACTGAAACCCTGTATTTCCTTAAAACTCCCTTCAATTAAAATGGAGGGAGGGAAGTATATTAATTTGCATCTGGTTACAATTACAAACAGCTATAAATCTGTACTTGGAGTTAAATATTCCTGCAAACAGGTGAACCATGTCACATTTACTGAGCTAGATAAAGGGCAAGTTATTTGATGTTAAAGCAACTGGATATCGAGATAGAAAATGAAAAAATTGCTGTACATGTACCTTTAAGCATGTTTGATCAGTTAAAATGCAGCTACATTTATAATTTTGAGTTAATGGTGAATAGCAATGTTTTTAATGCAACATAAATTGTTACTGATAACTGGGAATACATGGAGCTTTGTGCTGTTGGTTTATTTGAGGGTCTTTGGGTTTTTTTGGTTTTAATACAGTAAAAAAAAAAAATTAGCCCTCCTTGCAAGCCTCAGTAAGCAGAGAGACTCTGCTCCCATCCCCAACAACTCCTGCTATTTTCAAGATACAAATGCAAGAGAGCACTTCAAAACTGCACACATAGCCATAAGGCTTTATCACAATTCTTGTAGGTCTGCTGTTTAATGAAACACCAAGAAAAGTGGAAGGTAATTATAAACAGTAACCTGGAGGGCACGAGAGCAGGAACCAGTTGTGCTGTTCCCAAAGCTGGCTCAGACATCTAAGAGAAAGATAAATCTGACAGAGTGAGCACTGTAATATTAACAATTCATGTATTTTAATCAATGTTCTCTAGATGGTTCTGGGAAATGTAATGTAGCAGGGGAAGGAAGCAAGCACTCCCATACCCACTGAGCTCAGCTTCCCTTTTCATAGCAGACTCCTGAACATTTGTCTATAAACAGCAGTTTTTACAAACACAAAAGTAAAAGCATCCCATGTCTAGCAGCTGCAGTATCCATGGGATACCTCTGCTCCTCCAGAACTCATTCCTGATTCACAAGGCAAGAATCTCCTCTTTCCTCAACCATGGGCCATTCATTTTCACTTTAGTCTTCTTGGCATTTTCAAACCCTTAACCTCCCCACAGATAAACATACCCAGCAGAATGCAGGAGGATCCACAACTTTTCAAATAACTGATCTCTCCTTTCCATCAGTTTTCTCCTACAAGCAGAGAGTTTCTTTTTCTACCAAGCGAAATTTTGGGTAAGTTCTTTGTTAGAAAGCTGGGCACAGGAGAGATCCATGAATTGCCAGGCCTCCCTGAAGACAAGCAGGAATATTACTTCATGGCCCATACAGCAGGATGATGAAAGGTGGGTTACATTCCATGGCTGCAGAGATTCCAAGGATTTCATGACTATGGAGAACCAAGTAGCACACAAACAGAGCTTGTCTGTCAAGTACAAGGAACGTGGCTGCTCCACTCAAAATTGGTGTTACAGGGCAACAGACAAACCAATCTCACACTGGGGTCATGCACTTCATGCTGCACCAGCTCAGGGAAGAAAAGCACAGCACAACCACTGTAAAAATGTAAAACAGGAGGCAGCTAATGTCCCTGTGCCAGGCAGGGGCACTGCCCTGGCTCCTGGCACAGTCACTGCTCCTGTTACAGAGCTCACAGCCCTGGGCCATCCTTCCCCTGCCCTGAGCCCCTGGAATCCCTCAGTTATCCCCTGACTTTCAGCATCCCATAATAAGCCTTGCCACATCTGAGTTTTCCCTTCACTGCCTGCAAACTGACATTGTTTGAATGCAGCGAAGCAGAGAATGCAAAGGACTGAGGTAAATATAGCTGGAGCTGTAGACTGCATGATTTGGCTTCAGAAAGGGGGTGGAGAGACAAAGAGCTGGGAAAATTACACACATTACAATGCTAATTAAGCCTTGTCTCTTCCATCTCACCAGAATATTTCAAGTTTTCTACAAACTGTAGCTCAGTACCAACTTCAGAGCATCTGTCACTTCCGAGCTTCTCAAATATCCAAGTTTAGACTTCTAAGCCTAAATTTAGTCACCTGATTTGAAAATCTTTATCCTGAAAGGGATTCTGGAGGAAGCTTCTGGGTTGTAAATTAGGGTCTGGGTGCATATTGAGACTGAAGCAAAGGACATCATTCAGGAGCAGAGCTTGTTTACTTTAAAATGTCTCTACAGCACTCCTGTGCTTCAAATCACACATATCTTAAAAGGGATGTAAGATTTGGGACTGGTGGGGTAGGAAATGCAGACCACTGCATTTTGGAGAACTTCTCCCACACACCAATAAAAAGCTTGCACTGTTTGGTTTAGAAATGCTAGCAAGAAGGCAATGGAATCCCATGGAGAGAAGTTATCCTTAATTAAGCAGTACAAAGCTGTCTGTGACAGCCTGGCTGATAAATCACAGCAGAGTGACTGGCTGCAGCCACAGCAGCAGAACAGAAAAAGGAGCTGGATGTGATCAGCATGCAGGGACAGAAAGGAGCATCTTGCACATGGAAAAGAATGCCTTGGGTTTGCTGCTCTTCAGGGCCAGAGCTGGTCAGGAAAAAACAACTGGGCTCTCAGTAAACATGAGGAACAGTCCATCAACCTGTGAGCTGCATATTAAATAATAATGAAAGCTCACATTGGAACTGCAACTATTTGGAGAAAATCATGGAAACTGTGCATGGACACGGGCCAGAAAGGATTGGATTGCAAAAGAAATTATGTGAATCAATGAAACTGTAAATGGAACATACTAAACATACTACATCTATTTCCACTGAGAAAACAAACCCCCACCTTTAAAGTTATTTTCTACTTTTTCATGAGTTTTGTAAGATCCTTTATTTTTGGCAGGACACCTTTTGCTGATCCAGCATTGCTAGTGTCAGTTCTGGATTTGTGAGAAGTTCTGGACACAAGCAAAAACAAGATGCAAGCCCCAGGAAGAGCCAAGGGCTGGTGCTAAGCCAGTCCTGCAGTTGGACACCTGAATTAAAGCTCTCATCCCATTCCCTGCCTTTGCCACTGAACACAGGCAGTGCTGAATGCCTGCACAGCAGATGAGCCCTGAAACTCAGGTTGTTCTTTTATAAAAAACATTTTTACAAACTTCATTAGACTGAGGATTACTCACTTTGTATGATTTTAGTAAACAACTTTACACTTTTAACTGTTTTATTATTTTAAAATAACAGAAGTTTAGGACATTTTAAAATGTGAAATACATGTGAACATCAGGCATTTGAAATCTTTTTCTCATTTTCCAAGGCAAATAACTGGGCACCTACAGAACAGTTTTAAGATGTTTTTGAAATTATACATCAACCAGTGTGTAAAGCTGCCAATTCCTGACCTCACAGATCAGACAGCCAGACAATAACTAAGGATTTTGCCTATAATGAATTGCAAAAGATGGATTTAAAAACAAAATTGCTTAGGCCTAGCTTTAAAATTAACTGAACTATGGTTTAAGTTGCATTATAAAATGTGAATTATTATTTTGTAGGTCTCACAGCTTGTTTCACTCCTCTTTCATCACAGTGTGTTCAGACTGTTCTAACACCACCATGAAAGCCAGACAATGTTCCTCCCTGCTCCACATCCCTGCTCATGGCTCTGCAAAGGGGAACACAGCAGGAGGAGGGTTTAGGAGCACTGTGGTGCAGAATAACCAAACCTGGCTTCCAGTTTCCAAGTCACAGAGACTGTGAAGCACTGGCAGACAAAACCCCCAAACAAACCAGATTTTAGGGGCTGGCCCCTCAGCCTTATCCACCCAGGGTGTGATGTGCATGAGGGACACTGTTAACTCCAGGTCAGCCCTGGTGTACAGGGATTTGTACTGACCAGGATGAGCCCCTGGGACTTCATTTTCTTCACATGAAAATCACAGAGCCAGTTTTAAATGTCTGGGGGAATTGCAAGGGGTTGCTGCAGCTGAAAGATCATCCACCTGACACAGAAAAATCTCGAGATAAAAGAGCAGATTGATTTAGTTTGTAGTGGAGTTAAGGCCTGTTCCTCCCACGCCAATCACATCCATGTGAATATCCCAAACAATCACACCCACGGGAACATCCCAAACAATCACATCCATGTGAACATCCCAAACAATCACATCCATGTGAATATCCCGGTCACACCCACGGGAACATCCCAATCACACCCACGGGAACATCCCGGTCACACCCACGGGAACATCCCGGTCACACCCACGGGAACATCCCGGTCACACCCACGGGAACATCCCGGTCACACCCACGGGAACATCCCGGTCACACCCA
>JAODHZ010000423.1:215191-230099 GCA_027576135.1 Cossypha dichroa | reverse complement strand
TCAAAGAGAAGCTCCTGCCTTTATTGGCAGACACCTGTCCTCCAAACCAGGACAAAATGTTATTCCCAATTCCCATACCTTTGCCTGAGAGCCTCTTAATTTCAAAATTATAATAATTTTGAGGAAGGGGGTTTACATTCTCCATTCCAAAGAGAAGCTCCTGCCTTTATTGGCAGACACCTGTCCTTAAACCAGGTCACACACCAAGGCCACAGTTCAGAGATCAGACGAGCAGAGGCTGGAGGACACAGAGCAGGACACGAGCTCCAGAGCAGCCAGGGAACCCCCCCAGCCCCTGCCAGAGCTGCTGAGCCCTCTCCTGCCAGGGCAGCTCAGGGCAGGGGCACCCTGGCAGAGTTACACAGCTCTGCAGCCAGCCTGGACATCTCTGTCCAGCACCCCAGGGCACAGGGAAAACACACACAGCTGTTTGCTGCAATTCCACAGCTTATGCTAAACTTTGGCTTGTCAAAGCACCTGGAAGACAAGTAGTAATGTG
The DNA here is from genome assembly GCA_027576135.1 of Cossypha dichroa. Lineage (NCBI taxonomy): Eukaryota > Metazoa > Chordata > Aves > Passeriformes > Muscicapidae > Cossypha > Cossypha dichroa. The sequence goes on along the minus strand of JAODHZ010000423.1, from coordinate 229,600 downwards.
GCTGACACAAGGGGAGGAAAAGAATTATTCTGTCCTCTTTCTAATACAGATCTACCACTAATGCTGCGGAATATTTCCTCCTGCAGCTCAGCACCATCTCTCTTCTCACCTCCCTGTCACTGCCCCTGCATCTACTCTTATAGAGGTTCTTCATCACAGCTTGCCTTAAAGTTTTTTCCCCATGAAAAATCTCAGTGTAAGGGAGCATTCCATCAAGGGGCCCACGGCACACAGCCAGGGCTCTAAAGGGGGTTTGGTGATAGATAAAGGTAATTACAGTGTAACATTTGCCACACCACAATTTAAGGCTACGTCAGCACTTTCCCCCCTTTAAGAGGCTTGTAAGTCTGAAAGCCTCTGGCCTGAAACTTGATAAATACACCCAGTGAAAAATAATCTGAATTTTGGAGTCAATGAGATGCCTTGAATTGAAAAGCAGCCACGCCAAAAGTAGTCTTGAACTCGTAGTGGATTGGGAGATTAGATGTGAGCTGCAAAGAGATCTAAAAAAAAAATCACTTCGTGCATATTTTGAAGAACTGCCACTGGACAAATTTTTTAGAATATATGCCTTAAGTTTCTTGGTGAAATTATAACTAAGAGTGAAAAGTGTGCCTGAACACTTCACTAGTGAGCACCTCAGGGAGAAGGGAAAAATAAAAAGAGAAAAAAAAGGGAAGAGGAAAAAGGGAGGGGAAAAAATGCCACAAGTTACACCTTTTTGGATCTTTAAAACCTAAAGAAGAAAACTAGTACTCAGAATTTCTCCTGAAAAATCACCCCAAACAGCAGGAACAGCTCCACCTCACAACCAATCTCACAAAACACAAACTGAAAAAAACAAAACAACAAACCCATTCTAATAATCCCATCACTCCTTCAGAGCCAGTTCTTGAAGGAGCATAGGCTGGAAACAAGGACAATGTACAAAAATAAAGTAACAGTTAAAAAATTGAATATACTAACCAAGCTTACATATGAAACAAAAAATGTCAGAAAGTTTATTTTAAGTGAAATTCCATGACAGGAGTAAGAATCAAGTTACCCTTCAATTCCTTTCTTTCCACTTTCTGTTTGAGATGGCCCACAAGTGGCACAATGAGACAAAAGGCACCTGTTGGCAAAAGGTCTTTTATTGCACTCTCACAGAGTTAAAAGAAGACAGCACCCAGTAGTCAAAGAAGGTCCAATTAAAATTCACAGAGCTATTGGTCTTAGCCCTGCTCCAGTGAACCCTCTTTCTGCTTCCAGCTCATAAACCAGATGACACAGAAAAGAAATTTCGATTTTCATCGCTTTTGGAGACGATTTCTTAGAATCTTAAAATTGCATCAAGTGTTGGTAAAACAAACAGACTTAACGTGGCCACACCTGGCAGACAGCACAACGTGTTTGCCAATTGTTTTACATGGGGGAGATAAACCAGACAGATGGGTTAACACAAACCCCAGTTCTGCACCTGGGAACCAACACGCACCATCACTGCATTTCCACTTGTCCTTCAAGTTAGTTCAAGGAGTCCTTCTATCTGTTAATAGTTTTGTTCTTGTAAAACAGGGGGGAAAGCCACACAAGCAATGGCAGATTACTTTGACAGAATTATTTTGTGATCTCCTGTTTTTAAGCAGAGACCACTTCAAAACATTAATTTGCTTCAGGGATTTGTTTAAAGCTGAGCAGGTTCCTACACAGTTTCTTTTCAGGGCAGAGACTAAGCTGTGGACTGTTTTGATTCCCCTTTCCTCATCATCTTGCTATAGTACAAAATGATTCCAGACCTTGCCTACAAACAAATCAAAAATACTCCCAAGCCTTTGCTTTCTGCTGTCCTGGTGATCTCCCTAGAAAGCAGCATATAGCTGATTCCTAGCACCAAAATTCAGTTGGAGGGATGTCCTTACTGGCAGGTTTTTATCTATCCTTGGGGCTCCCTTACTGCCAGGAGGTTCCCAGCCCCTACCTTGCACCTTGCCAAAAAAGGACTTTTTACCTTTTTGTTTGAGCGAGTACAGACAGAGGGAAGAACACCTGAGGCTGTTCAGGTGTCAGAATCCATTCTGGGCATTCTCTCCCCATCCAAACACTCTGCCAGCTCCAGGCCTCCTTTCTGTACAGTTTTCCTCAGCCACACTCACAACTCACCTGTCCTGCTGCCCTCCTGACCTGCCATTTCCTGCTCTGCAGGTAGAACTGTACCTAGCTGTAGTGAGGGTTTCCACTGCTGCTTCTGGGGAATCTTTTATGGCATGTCAAAAGCTTTTCTAAAACTACTGCCACTCTTCCTCCTGTAACAAAGCCCCATTTTTCTCCTTAGGAGGAAGTCAAGTGTGTTTACAAATTGTCAGTGTGGGCTACTAATTCCTTGTCTTATCAAGAAGATTAATTCTTAAGTCCTTTGCTTTCATTTATACTCATAGATTTGATAGAATATACTTGTACTTGATCCCTGCATTTTCCACCCACCCCCAGAGCACAGGAGCAGCTTAGGATGGCTGCATTTCCTGCAAGAAAACCACCACAAACCTTTAAACAATTAAATCTTCAGGCCAAACAGTTCAATTCAGCATTAACCCCATTTACACTGCAAACCAGTGACTGTCCTTTCCTTTGCTGCTCACAGCTGAGGGCACACTAAGGGACAAAAGGAGGGCAGGCTGTGAGAATGTGGGACGAGTGAAAAAATATTTTTATTTGTTTTTATTAGTTTGATAAAGGCCTGACTCTACAGAGTGCCAGGTGCAGCTAAGAGAGCAGGAAAGGTGTAACAGGCACTATTAAATTCTGTCAGCTGAGAAGTACACACTGCTTACACAGATACCCTCCAATTTCACATTGCAGCTTTTAGGCTCTGCTTTGATTCATGGGCTCATACTTTCTGCAGACTGAAGCTTTGAAACATATTTAAGTGTAAAAAAATATGCACTCAACAGCAAACTCTCCAACAGAAAAATGATACAGCTCGATGATCACTTCCTCAATGAAGTTTGTGCTGGTTTCTCTTATCAATATGGAAGTAAAACCTGTGTTTAATGAAACAAATGGAACATTTCTCGATTTTTTCAGACTAGAAAGAAGTAGTTTAACACAAATAAAAAAGGCAATAATCTCAGTAACAAATCCCTGAGATTTCCACTCTCACTGTGCCAGAGAAGATGTGGACTAAACCCTGCATGGGTAGGAATCCTAAATTGCAAAAGAGGTGTGAAGAATGACCACATGCTACTTGGAGTTTTTGAAGTCAAGCTATCCAACTTGTCTTTTTCTCTCAGTACCTGAGGAATGTGTTACAGCCCAGAGACTCTGGAACATTGACCATTGCTGTATTCAAACCCTAGCAGAGGCACAAACCCCCAGGAAACAGAACACTGTTAATCTCCTCTGAATATCCCAAAGTGAAGATTCAGGAATATAAACAAATAGCTGTAACATCACTGCAGAGCCAGGACCTGCTGCATCCAGAAATAAACCACGTGTTAAAAAGCACACATGCAGGAAGATCAGCAAAGACTGATGATGTAAGGTACAAGCCTGATTTGAAGAACCAGAACAACAGTGTCACCAGCATGAGCTGGCACAGCTGAGCTGGCACACAAAGCACATTTCATGAAATGCAGTGAAATGCAGCAAATAATGGTGTCAGCAAATAATGGTGTCAGCAAATAATGGTGTCAGCAAATAATGGTGCCAGCAATGCTCAGACACAGCCAAGGCTGATCCTCCCTGCTCTCTCAGATACACATCTCACCTTCTGCAGGCATTCTCTCAAGATAAGCACGAAAATATATCACCTTCCTCATTCCAGCTGTGCAGCTGGAAAGAGGAAAAAGAGGGATGGCACAGAGTGGAGTCTGCATAAACTCCTTAGAATTCACTGCACCATCCAGATTTGTCAGATGTGAAAGAGCACTGCCACCATCTGGTGCCTTCCCAGCCTTGGATCTCCCTTTCTAATCTGAAAGGAATTCACCCCTTATCAAATTCAGTACAGGAAAAAGGGAAGTGGAACAGAAGCAGTTCTGAACAATAGATTGGGAGGCTTGAAAAGCCCTTTCAGCACAGCTGCTGCAAAAGGAGGCAAATGTTTTGATGGAGCAAAACACAAATACTGGAGGTGGAGAAGGATTAAAATGATAAAACAAACAAGCAAGGTCTTGTCAATGAAAACAGGCTAAGATTTAGAAAAAACGAAGACCATGATTCAAATTATTTATAAACACCTCAGGAGTCATGAACTTTAAAAAGTATTTTTCCAAGCATTGCTGAGAAGAAGGTTGGGAATCATCCAAACAAAGCATTAGCTATTCTTATGAGCTTCACACACAAGAAAAAAAAAAAGAATCACAGTTCAAAAGGTCTTATTTTCCTTCAGTTATTACTCTCAGGAAAAAAAAAAAATCCGTTCCTGGTTCTATAGTAAATTTAGGAATTTTTTCTAAGAACCAGATAAGCATCTTGCTTTTAAAACTGTTTCATATGTCTTCCCACTGGTTGTACATTGTATTTGAGGATGTTTGGGAAGTCTCTGGGATAATCCCACCCAGACCATTCTTGAGGCCAGGTCAGGGAACATGACAGCATTCATTAATATTTCCCCTCTCCCTTCTTCAAGAGGATCCCTTAAGGGGGAAACACACCCAGACACCCCAATTCCACATGGCTGTGGGTTTGGGCATCCTGGCTCTGCCTGCAGATTCCCTCCTGGAACCTGAACATCCTGCCACAAAGCTACAGGGATGAATTACTGGGTGGATGTTGACAATACAGCTTTGCATTGATTGTTCATGATCACAGCAAAATATTTCCCATATTCATAACTTAGTAAATCCCTAATTTGGGTGCATGCTAATCTGAAATGATGATTCACACAGCAGCCCGCATGATGCAGTGCTTAATCACTCCTTGGGAGTTCAGACACCTGTCCCATGAAGTTTTTAAAGAGCAGTGTCTAAACTGCAGCAAGTTTATAGCTGAGTAACACAAGGAATCTATATTCATATCAGGACAGTTGGATCCATCTCTGTCATCTCTGCCCAGCAGCATCATTTAATTGCTTTCCACTGCTCACTTCTCATTGGGCCAGCTTCATTAAGAGTGCTCTATGTAAGCAGCTTTTTTAAAGCATTAACTTCTAAAAAGCCTAAAGTTGGAGAATGATAAATGGAGATTCACATATATCATACATGCTGTAATTGCTGTGCCAGAATAACAAAGTGGTGTTTATTAATCTGCAGGTCTGAAAGGTAGAAATAAGCAGTATTTATTTACATCACCTGTTAGCAGGTATTGGTATTTTCAAAAACACCTAGTGAAAACCTAAACCACTGCTCAGGTAAATGGAAACATTCTGGGTCTACCAAAGTAGGATGTGAAGCCCAAAGCAGTAACCTGTGGATACTTTCCCTCCCAATGCCATCTAAGGGTTTTGTTATTTATTAGCTCCTAGGAAGTTTGCTCTTTGGGCAAAAGGCAAATAATTCCAAAACCTATACAAGATGTATCCTATAAAAATCTGATTTTCTTTTCCCCAAAACGAGAAAACACTGTCTTTCTTTTACCCCTGATATTCAGGTTTTTGTTATTTCAGAGGCAGGGTTAGGCAAGTCCTGGGTCTGTAACACTCAGGACCTACCTCATGATTTCCATGATAACAGAAGAAACAAGCTTTTTACAGCCTGAAAAATCCTTCACATGAACAACTTCCCCAAGGAGGTGGCAGAGGCAGCATCACTGGCAGTTTTTAGGACATGGCTGGATGAAGGGCTAGAGAGTCCAACCCAGCTTCCCTTTCCCACAAAAGCTGGGCCAGATGATCTCCAATGCTCCTCCAAACTTGGGCTTTTCTGTGCTGGTGCTATGACTTCTCCCCAGTGTCCACAGCACAACCCAAGGGCCAAACCCATCCTTTATTATAAAAAAGGGTTTATCACCAGCACACTTTCCCTGCTGCCTGGTTCAGCCCTGCACACAGCTGCTCTGGCACATTATTCCCTGTCCCTGGACATGAGGAGGGGAGCAGGTCATCACTCAGAGCTCCACAGATCCCTCTTGCTTTAGAGAGCTGATGTCTTCTCCAAACCTTCCTGGTTTGTTTTGCGTTTGCAAACCTATGCATGCCTTCACAGCAATCACACACAGGGAAAAACCATCAGATTGGAGCAGATGGGGGAAGATCAGAACAGATTGCACAGAGCAGCCACAGTCTGATGGTGAATTGGGAATCCTGAGCAAATAGAAGGAGCCCATGTGCTTGGTGTCTGAATTGCAAACTGAGCTCTTCCATTGCAGCTTCCAAGTGCTGTGTAAATGCTCTCCTATCTGTTCTGACAGCTAATGGCAAACTGTCACATCTGCAATGCCTTTACTTGGGACTCAAGGCTGCAGTTATGGAAATATTTGCTGGCACAGTGAGGCAAACCAGGAATCCAGATAAAAGCTGAACTAACCTGTCCTTTCAGTCAGCTCATTTCCATTCTTTCCTCCACAGGATTGTTGGATGCTGGCTCTACCTCCTGTGCCTTGTATTGCTAAAGTGTGATGGAAATCTCCACCTTAAATCTTCAGTCTTGTTTTAATTGCATTGGTGGGGTGTGGCAGGGAAATGAGCAGCCATCAGATTGTCCTGTGCTTTCACTCTGAGTGATCCTGCTCAGGGCTGCACTCACAGCACTGACTTTGTCTTTAGTGACTAAATCTGATCAATCCATCCTTTCTTTACATAGCAGGCTAAACAGTGTTTTCACCCAATTCTGCAAAGCTAAAAAAAAAAATTAATAGCTCTTTGCCAAAAAATTGTATCAGCTACAGCATTTGGACCCACCTTTTTTAAAAAGGAATACACCATGGGGCTGGAATTTCATCACCAGATATACCAAAAGAGATTAAAAACTTTCAGGAATCCATGTGGGAAAAAAAAAATAAATTACAACAGCAGGCTATCACTGAATGCACCAAGCAGAAATAATTAACATTTGTTTCTCTTTGTGAATAATGCATAGCTGTAATGAGAGCTTTGCTTCCAAGCAGTCACTATGCCATGCAGCCAGGAGATACACCAGAGCAAAAAAAAATAAAAATACAGCAATACCTCAAACCAAACATTTTAATCCAAACATCTTCAAAGGCTAACAGCACTTCTTTCATTCTTTTTCATTTAAATTGAACAAAATGGTTTGCTACATACATGCTGCTCACTTCAAAAGACCATTCTTAATCCATTAATAAATAGCAGCCTAGAAGGAATCACACAAAAGTAAATTTTTAATGCCTTAGCCCAAACAGCAGCCAGCAGAGGGGCAGGACTGGATTAACTGTGTGCATCCTTCTCACAGGTATCTCTGCAAAGTGGAGATTAACAGCAGGAAACTCCTATTGGAAGGCAGAAAGTTTTTTAGGGTTTTTTGTTTTTAATTAATTAAATAGGATTTATTGCAGTCCAGGTATAAAACATGAATCTGTTTTTAAAAACACAACACAACAATACTAATCAAACTGTATTTGGACCTATCAATTATATCACTCAAAAGAGTAATGGTGACATGAAAATGGTAGTGAAAAGAAAGAAAAATCCCCAATCTTGCCACATAATTGCTCCCTGGTTTCAGTGACTACTTCTGGCAGATCTGAACTAGACTATTTTGGGTATCACACTTTACAATAATCTGAAGAAAAGTATCTGTATGAAGACTGGCTTAGCAGGTTCATAAACTGATAATTCAATAGAAAAACACTTTCCACCCTCAGAAAAACTCTTCCTGACTCATCCCACATGCCACACTCCAGTTTAAGGCCAAAAAGAGTCACCCTGGCTGGGCACACAATCCAATGAGCACCACTGAGTGCACTCAAAAGGCTGCAGACATCACTTCATCTCCCACTTTTGGTCAAAAAAAAAGACAAAAATACAAAAAAAAAAAAAAAAGAAGTTTGTGAGTTCAAGGAGAGAAGCACACATGAGCATGTCAGCACTCAGCTCAGCCTCCTCCTGCACAGATCCAGCCTCCCTGAGAAAAGCACACTGTGGATTTAGGAAAGCAGAAGGGTGGAGGGGATGACAGATACCTGACACAGAGCCAAAACAAGGACACACCAAAACCTCACCAAGTGACCGGGCTGGGGACTCACTGCCCTGCTGGCTGCAAGGAGAACATTTCAAAGGGGGCAGTAAGCACTCAGGCACAGGAATAGATTTTTTTAAAACCTCTTTTTGGATCTGAGTGCAAAGGTGCCATCACCTCTCCCTGAAGCTCTCTCTGCTTCACTTCAGGGGACAGAGTTTTCTGAAACATCATTCCTGCTCACTTTCTCTGCCTCCTCAGCACCTGCCACCAGCCACTACCAGGCAGAGCCACCCTTACACCTTGGGCAGGTGTCCAAACAGCCCAGACCTCAAAAAGGGTTTAATCAAACCTGCAGTGAGTGCTGATGCAATGGGAGCCTTGTGATCCACACACAAGGCAGATTCCTGCTCTGGGTCAGGGTGTTCCCTTTCCATGGAAAAATCAGGGTTAGATTTTTTCTTCCCAGAGTAGCAAGGCCTCCTTTGCCCTTAAAGCCTTGGGATACAGAAGTGACTTTCATTTGAAATGTTCATCTAGCCCAAATCTTACAGCACATACAAAAGCCATTTGACTGGCACTTCTTGTGTCTGCTTCCCTCCAACCCAATGAAAAAAGGACTTGTCCTCTTTTCCTTGTGATTGTTATTTGTATAGCTTGAGTATAATTTAAATTTTTGCTTAGCTGATTTTTATTCTATTATCTCTTGTTCTCTGGGCAAGAATGTATTTGATCTTGAGAGTAAAATTGTTATAATTAAATCTGTGTTTTAAAGGTAATATGAATTGGAGGGCAGAGCTGAAGTAGTATGTAACACTTTGCCTGGTGTTAGTTACCCAAAGAAGTCTCATTATTCAGATTTTAGAACCCATTGAAATACTACGTGATACTTAAATACATTACAAAAGCCTCTCCAGAAATAAAAACCTGTACCAGAGATGCAGTTGAAATGTCAGCCTTTCAACCCAAACTGGAGCTTTGAGCACTCCCTCCAGCCTAAATGCCCAAGGTGATGGTCAGGGTGCAGCCTGGCGCAGAGACAATCCTTCAGCCCTTCATCCCTCACTGTGACCTTCAGACTGAATAAACAAAAAGGATGGGCCCAAGGAAGGAAGAATGAAATCTCAGTTGAATTACTACAACCCAGAATTTCCTGGGCTTTGTGTTTGGGACATCAGGTCTCAGCATCTGGAGTTTGGTCACTTTTTACTTTGAAACCTGCACCTGTTTGTGTGAGCACAGCTGTGTGAACATCTTTACAGCCTAACACTAACAAAGGCACATCAGAATCACTTGCCCTCTTTAATACAAATGATATTTACATTTTCAGTTCCATGTTCTTGACAAGCCAATGAGAGTGAGGCAAGTGCATGGGAGGCCTGGATTATTACATCAGGCAATTTAGCTTCTGGAATGCATAAATCTGTACTTGCACCTTTTTTTCTTTATATAGCACATGTGAATTCCATGTGACTTGTGTATTTCACAAGTTAAATTATGCCCCTAATTGGTGCTTCTTAATAAAATGCCTGAAGGAGACCAGGCTGCTCTGATATGGGAGCAATTTTAGATTTAAATTACGTTAGGGATTGATTTCCATTTCAAAGGTGTTTTTCAAATTTTACAAGTGAAATACAGATACTGTTCTCCAAAAGGGACACAAAAGATGAGGATGCAAACTCTGTGGTCAGGCAGTTGATGTTCAGACAGCAGAAGTGTTACACAAGTGAAAATGTTTTCACTGTGTTGCTGCCCACCTGATTTAAGAGAACAGTAGGGTGGTCATTTTAACAACTCCTCTACGTGGGCACACTCTGATGGGTGGAGTTCAATCTTCTGCTCCTTTATCTAACTCTGATACTTATTTTAGAATAAAACTAGAACTGCATTCTTTCTAAAAACACAAGGAGCAGCTGCAAGTTGTGAAATGAAGATCATCAGGTGGTTTCCAGCTGCTTGGTAGGAGATGCTGCAATGACCAAGAAATACTCTGAAACGGAGAGGAAGGCACCTGCTGGCTTTGAGAGCCTCTACAAAAGGCAGTTTCCCTTCTGAACACTTTGTCCTTGTGTAAATTCTGGCTGCACTTCCATGAGCTCCACAGCACAACTGCTCTCCTCCCAAACCCAGCACAAGCACCAAGCTGGGTTTCTTTCATTTTCCAGCTCAAGTAGTGCCAAAAAACACTCAAGAAATTTAAATCTAATGCTGCTGAGAATGAAAAGGCTTAAAAATGGAAAAGTGAAGGAAGATTTGGCCTATTTTGTTCTGCTAGAACAATAAGAAAAAAAGCAGGGTTGTCTTTTTGAAGAAAATGTTTTGCTGGTAAATGCCTTTTAATTCTGGCTGCCCAGGGCTGTCTGACACAAGGGCAAAGCCTCTCAGCAGAGCCACATCTGGATTAAAAAACAGGGAAACAGGGCAGGGAAGGAGGGACAAGCCTGCCTGGGACAAGATTTACAGAAGCCAAAGGTGCAACACAAAGCAAACAAATCCCATTTAATAAAACATCCTGCATCCAAGGCATCACCCAGCAGTTTGCAGAGAGATAAGAGACCAAGATAATGCTTAGGAAAATTGGATACTGTGACTCATAAAAGGAGAACAGGAAAACACACAAATAAAGCCATTCAGATAAAGGAAAACTGCTGAATTTTAAAGCATCTGGAGTACAAGCATGTGTTGTTACAGAAGAGACACAAGTGAAGAAAAATGAACCTCAAAGGATTAAAGGCTCCTTGAAGCATCCAAAGCCCCAGTGTTTATCAAAGCATCTCTGTGCAAGGAGTATTGGGCTGGTGGAAAACAATTTTAGCCTGGTGGGACTGGAACCACCCAAAAATCTCAACTTTCCAAGGATTCCAACACCTCTCTCTGCCTTAGGCAAAACTTCAAGCACAGATTTTAAAAAATAAAAATGGACAGGGTTTTCTGGAACATGAAAACCTTTGACTTGGAATCAGATCAATTTGGACTAAATCTCTTTTATTTAGACACAATGTCATAAATTCTATGTTGAAGTGAGGGAGAGGGGAATAAAAAAGGCATGATAAAAGCATGAATCAACCAAGAGCAACAAACATAACGAGAGAGCTGAAAGCACAACAGATTCACCATTTCTGCATGCACAGAAGTGATAAAAAAACTTCCATTTTTGTGCAAAATTTAGGTTGAAAATTGTGAGCACGCCATGTTTTTATTATTATTAATAATAATAATAATAATAACAATAACAATAATAATAATAATAACAATAATAATAATAATAATAATAATAAAGGAAGAGGCAGGTGCCCAGGTCATGCACCAGGGGCAGAGAGGACTCCACACAGAATGTGTCTGGGCAGCCCCAAAGAAGGATGAAAAATTTCTCAATTTTGCAGGCACAGCAGTCTCATGACACTGAACACACTTTGCATCAGCTCAAGCTGCTGTGTGTACCAAAATGATCAGTGCTGAAAGCTTCTGAAATTATTTCCACAGCTAGATACTGCATGGCTTTTTCAAGGCTTAAAACAATTTCCTTCTACATTTTTATAGGCTGGGAATCAGCCATTAAAATGAATGTGTTCAACATGCTAAGTGCTTTTCTGGCATTTTCAATTCCAGAGTGTACAAAAATAACCTGAATGTGCCAAAAGTCACACTTGCAAATAAACTCAAGTACCTAATTAGCTCCAAAAAAACAGGAAATTCCCTGTGATGGAGGCCAATAATCATTTAAAATATTTGAGAGGTTAGATCATAGGTGGAATTTATTCAGTATTTTATGAAAAAACATTTTTGAAAAGCAGGAGCTACTCTACTGCACTCATTTTTCCAGCAATAAGGTAAATAGTTATTCCAATTCTGCACGTGGGGCAAAAGATAACCAGTCAATACTCAAGAATGGACTACTTGAATGCCTTGAAAATTAAATTACATTGCAGCTCAATGTAATTTAAAATGCCAGACAAATCAGGGGCTCTCACAGATTTTAATTAAAGTAATCTCTATATTCAGACCTTGCCTTTTCCCCACCCTGCTGCTACTATTCCCTTAATATTTATTCAATGCACTGCACAAAACCATAAAAACAACCAAATTTATTTCATCTTATTTACAGTAGAATAGATTTTAAATAAACAAGGACAGCATTTCCCATCTTAAATAAAGAACTGTTTTGGACAGGGACATTTCAGGAAGCCAGGCACAATTCCATGGACAAGCTGCCATAGGCATGGCCAGCTCAAATGCAGGCTGAACCCCACCACAGAGCCAGGGGCACCTCAAAATTCCCAAACCAGATTCGGGGGGGGCAGGAGGCTGATGGACAAAGCAGCAGGGTAAAGGCACAAAAAACAGAATTTGCAGGGGAGCCAGGAGACAGCACAGGGGGAAACTGCAGCTGTGGGGTCACAGGGCACCCCAAACCCTCCAGGAGCAGGTGAGGGGTCACAGGGCACCCCAAACCCTGAGCAGAGCAGATGAGGGGTCACAGGGCACCCCAAACCCTGAGCAGGGCAGATGAGGGGTCACAGGGCACCCCAAACCCTCCAGGAGCAGATGAGGGGTCACAGGGCACCCCAAACCCTCCCCAACCCCAGGCCCAGGGGCTGCTGCTCAGGGTAACTAACTCAGTCAGGGTAACTAACTCAGCCAGGGTAATTAACTCAGGGGTAATTAACTCAGGGTTAATTAGCTCATTGGGGCCCAGAGGAGCCCCAGGGCTCCCCTGCAGCCCCTCCCTGCAGGCTGGCAGCAGAGCCCCAGGGCTGGTGGAGCCACAGGTGACTCCCAAGGGCTGGTGGCATTTCATTCCCTGTGACAAATCCCACAGCTGGCTCTATTTTTTAATATATTCCAAATTAATCAGCTATTCAGGACCATTCTCCCGGCCCATCCTGCCTTTCCAGCTTGTTTCAATTCCCCAGGTGAGCCAGTCGTGATTGCAAACTTTGTATCTGCACTCTGCAAATCTACTGAAATGCCTGTTTTAGCAGACACACAGGACAGCACGGGAGTCTGTCACCAGCAGCCTGATGGAGATCAAATTTAGCTCACAGTCAACAGAATTACAATAAATTGAATTAGGAATTCAATATTTTTCATAGTGTGCAGCCCACTTAATGGCACATATAGCCAGCACCATTAACATTTATTTGCAGAAAGTGCCCAATTGCTGCTTCCTTAGGAAGTAACTGGATTTCTGCTACAGTGCATTTATCTTTTTCTACCTTGCTTGACACATTTTGTATCCTTTAAAGGGAGAAGTAATCTGTTTTCCTTCCTTGGTGAGGTTTTGCTGGTTACAGCTGGCTGAATGACAATAATTTTTTGCTGAGAAAAAGTTCTTGGGTTTTCAGTTTTCAGTTTGACTTTGGCAACATATGCAATTAGGAGCTATCAGGCACCACAGCTTAATCAGCCTCTCACTAATATTCTTATCATCATAATTTAAAAAAAAAAAAAAAAAAAAAAAAAAAAACGGAATTATTTTCATGTGGAATAATCCAAAGGGGGGAAAAATGAATTCCAGAGGATCATATGCCAGTATTGATTTTCTTACTGGTAATAATTCACTCCCAGTAGCAGCAATGGCAGTGCTGTGAGAGCTGCTTTCATAATGGTATTTCAACATCTGGGGACATTTTGCAATGAAAAGTACAGAATCTACAGTCATACATTTACCTGCTTAAAGAGAAGACAAATTAGACTGAATTAGACTAATTAGACTAAATTTTTTAGTATGGTTTTGGTTCTAAGAATACTACACTGGCACTTTGACTCAGAAGTTGCTCTGCCAGGTGCAAAACAAATAAAGTCACAATTTGGACAAGAGCAAGGAAAAATGAGACAAGGAAGGCAAACTTTAATCGAAAGGATGAGGCTGTGGCTCAGCTGAGAACTCAGTGTGTGGGTTTCTGTGCAACCTCTGCAAAAAGCACTGCCAGGCAGAGATGGTTTATGGAAACAAAAGGTTTGATCCAGCACAGCCCCAGGCATGGGGCAGACTTGGGGCTGGAGGTCAAGTCTGAACTCAGCTCGTGCTCAAATGCAGAAGAGCACTGCAAACACCCTGCAGACCTCAGTGTCCTGTGTGATTTCTGTAATTCAGTCATTTCTACAGCTGCAGGCAGAGCACCTGAGCCACTGTGCCACCTGGCTGGGAGCTGAGTGACCACTGTGCCACCAAGGCAGAGTGACCACTGTGCCACCTGGCTGGAGCTGGCAGAGTGACCACTGTGCCACCTGGCTGGGAGCTGAGTGACCACTGTGTCACCAAGGCAGAGTGACCACTGTGCCACCTGGCTGGCAGCTGAGTGACCACTGTGCCACCTGGCTGGAGCTGGCAGAGTGACCACTGTGCCACCTG
>JAODHZ010000423.1:202442-214669 GCA_027576135.1 Cossypha dichroa | reverse complement strand
TTATTTCCATAATGGGCGTTGCTGGGCGGGCAGCAGCAGCAGGGCCGGAAGAAGGGCAAGGTAAGGGCGGAAGGGGGACTTAACTGGGAACGGAAGAGGGACATGTTTTAGGGACATACAAGGAACTTACTTGGGAAGGTACATTTTACAATGAGATCTGAAGGGAATGCATTAGCTTGGTAACTTGGAACCTAACAACTTGGAATAAACAGTGAGTGGATACATACATTTCTTAAACATTTTGGAAACAACCAGGTAGGTACTTTTAAACCTTTTTAATCAACTCTTCTGTCACTCTGTAACACTTTAACTGATTAGAATGAAATCTCAGAGAACACTGTAGCAACCTTTGATGAATTTTTATTTATCACAGCCAATGAGGTTTAGTGCCTAACTTCAATGGTTTTAGCCTGTTGGTTCATAGCTCAGCCCTAGAAAAAGTTCAATTTTGGTATTTACCACACATTACCATTTGTTTTTTCTTTTGCAGGTTTCCCCAGCAGTTTCAGGGGATGCTGTTTCCTTCAAAGTTCATTTTCAAGGATGCACTGACAATCAGTACATTTTCTAAAGCAGCACCCCCGTGTCAGAGTTGTGTGTAGCAATCTCTGCTGACCCCTGAAACATTCTACACTGCAATTCCTCAATAAAAGATAAAGAACATACACCTTAGTCCAAAACATTTCACTCCAGCAGTTGTGTGCTCCTTTAGGACTCAGCAGTGAACACGGGCAATAAAAGCAGTGCTGGGAAAATGAGACTGGCAGTGAAATGAGCAGAGCTGGGGATGAAAGGAGAGAGCTGTGGGGAAGACAAGCAGAACATCAGTGGTGTTAGTGTGAGGCATGAGATGATGAAAGGGTGAAAGAAGATGGAAAAAGACAGTTGCTTTTGATACAGAACACAGTCAGAGTACACTGATGAATCCAACCATAAAAGTCAAAAGAAAAACACTCAACCATTATCTAATAATATTATGGCTTAATGCCTGCCTAGTTTTCATTGAAATTTCCTTATCTGGCCCTACCAAAGCCAGATCCTGGGAGTTTCCTGGAGAAGCTGGCTGATGACAGGGGTCTGACTTGGAATTGTGCTGCCAGTGTGCCATAAAGTGCCTCACCTAAGCTGACAATTATACCCAAGTCAAATGGCAGGTGGTGGATTTGAGCTTGAACTGAATGGAAATCCATAGATAGTAAAAGTGGAAATGCATAATTAGGATGTGCATATATCCTTAATTACAGCATAAAGTGGCACAGTGGAGAGGAGGATTAAATTATCATCCAAGACAGATCTATAACTTTTTCTCTAGTGTGCAAACACAAACACTGAGCTTTAATTAGAGCCATATGGCCAGAGCATGGAGTCACTGCAGGGTGTTGTTAATGCAGGTGGAGTGCCCAAACTTGCTCATTCACACATTGCCCAATTACTCTGAATAGTTACAGATAACAGCAATCAGCTTTGGAAACACAGGTCACAAAGATCCTTGGTGATCCAGTAATGGTGATGCTCCTGTGCTGTGTCTGACCATCAAACTCCAGTCACACCAGCTCCACATCCCATAAACACACATCCACAGGGTGGCTCTGCTCTGGTTACCTCCACAAGAACACAGTTTGGATAGGAGCCCAGAAAAACCCCCAGGTACAGGTTAAATGGCTGATCCACGTGTCACAGCACCATTTGGAGAGAGTGCACAGGGGCACTCAGCATCTCATCAAATTAATCCCTTACATATTTTACAAGAGTCACAGGTCAACAAACAATGAGGTGAGCAGCACAATATATCCCAAAACAAATCAGGGAACTGGAGGAGTGGCTCAGTAGAGAGCCAGTGCATGTAAACATTGATTTCAGCTGCCAAGACAGATGAAAATGGCACAGAGGTAGCAGAACTTCATTTCTAGATCATATTCTAATAGACATCTTAAAATATAAAATAGTTCAAATGTACTGCATGCTTGATTATGCATTACCTCATCACTTGGTGCTCCAGAAGACAGAAGTTTCTTTACCTGGCCAGTAACAAGGAATAAAGGCAAACTTAACAAGATGCTTAATTGAAGGTAGGGAAAAGTCCTGTGTTATAAGGAAACGTTTAATAATGGATGGTGGAAAAGTGGCTAACAAAAAAAAATTTAAAAAAAGAAATATGGAGGAACACCACAGGAAAAAAAAACAGAGAACAGTTTCTTCACAAAATGAAGAGATATGGAAAGATTTATAATGGTCAAGTGGTAGCACAAGTGAAGAATGATGTAAAGAGGTTCCTTATTCCATCATCTAGGATGTTAAAATATGGGGATAACATGGCAGATAGCAGAATGTTTTGTTTTCCTTTAGCTTTCATTCAGATTTTAAATTAAGAAAGATTAAAAAACCTTCGAGAGCAGTATTTCCTCTCCATGTTGACTACAAGACACCACAGTAAATCAAACACAAGCTGCACCTTCAGAGCCCTGTTATTATCAAGAATTGTCTGTTATTTCTATCACTGTCCTTTTTATTTCCCCTGTGTGCTTCAGATCTATCTCCCATTAACTAGAGGGAGTAAAAAGCTGAGAAAGGAGACAGCAGAAATAATGAAAAGAATCTTTCTGCTCTGCCTACAGACTGTGAGGACTGGCACTGCTCACATGCCTGCTGCTCCTGTGGCTGCTGCCCAAACTCACTAGGCAGGATATTAAGGAAATCCTTGCTTTGGCTTAAAAAAATATAAATAAAAAAGGAAAAAATCTGAGAAGCTAAAATCTCAGCAAAGTACCCTGCTCAGCAATTTGCACAACTTTCTTGTCCTTTTGGATAGATGTAATAAGCCAGACAATCTTGTGAGCACACTTTGATGTTCTCTGGAACTGTGCATATTGGGTCATTGTGACACTGATAAAGTGAACAGGGTATGAAGAAACTCAGTGTTCCTGAAACCTGCTCCAAAGCCCACATGTATTTGTAACAAGAATTCCTGATTTAGTTCTCCACTAATTCTAGATCCATCAAGCAAGCAATGTTTCTCTTCCACAGAATTTCTCCCTCTGTTTCCTATTTCTCCCAGCTGAGTCAATCTGGTGACAGTGAAGTCACCCAAAGCCCTGCTGGATGCTCAAAAAAAACACCCTGTCTGTTTTCTACCAAAGATGCTCTGCTAAGTTATAAGCAATTTTCAAAGGATGATTTCTTCTAAACACTATTTAAAAGAGTCACTTTTAATTTAAACAACATAATAAACTATAAAAGTAGCATTTCAGTCCAGGAAATTGCAATTCAGTGTGCAGGAAAAGGGTTTCACTGTGAGAGTCACTGAGCTATAATCTCCATCAGAAGACAAAGTATCCAACAATAAACATCACCAAGACCCAACTCACAGGCAGAGAGAGACTGAGCCCTGGACTGCTTTGAATGATGTGTTGGAGGCATTGCTGAGACAATTTAACCCTCAACGAAACCTTGCTACACGCAGGTCCAACTAAATTATCTCTCAATTGTCACTGTATAGTAAATGCTGCTGAAAAAAATCATGGGAATGTGCATGCAATAGAATCTTGTAATACCTACAAAAGAAATTTATATCAAAACTGTCTCCCAATGGGTCTTTAAATCAATTTAGAAATTAATAGAGACCTTTTTTCCTGCTAGGATATAACTGGCCTCAGAAAGAATGTGCCACCTTCCCTGGAGAATGTCTCTTTGACAGTCTAGCAACAAGTTAAACAGGGAAAAACCCCCATAAGAACAAAACCATAGTAATAAAATCCCCCTAGAACTGTGTGAGCACATGAGGAAAATGAAGTCAGGTGTGACTGTCATCAGCCACAGAGTCACAGCAGGACAGGCACAGCCCCAGCCCTGGCAGGGCTTGCAGGGTGAAATGGGGAACTGCATGATTCACCTGGCAGGAAAACAAAACACCATGCAGGATGGTGGATGTATTACAGAAAACAAAACTGCTGTCAAACCAAATCCTGGCTCTTGTGCCTCTCCTGAGAATGTGCCCTCTTATTCTGCATTATACAGTTCCCCACATGAGAAAAACCTTCTAATTTGGCAAGGTAACACCTAAAAAGCATCTAAATGACATATTGAAAATGTACAAACCCAGTGTCACACCTCAAAGTGTGGTGTTAGTCTTGCAGCAGGAGTTCCATCTCCTGTTAGGATGCTCTGCATGACAGAAATCTGCTCTTGGTCCCTTCATCATTCTGCTATTAAAGATCATTATCAGCAGCACTGGTGTTAAGAGCTGCCAAAGTGGGGATAGGCCCTGGTATTTTAACCCTTTGATGCCTTTGCTGATTGAACAGGAGCATTTCTCTTTGACCACATCTGATGTGCTCTCCCACCAGCACAGGGCTCAGCTCTCACCAAGTCATCCCACCCCAGAGTAAAACATTTTCTCAATCAACTCAATCAAACGTGCACGTGCCCAACACTGAGAATACCAGCCAGAAGCTGCCTGTCCAAAGGACTCTCCCCCTCTGGCTGCAGGATGTTTGCTGGCAGGGGTGAATTTTCAGGTGGCTCCCTTCAGTGGCACTGGTTATGTTAATTTAACCTCTGCTCTTGGTAATTTACTCTCGCTTCCTCTTTGCTCTCTTAATTGCAGGTCTTAGACTACCCATATCTGAAAACAAAAAGAAAAACAGTAACAAGCCCAAGAAACAAAAGGAGGCATTGGCAATGCTTCTGTGTACTTACCCTTAATCCTCCTCATTTGGAGGGATAAAACATCCTTGTTCTGTAGCTGGCATCCGCATTAATTGCATTTTTAAAACCTCATTGCAAGATACACAGACATCAGCTCTTCCCTCTCTGCCCTGCAGATCCAAAGGATCCAAGCCCTGGGTCATTGCAGATTAAAGCTGATCTACCACACCCTGCCTGCCATTTATTGATCATCTACCACACCCTGTCTGCCATTTATTGATCATCTACCACACCCTGCCTGCCATTTATTGATCATCTACCACACTCTGCCTGCCATTTATTGATCTACCACACCCTGCCTGCCATTTATTGATCATCTACCACACCCTGCCTTCCATTTATTGATCTACCACACTCTGCCTTCCATTTATTGATCATCTACCACACTCTGCCTTCCATTTATTGATCATCTACCACACTCTGCCTTCCATTTATTGATCCACCAAACTCTGCCTGCCTGGCAACATTTAAAGGCCTGGAAGCAGCAACACTTCAGATTTCAGAGTTTTATCACTTTTTTCAATTCTAACCAGTTCCATTTAATTCACCTGCAGTTTCCAACCAAAATCTTTCAGGAGATTTATTTATTCAGACTGCTACATTTTTTTATTTTGGAAATACAGAACTACCAATATTTGAATGCCTAACTCATGTCTGCCTTCACTCGACCTATGGATTTGCTCTAATGGGATGTTTGACACAAATATTTCAGTTTAGGGTTGCTTAATGCCTGCAGGAATTTTTACTTCAATTAGTTTGTCTTAGTAACCTCTAAGTTCCAATTTCTTGATAATTTATATTAATTAAGAAAGCCATAGTGTAAGAGCAATAAATATATAAAAATCAAAAAAATACAATTTAAGCATACAAAAAAATACCAATTTTATATCATTTAGGTACTTCAGATTATTTTTCAATTCTTCTCTATGATTGTTATGTTCACTCCTGCTCAAAAAAGAAAACTTGGAGCTATTTCAGAGTTTGAATAGCACCAGTTTCAAACAGCCAAGCACAAACATTTGTTTGGCTGATTTTTGGAGGGGCTGTGTGGAATCTGCCTTTCCTCTCTTACTCTCTTTGTCACCTGAGAATGTTTCCTGGTTTTCTGTTGGAAAGCTCAAAAAATCTTCATGTCTGAAAAAAGAACTTTATCACTTGGTCACTGTGCTGGCAAATACTCTTACTGTACCTTAGAACTGGTCAATTTACTTAGTATTTATTAATAAAAAACACTAACAAAGACAGGCATGGGTTTGAATCTGCATTTGAAAAGGAAACAGGCCAAGAGCTTCTCAAATGATGAGAAATTACTGAAGCAGTTTAAAGAAAATAAGCACACCCTTGAGACAGTCCAGCCAAAAGTTTCCTTTAAAACCTCTGGGGGTGCTCAGTACCTGGCAATTTCCAGCCAATTTACCAGAAGGAATTAGCAGCTGTGCTTTCACTGTGCATCTCAAATGCATAAAATCCATCCATAAACGGCCATTAAGACAAGTGAAAACATTAAGACTTGCAGGAGGCCAAAAATCCCTTCAGAGGAAAGAAGTTCTACTATTTTAAGTAGAGAAAATCATAGGTTTTGACAAAGTAAATATGATGTGCTGGGAAGAATAATCAAGCAGAGCAGTGCACAGAAAATGTTTAGTGTAGTTTTCCTTCACTTTCTGCCTTCCTGCACTAAAATGAGCAAGAGGAAAGAGGGCTGTGGGACTGGAGGCATCAACACCTGCAGAACAGGAGCCACAGCTCCAGACCTGTGGTCCCTGAACCAGCAGCACCTGTGCTCACACAGGGAAACTCTTCTCATGGCAAAAGCATCAAAGCCAAAGAAGCAGCAGCAGCAAAGCCCACGGGGTCTGAGACAAGCCCAGCTTCAGGCTTAGCCCAGAGGGAATCTCTGTCAGGAATACTCAATCCTGAACAAAACACCTGGTTGGGAGCTCAGACAGGTGAGACTGCTGTCCTCACTGTACACCCACAATCAGATGAGAGTTTTATCCCATTCCTTGGTTTGGAAGTGCCCATCCCCTTCTCCTGGCATCAGTGAGAGGGCTCTGATGTGCCAGTGCTGCTTTCCCTAATCCTGTGTGTGAGCTCAGCACACCTCCCTGCCCTCACTGCCTTCCTATTGCCCCACTGACCCTTCACAAAGCCAGCTGCAATTTAAAATGCATGAAGATGTCATTACTCATCAGAAACCTGGGTAACCTTTACATTAAAGAAGAGGCTGAGTAAACTACAAATATGTTTTCCATCCTGTACTCTGGGACAATTCCAGTTCACTGCTTTACCCTTTCTGAATTGCCTGGTGTATTCTTAAATGCATTTTACAGCAAAAAGAAAATTTCACAGACACTAGTACACTTAAATATTTATTCAGGTCACGCATCATTCATTGAACAGCAAGTAGCAATGAAAACCACTGTTTACATTATTCACCAGGTGCCAGGAGGGGAGAGGGGCTCAGGAACACCACCCTGTGCTGGTCCCTGGTTCAGGGAGTTATCAATCGCAGCTGAGCAGGTTTTTCTGCTAGCAGATGGTTGGACATCAGACCTTCAATAGCAAGTGTCAGTCCTGAGTGCACAGCTACACTCTGAATGAGGGCCCTCGTTCCACAAGCAGTATTTCAAGCTTCCTCAGATTCATAACTTTACTTATTTATGCTCCCTGGAAACTTGGGAGGGTAAATATAACTCACAGCTTTGCTATGCAGCTGGTCCCCAAAAGCACTTTCAGCCTGAGCACTCTGGCTCCACACTGCATGTACAGATCTTATTCTGAGCCTTCAGGAATGGAAATTTGGGGGGAGGCACCCAAATTGCTAGAAATAACATGTAGGAAACAGCAAATACCTCAAAAAAAGCACTGGGAAACACCATCAAGCTGCAGTTTGATGAAGAGGATCCCCCCTTCAAACTCCTCAGGAAGTTTTCTGTTGCAGCAGGGAGATGGAGCCCCTTTCCTCTGGTCCCCTTTAGCCCTGTGCCAGTGCTCACACAGCAGCTGAGAAGGAGCAGGAGGAGGTGTGAGCACAGACGTGAGGCCAATGTGCTACAGCACTCATCTCCAGACAAGTCTGGCTCACACTTTGATGCCACCAGTTTTACACAGAGCCCCGAATTACAGAAAGTAACCTATTTCCTGATCAGCTACAAAAGACACACCTAGTTGCTCTGAAAGACATTTGATTTATAGAACATTCCTCAGCGTTTCAAAGGTTAAAATAACAAATGGAAGAGGCACAAGGTAACTGCTCCGGTGGAACAAGGGCTTGGGGTTTTTTTAATCTTTAAAGAGAGACAATTTCAAAGCTCTATCGTGTTTTTCTGCATTAGCCTCCAGCTTCTCCCTTGCAATGCTGATAGATAATAAATTACAGTACTAAATGCTTCCAGAAGGATGAGAGGGAAAGGAAACTGTAATGGATCATTTGCCTTTTTGAACCATCACCTTACAGAGACACAGTGCTGGATTTTCTATTGTAGCTATTTTCAAAGTTTTGGGCAGAGCTTTTGTGGATTTTTTTTTGTTTTGTTTGCTTTTCTTAGCTTGGTCAAAGAAGTGACAAATTAATTATTTGCATAACTGTTCCCATAGAGCAGGCATGGTATTTTAGTTAACCTGACAAAAGGCACCATCTGGCCCAGAGGAACAATTTGTTTCATCACAAGCATTATGAGAACAGTTGAGAGAAAATCCTAATTAATACACAAGGCAAGTCCAATTTTCAAATCACTTTTCTAGAATTTATCAGATAGGAATTTAAAGTAAGGATGGCACACTTGGTGCAGTCACTTGAATACCAATAACCTGCAATGTTTTTCCAGTTCAGGAGTATGACACAGCAGCTGAAATTAAGGAACAAGTTTTATTAAAAATTTCAGATATGTTTATTTCCCGTGGGATTTTAATGCCATGTAATAGGAGATGCTATAAATATATATAAATATATATGTATAAAATATAAAAATATATGTATTTTCATGCAGTAGCTGTTATCTTACCCTTGTTTCAAATGAGTACATTTTCTAGGTCTCACCCCAACAAAATAAACTGAACCCTGCCCTGCTCCTGCCCTGTCCCAACCTCCAACCAGCAGAACTGCTGCTGCCCTTGCATTGCTGCCCTCAGTCACTTTCAAGAGTGCACAACACAGACTTCACACACATGGACATCCAGCACTTCACTGTCCCCTGCCAGAGCTTTTATTAACTTAGCCCAGATCTTACATCTTAGCTAGCACTGTGTGCTAATGGATTTCCCCCTAATTTATCTCCCTTTCCTTTCAGGATTCTTTTAAATTATTTTCAAATTGGCATTAACACTCCTTCCTGCTGTAATAACAGTTCTGCTATTTCAAGTGAGATTTCAGTTTTACTCCTGGGATCAGTCTTCAGAAGACAGCACCTCACAGAAGGTGCATCATATACAAATAAAAATAGAATGATGCAGAGCTTGAAATTTCAAGTAAGAATCCTGCAAAAACCAAAACCAAACAAAAATCTTGCATTGTGAAACAGACTCCCAGATTAAAAAAAAAATATTAACAAATAAAACAATTTTAGTTTAAAGGTAACTTGTTAAGGTGAAGAATATGCTTGTGGGCTTTTGTGTCCACCTTCCTGCAAAACAAAGATTTAAAAGCCCTCCCTTTTTACCCAGCTTTTATTCAGTTTTAAACAAACTGGCTTTGCTGATGGCATGGGGCAGGGCAGTGATTCTGTCATACACAGATCCTACCTCCTACTTCTGCAGCAGACAGAACTCATGGCAGCTGATTTTTTCTGCTTTACCTACAGGAAAGAAGAAGTGAAAATGATTTTCCTCCCAGCTTCTCCTCTAGGGAGCAGGTGGCTGCCTTGGAGCAGGACATTCTCTCACTGGAATACCTGGCAGCTGATGCTATTAACCTTCCTAGAGTAACACAACTGATTTTTTTGTGATCTAAAGGATGGGGATGGCTGCACTTCCCTGGAACTTTCACCCAGCATTCCTCTGGGATATTCCACCTCTGCTGGGTTTGCTAACAGTGCAGGGTTTGGGTTTTTCTTCCCTGGAAAGAAATGCAGGTTATTAGAAAGGTGCAAGAGAGGCAAATTAACAAAATCAAAAGGCTGAGTCAGTGAGATGAGATTGTGCTACCAGTCCTCAGGGTCTGGGGCCACGTGCAAAGGGGAACACTGAGGTGACAGAATGACAGAAATGACACAAAACAGAGACGTAACTTGTAGCTTCAATTTATGCCTTGAAGCTGGAAGCCACAGAAATGCTGCACCTTGGAGAGCAAACATGCTGCAACCCTCCTCCTGACCTCTGCATGGAGGAATTCCATGCTTCAAAAGGATGCAATTAGCAATAGTGACTGAGAATTGTACAATAATTAGTGCTTAAGAAAAACACTTGTCCTTGAGAGTGTTGACAGTGACAGAAGGATTAGAGCAAAAATCAGGAATATGCTACTTTGGAACAGAAATGGGATCTGCTTTTACCTATGGAAAGTCAGGCATGCCCCAGGTTCCAACTGCAATTCCAGTATTGGAAAAGACAAGAGCAAAAGATAGAAAGCACAACTCAAGAATATTCCCAAGAAATAAATAAGCAGGTATTGACTGGTGTGCAAACTTCTGAGGGAAAATACCTGTATAGCCTTTAGAAACATAATATAATGAACTGTTAATTCTAACAAAACTTCTTTGCCACTGCAAGATTACCCCAGAGACACCACATCATATTCCTGGGATGCTGTGTCCAGGGGTCTCAGCTCCCTCCTCTGCATCCTCACACCCCAAGCCTCACTCACTGACTTGGCTCTTGTGCTAGCAGGCACTGCTGCAACCCTGGCTCACCAAAGTTAATACTCACCACTATCAGTCCCAAACACAGATCTCCATCTCCTTTGTTCATAAATCTGATCCCTCTCCTCTGGTCCTTACACTGACTTTGGTAGTTTTTCACTGACTGCTGTCTGCAATTTGTCTGTGTCTCTGCTCTGCCCATTTACTGTGGTGGCTCCCAAGCCTTTCTCAAACTCCTCTTTTACTGTTTTATACCATATGCTGTTGCTCCTTGCAAGACAGAAGATCTTCTGGACAGCTAATAAAGGCACAAGGCTGCTCATCCTCACACAGCCACTCTCTCAGATCTCTTTTTCTATCAAACTGTAAGGCAAACACCAGGAAGGGAATCCATCACCAGCACAGCTAGGGGTGTGAGTCCAGCCTGTTTCACCTGACAAGCTATTGAGAAAACACAAGACCATCAAGACCACGGGGGTTTTGTGCTTTTCTCACAGATTTTTTTGCTAGTCCTCTCTTCAGTTAATGCACCCTGCAGGCCAAGACCCATGTGGCTGCCTGAGTGACAGGCTCAGCACTGCCTGGCACATTCAAAACTCACAGACCAAGGAGAGCTTGGAGCACTTCACGTCTGAAGTGGTTTCTGGAGTGAGTGTTTCACACACTGTGCTGAAACTTTTTAATAAAACAGCCAGAGCATTGACATAATTAAAGCTAATGCCATGTCCAGGAGGTTTCCTGGACATCAGAGAGATTGGTTTTATGGCAGGCACTCACACAGTGCTCCAACCTCACTCTCCCTTTCTCAGGATGTGTGTTCATTCCTGTCCAGAAACTCATTGCTTGCTTTTAACCTGAATGCATTTTTCTTCTTCACCATTTCCCAAGCCTGTAAATCTGTTCATTGCCTTACACAATTTATTGCCTTCCTTGACTACTGCATGGTTTAGCAGCTTTTGGGCACTATTTCTGGTTTCAGACCTCTTTTTAACACTTCACCTCCTCCTCAGAGTCACTGCAGCCAAAACCCAGAAACTCCCTCTCCATCCACGGTGCACTGTCCCACCCTTGAGTCATTGCCACCGTTTCAGAGATGACACTCCCTCCTAACCATGGCTGAAAACAGGGATTCACACTTTCTCTCTAGCTTTTCATTCTGTCTCCAAAGGAAAGGAAGGCAAGCCCTCCACCTTTGCAGTGGTTTGCCCAGCAGGCAGCTAAACATCACCTGGCTGCTTCTCACTCCCCACCAGGACAGGATGGGACAGACCTGGGGAAAAGCCAATCCCTGCAAAAGAGCAGCTTCCCCCAGCTCTGCTGGCACTGTGACCCACCCTCTGGGAAGATAAAGCACCTCAGGAAACAGAGAGCTTGCTGGGCTGGCTCTGAGGAGAGCTCTGCATGCTCCAGCAGATGAACTGGCCTTGGCTCCAAAGGCTGCCACGTGGGACTGTCCCTTCTGTGACAGCACAGCCTGTTCCACACGTTCCACTGCTCACAGTGCCAGGCAGGAATCACCCTCCTTGCACTAAGTTCTGCACTGATTCAAGCAACAGCATCAGACACGTTGGCAAGGTTTGGGCACACGTGCCTGAAGAAAACCTACATATCAAATTTTCTGTTCAGTTTGTTGCTTATATAATATTACTGGGTAGTATTATTTAAGCATTATATAGTATTATATAATATTATATTATATAGTATTATACTATATAGTATTATATT
>JAODHZ010000423.1:164198-186285 GCA_027576135.1 Cossypha dichroa | reverse complement strand
AGCATTGATTGACTTCTTAAATTAAGTCTGGGGTCGTTTTTGTGGGGAGGGGTCTAAAAACGAGGAAGTAAGCTGAGTCTTCCTCACCCTGAACTCTTGACCTTCTATCAATGACAATATAAATGATTTTTGGGGATAGTCCAGTTTTTCAATGAATGAGTTTCTGCTTGCATTGTCTATGTTCCTTTGGGTCTGCTCACTGGTTTGGTCTTTTCCCATTGTAAATGCAGCTGAGCAAACATGAAATGACAGACAATCAATTATTTAAGTTTCAGATAACCACTCCCTTCTAACTTCTAATTTTTTTCAGCAAGGTAACTAAAATCCTAATTTTCTAAAATTAGTGTTTCACTCTGACCCTGCCCTGGAACACAACCACACTCCCCTCTCCCTCTGTTTATGCACATGCAGCAGGGCTGTGCTGTGCTGGCATCAGGTCAGGGAGACAAACCCACCCGTGCTACCTCTACAGGGATGAGCCTGGTGCAGGTGCTGCAGATTCCAGTGAAAACCATGTTCAAGGAGCCACAGCTCCTCTGGAAGTGGAGGAAGGAGAGCCCCTCCAAGAGCCATTCAATGGTTTGTGCATTATGACAGCCAACAGTTGATTCACAGAGCCAGCAGTTGTACTGTAACACTGTTTTTGTTGGCTGTGTAGTCATGTCAAGGGAAGCAAAAACAGTGCAGTTCCAATGGATACATTTCCATTCCTACATTCTGTGTTTTTCTCATTCTACCCTGAGGCTATCATCATCTATGGTAACGAAGGAAATTAAAATTATTCCTGTTGCCTCTCTTCTTTATTAATCTTTAATGATTTTTAATTTGGAAGCTTTAATCCATCCTTTCATAAAAAGGATAAAGAAGTAATTCTTAAAAGCCTTTTGCCAATTTTTTTTCAGGCATCCCTTTATGCAACAAATTTCCAAAAACCTCACAGGAATTTTGTTTCTGGTGCATAACTTGCCTGTTTTATCAGTATTCAGAGAACTAACCAGGGGCATGAACCTGCACCCATCACCAGCACAAGGAGTGATTCAATACAGCACATATGCATGTTTCTGTATAAGCAAATAATTATGTTGTTTCTTGTTCAACAAAGCATTAAAGCAAAAGCTGTTTACTATAAGCTGTGCTCACTGCCAGGAATAATCTATTTGTTATTTAAATGAGACTAATAAAGGTAGGAAACATGCTGCCTAGAAGTGGTGTATGAGGAGAACCCAAGCTTGAGGAGCTTTTCTTTGCATCCAGCCAAGAGAAAAGGAGAGGCAAACACGGATTTTGGAATCCCAAATTCGGCAGCTGGCTCAGGGGCTAAGGCCAGGCTGAATTAACCCCTCAAGCCAGAAATCACTGCCTGCTGAGGGAGGTCACTGCTGGGTGCCAGAAGCAAAGCTCTGCACAGCCTCTCCAGAGATCTGCTGTCACAGTTCTGACCTGACCCAGGCCTGTCCACACTGCTCTTTGGGCTCAGCACAAGCCTTGCTCACTCCAGAGCCAGGTGGAAGCAAGTGAAGAGCTGAAGAAATAAACCATTCCCCACCTAGAGCCACGTGGAAACAAGTGAGGAGCTGAAGGAATAAACCACTCCCCACCCAGAGCCACATGGAAACAAGTAAAGAACTGAAGAAATAAACCACTCCCCACCCAGAGCCAGGTGGAAGCAAGTGAGGAGCTGTAGGAATAAACCACTCCCCACCCAGAGCCACGTGGAAGCAAGTGAGGAACTTAAGGAATAAACCACTCCCCACCCAGAGCCACGTGGAAGCAAGTGAGGAGCTGAAGGAATAAACCACTCCCCACCCAGAGCCACATGGAAGCAAGTGAGGAACTGAAGGAATAAGCCACTCCCCACCCAGAGCCACGTGGAAGCAAGTGAGGAACTGAAGGAATAAACCACTCTCCACCCAGAGCCACGTGGAAGCAAGTGAGGAACTGAAGGAATAAACCATTTCCCACCCAGAGCCACGTGGAAGCAAGTAAAGAACTGAAGAAATAAATCACTGCCCACCACCCCAGCTTAGAGACTGAGGCAGTTCTGAACATTTCAGCAATCTTCATTGAATACCCAGCCCTGGAGCCTTCCTAGCGCTGCCCAGAACTGAAGTTAGAGTGGCACACACAGCCCAAACTACTCTGCTCCTGGAAAGTGGTGTTTGAGTAACACCCAGAGAACATTACAGCACGAGAACCATTAGCTGTGCCTGGCCCTGCTTGTATACTGCATTTCCTCATGACA
Organism: Cossypha dichroa; assembly: GCA_027576135.1. Classification (NCBI taxonomy): domain Eukaryota; kingdom Metazoa; phylum Chordata; class Aves; order Passeriformes; family Muscicapidae; genus Cossypha; species Cossypha dichroa. Next base: position 184,043 of record JAODHZ010000423.1, on the reverse strand, counting down.
CTTAACACAACACAGTTAGCCAATCTTTTGGAATTTTTTTTTTTTTAATATATTAAACATTTTGCATCACAGCAAAGGTTTGGAACAATTCTCCTCCGGCTACAGATGAGCAAACTGCCCTTTCCCTGGATCCAGGAGCCATGGAGAGTCTTTCTGAGCCCTGAGCAGAGGGGGCAGGGGGAGGACACACCACCTTCCAGCCTCAGAGTAGAAGGGATGTGTAGCAGAGGCTGGTTTTAACAGGGTAACTGCCTCCAACAAATTTATGTCAGGACATTCATTTGCAAAATTCAGATGGTTCTGATCCATCCACCTTTCCCAGTGGAACTGTTCCATAATGTATAAACACCCACATATTTGTTTATACACATCTCTTCTGCAGACAAGGAAAAGAGGAGCCTGAAGGCTGGCTCTGTTTTTGAAGTGGAGGAAAGCTGAGTCAAGTCTGCACTCCAGGAACAGCAGGGTTCTGACCCACACTGGTACCTTACCTCCCCACAGGTCACCCTGCACACTCAGCTACTGGGCTACACCAACACTGGCTGCAGTTACTTCTTGGAAGAGAACAGCTAAGAAAAGCTTCAAGTTCAATTAACTTGCTTCCATTTCATTTATCTATCTTGAACAAAAAAAAAAAAGAATTAAGAACCATGACCCAATTATTTCATACATAAAAGGAGCCTTTGTAGCAGGTGTAATATTCCTAAGAGGTGGTTAATGAGAAATACACATCAGAGCTTAACTGGGATGAGCCTTTGATGTTGGCTGGATTACCTGTTGTGGCACTGAAGAGAAAGATCTCAAAAGAGAGCAAGCAGCATTGCATCTCTGCTGGGGATGCTGCAGTGGGATAGGACACAGGCTCCTGGGCTGCTGCATTCACCCCACAGGCAAACACACACCAGGACACCACAAACCACAGAGTCAGGTTCCCCCAGCTCTGCCCATAAACCCCAACCCACCTGCAGCTAACCGTGGGGAGCTTTGGCCCCAGGGGGTTTACTTCAGCACCAAACCCTGTCAGGTTACACAGTCCTTAAGATAAACAACATTCACAGCTGAGGTGGAAATAAAATACATGATAAAAAAACAGTCTCTGAAAAATATAAATTACGTTTTTGGTTTCTCCAGCGCACTGAACTTACCTGAACCAAGAGGATGTAAACAGATTTCTCAGAAATGTAACATTCAGAAGAGTTGCTTTGATCAGCCAGTCTTTAAAAATGCACAGTGACAGGGGATATGTGTGTGAAGGCCATTTGATCAGAATAAGCACAGCACTACTGCACAAAATCATCATGGCTAACCAAGGCACCAACAAAATCTCCTTCTCCTTTCCAAAAGCAGAGGGAACTTCTGCCTTGGGCTCTCCAACTTGCTTAAACTTAACTCTGCCATTTTTCTTTCTATTACTTGACTGGCACAGTGAGAGTTCTCCCACTTTGATTTGTTGTAGCCACAGGAATGGGAGCAACTGTAAATTCATGTCTTTGTGCATATAGCAGTAACCACAGCAGGAGACTCATCTTTACAATAAAACCTTTCCAAATGCAAAATACAAAATGGCCACATGCTTCACATGCAGCATCCTGGTAAAGAGGTAAATGAAAACTGTAACAGACAAGAAACCGTACATCCTTTTATTTTTTTTCATACTACTTGAAAAGCCTACAAAATCTCCCCCAAAACACAGCTTCCTATTGCTGCATCAGAATTAATATTTTTCAAATGCAACAGCATCTGAAAGACTAAAAGTGTTTTCTTGTTTCAGGCTCAAAAGTGATTTTCATCCTTGAGTACATTACCACTGTTTAACAAGGAAACAAAAGCATTTTCTGAGTGAACATCTAATTCCCTGTGTGACAGCAAGTACATATGAACCAAGCCACCAGCCCCCAGGAGAGCTGCTAGGGCTGCCATGCTCCAAGACAGCTCCTGAGCACTTCCCATAAATTGGCAGCATTGTGCCATGCCTTTATGCACCTCCTGCAAAATGGCTCAAATCTGTGCATTATCCCTGCTTGTACTTGAACCTGGCTTAAGTTCAGCTGAATTTGGGAGGGCTGTACTTGCTAAAAACATGAACAGAATATTAACACCCACAGGGCAGCTGAGATTTGAATCTTAAAATAAACAATAATTGATGGCATAGGGGCAAGGTGCAGGAAGGGAAAAAAAGAGGAGGACAAGGAAAAGAAATGAGCTTTATGCAGCAGAACATGATGAAAAACTTGCCACTGAAGCATCAGCTGAAATACCAACACCTGCCCTGTCAAGCCCTGTTTAGGAACTGCACACAGAAGTGTCTAATATTGTACTCATCGTGGACAGTGCTGTCCAACAAAAATCTGAAATGTGTGTGTTGATTTTTCGTTGCAACAGGAACGTGCTTCCATCAGTTCTCACTGTATTTGACTGATTCTTGCATAGAGGTCTCTTTCCTGTGGTGCAGTGCAAGAAAAAGCAGTTTGAAACAGAGAATACCAGAATTAAAATCTCCCTTTATGTGCATGGTTTCCAGCAGTATTGCAGATTTCCTACACAGTTCAAACACAGTGCTCTGCAGAAGCAGATAATAAATAATAATAAATAATTTTGCAAAAAGTACTCTTTGATGCAATTGCTCCTCACCAGCTTCAGCACAAAGTCATATGCATTAATTTGTGGCTATTTAACATAAAGGCTGTTTAATTTGACTTAGCTGACTTTGCAATGAAGCAGAAAAGATCACTGCATGATCCATTCCCCAAGAAGGAGATGACATAGCTTTCAGCATATGGAAAGCAAGAAGCTGATAAGAAAATGAGGGAAAAGGCAGCATTATCTGAAGTACTGCAGCTGTTCTTAGACTGGACAAATATATTCCATGCCAACTGCACTTGAGCTCTCTTTTTCAAATGCTCCTCAAACTTGCTGCACCTCCATGACAGCAGTCTCAAGAATGGCCATAATCTGGGGCCCCTACAATCATTGCCCCATCTCTCCCCAGAGTATCTATCACTAGAAACTCAGTATTTTTAAGGCACACACGGCCCTGGTTTGTGCTGCAGCTACAAGTGTCCAGAAAGTGAAAGTGGTTTAGCAAAAAGCTGATGGGAATTTTGGGTGAAGTCCCAGAACTCCCCATGGTGGAGGAGCTCAGCAGAGAAGGCCAGGCAGGGAGCTCATTTCCTTGGGCAGAATCATCTGCCTTGTCCTGCACCTTCCCACTCAGTGCTCACCTTCCACATTCTGCAAGAAACCAGGCAAACACCCAATTTCAAAATGAAATTATTTGATGTGCATTCTTCTTTCCTCCACCAACAGGTCAGTGCTCTATACACCAAATAAACCATTTGGCAGCTGTAAAGCTACAAAAACCCCAAGCACTGGCATACTTTCCTCCTATTTACCTGCTCCTTTTTATCTGCCCTAAAAAAGGAAAAATGTAGTTTACAGGAATGGTTTAGCTGTACCATTTTCCAGATTTTTAGGTGCTTGACTTCATAACATTAATTCCTTTCAAGCCCATGTTCTTTGTGTCCACTTACAATTATATATTTGAAGCATTCACGGTTAGGATGTTGCTATTAATACATTACCTAGCTCCAAATATCTACAAATTCCAACTCATATTTTCAGGCCATCTCTTTTTACAAACCAAAATACTATTTTATGAGGCACGATTAAAAGCCATCACATCTGACAAATGTGATAAATCTATAATCACAATCTTGTTATAATTAAAACAGAAAAACTGACATGAAAAACTGATACCCAACATCTTTGATAATCTCTAATTATGCAACAGCTTTTAATTGTTGTTTAGTAAAGCTTGCACTTCTGTTTAAAAATGAATTAATTTTGCAATGCAATAAATTTGAAATTAGAAACCACACACCAGGCAGGAACAAAAGGTGATTCAGTGAGCACAAAGCCCCAGGCTACATCCAGGCCACTTTTCCTGAGGTGCTTTAGGAATGAGGGTCCTGCAGCTGCAGGAGCTGCTGGAATACCAGAGCTGGTGCAGGAGGGGACCTGGGTGAGCACTCAGAGCTGGAACAAACCATCCTGAAGAATGAGCTGCATCACCAATTGTGGAATTACGGGTTTGGCCAGGAATTAAAGGAGGCAAATTTTTGCTTTTACGAATATTTCACTTGCAAAGCCAGGAAGGGCTTAGCACTGTCACACCTTTCATCTGTTAACTGAGGTCACCCTGCTCCTGGCCCTGCTCTCTGCACACTCTGAGTTAATGTGGAATGTCAACAGAGCTGTCACTCACAGGCAATGCTGCCCAGGGGAAAGGGGATCCAGGCCCAGACTCACTGCAATAAACAGCCAGGACAATTCAGGGATCATCCTGAAGGTGTTTGTTTTGCTGTCCAGCAGCCTGTTGAGTCACCAGTGCAGCTTTCTTATCACAGTGGTTGCATGGAGTCAGGTGTGCACTCATGGATAACACTTGTTCATGGGAGAGGCACCCACACACAGGAATTTCTCTTCTACAACCTCATTCTATCAACATAAACCTCCCAAATGAAACCTCCACTGCAATGTATTTCCCCATGGCCACTGACACAATTCTTTGAGGATCTCCAGGCAAAACAAATGAATCCATTGAGGAGCAATTCAGTATGCTAAGCACGAACAGCACAGATCAACTTAAAATGCATGTATGATTCCTTCTGGAAAGAAATGGAGTAGTAATTGAATTTTTCTCTGCACACAGAGCCTTTATACAACCCCCCTTTTCCCCCTCTAATAAGAAAAATCTAATTTAAGACAATTTGAGTGTTTCCTACTTATAAGGAAACATACTTGACATAAGTTTATTGCAGCTTTCAATAAGGAAGGAACAACATGTGGACTTCAGCAACAGGAGGAAGGAGACCACAGCAGTTTAAGGGAATAGCAATGTTTTAGGAAGGGAGAACTCCACTGCACACCTAAGATAGCACCATCCATTCAGACTTACCTGTTCCACAAAGAGTTACTGAGCAGTCTAGGCATTTGTCTGAGGCAGTAATTTGCCTCTCTACTCCAGGAGACCTGCAAGAGCTCTTAAAGATGTTTATGGACATCTTGGTGCCTGTAACCCCTAGAAAATATATTTATTGCTTTTCCTGTGCTGCTCTTGAGCTGTAACCTCAGATTGGCACAGGAACAAAGGAGTCTGTGAGTGAGAGCTCTGAAGGCCAAGCTGAACAGTGCATTTCAGCACTCACAGGAGCAGGGCATCCCAATGCCACAGCCATGGCACTCCAGAGGAGAGGGATGGGAGCCCATGCAGCCCCTCTTCCCTCCCAGGGTCACACAGGAGCACTCAGCAGTGCCCTGGGTCACTGTGTTGTTCAACCATCAAACCCAAAGCACTGAACAGTGTTACAATACAGAAACACACAGAAAACATAATACATAATATGTGTATGTATGTATGTGTATATAAATATGTAGGATAAAACTGGAGGGCAAAAATCCTTGAACAAGCAAGGAAACAATTTCTCAAGAGGAGAGACAAAAGGTTGGATGAAATGAGTGTTAGGGTGAGGAGGAGCTGGCATCCATGTGGAAAAGAGAGCATGAAATACAGTTTGCAGTGAGATGGCAAACAGAGACATATTTATGATGTGCAATTCCTCATGCAGCAAACCCATCTCAGAGGGTGGGAGCATGTGGGGGACAGAAAAGCACTGACTGAGCCTGCAGGCAGCACTGCAGAGTGGCTACAGCTCCCATGCTGACTCTTTGCAAAGCAATTTCAAGAGCAGACAGGTTCCCTGCAGTGCCCTGCTGAAGGAACTGGAGACACAGCCACAGCACCCCCATTCCAGCACCCACCTGCCAGAAAGGCTGTGCCAGGTGAGCAGCACAGTGCCCACAGTGATTTGGAACAGCAGGACACAACCAGCCTGGCACACACTGCAAGGCTCTCCATTAACCCTCTTCTCCCTGGATTTAGGGAAGGGCTCCCATCTGTTTCTGCACTACAAATCTTCATCCACTCTTGCTGAGCCAGGACACAGCAGATTTACCTCACAACGTCTGAAGTACAAAGGAGCAGAATTTATTCTAGGCATCCATGGGCCAGGAGGACCATGAAAAAACCAGAGGGAAGATCCTGCATGCTCCAGAAAAGCCTTTTCAAGCTGCCAAGAGCACAGGGGGGATTTTCCTGTGTCCCTGCATGGAGGGAAGTGCCAAGCACAGCCTGTCTCTCCAGGCTGAGTTTGAGAGCTCCCCTTGCACTTTGATTCTCACAAGGGTTACAGCAGCCCTGGTGGTCACAGGGCTTTGGCATCTGCTCCTGGGTGGATCTTGGTGGCTCCTCAAGGGCTTTGCTGAGTGCAAACCCTGCCTGAGGGTTCCCCAGCCTGAGGGAAGGAGCAGAGGGAACATTCTGCTTCATCTCTTCTGCCTCTGAACAGCCAAGGAGAAAGAGACATTTGTGCAGACTTAGTGGGGGAAAGTCTTAATCCAGAACAAAGGTATCTCAAGGATAAGTGTGGGAGATTTGGGAACAGGGGAGTCATTTGTTCTTCACAGACAATTATTGGCTATGAATCATTTACAGGGAGGATAATGAGACACTGGAGAGTGTGATACTGAATTAAAAATTATAGTCTTGATCTTTATCCTTTTCCATTTTCCACCTTAATAAAATTGCATGGGATTTTCCTAGATAGGAGAAGCCCTTGCTGCTAATTAAATTATCTTTAAACATTTGCAGGTAAGACTAAAACATTTGGAGAACTAACACACAGAAGGAGAAGGCAGCAGAATAGCAAAGCCTCTACCAAGACACCATTATTTCATGTTTTTGCAACTACCAAATGGTAGTTTGGATTTTAGCTTGTAGATTTTTCATGTATTTGTAATCCTGTAATTCCTTAGTGTGTAACTCTAAACTCCATATATAGTGTTAGCTACTGTCTTCACATTTCAGTCAGACTCTACAATTCCTCTCTGGGCTGGGAATCAAGGACACATCAAGTTCAGGGCAGCAAACTTGGGGTAAATTACCTCATTAACTGAAGCTGTAATTGGAAGAGTAACCCCCAATATGCAAATGGACCAATTTTATAAAAGTGTGAAAACCTGTGACACGTCTATTTTTGAGTGTAGCCACTGGGGGCCTTCATCTGCTCTCAAGAAATAGAACCCCTTTTTATTCTCTTCATTTTGTCTGGCCTCTGTTTTTAGGTAGTCCCAAAAGGGCATCAAAATCCATTTCTACATGAAAAATACAGGTTTAGGAAAACACTGGTTTTAATAATGTGTAGTTTTATAGGAAACCAAGATCAAATTATCTTGTTTCAAGTAGTTTGAATCAAATCAAATTGCATCTGCTGGGTGGGATGCCAGGAAGAAATTCTGCTCTTAATTTGACTGTGAACTGCTGCTTCCTACAAGCTGCAGAATGGAGCTGCCACATCCTCCTATCACATGCACAGGATCAACACACAACCCATAAAATCTTCATTCTTCTCGAACAACTTCAGAGAAGATGAATGGAATTTTTTTCAGTTTTAGCAGCACCCCAAAGCTGGCTGAACCACCTGAGAACATCCATTGCTTTCCCAGCAGTGCTATTCACTGGTGCAGTTGGGCTCCACACAGCTCAGTCTGTGCATTCCTCACCTCAGCTGCTGCTTTTGGAGGAGGTGAGGAGGCACAGTGATCCCAGGAAAGGTGTAGCTGGCCAGCTCAGGGCAGTGTCAGCACCAGCAACACATCAGGGGCTGCTCCTTTCCCTCCCCAGACTCACCAAACTCCCACCCCACGAAGATGAGCCCATCTGGTCACTAACAGTGCCCAAAATACTCTGCAATACAAGCAGGCTGAGGCTGGGGGCTTCTTTCAGATAAGGGAGAAAAATGAGACAGATAACCAGCAGGTAATGGGCAGAGCCAAAAAGGCAGGCCAGGTTTCTCAAATGTGTTTTCTGTTGGGATACACTGTCTGCAAGTGAATGATTAGCAATCTCACAATGCCAGTTTTTTAAGCCAATGATGCCTTTTGTGTCTCTTAACCATAAGGGTTCAGGTTATCAGGTAAACTACATTTGTGAGAAGTGTTCCAGTCATTCTTGCATTCGACTTTATGGCGAGCTAGCACATTTCTGATAAAGAAAAAATATCACGTTCCTAGAAAGGGAGCAGTTAAAGAAAAATCCAGTTTTCAGCTTACCCAGCTACTGTTATAAACCAGTTCTGTCAGAGACAGTTCACCACAGTTCCAGCTTTGTCCACTGTTTTCTACAATACACTGCAACATAAAATGTCCATTAGTGTCATTCTGAGAGAGTAACCAGGTTCATTACCACTCAGCCATGCAGAATTCCATATAAATTACCTGCAATGTCCTCTCCATGAAGAAGTCCAGCTAGTGGCAAGTGAAACCAAGTCTCAGCAGAGAGGTGAAGACGTGAAGAGGATGCAGCACAGCACCCTTTGCTCTCCCAGGGACCTTGGAGCAAGATGCCCAAAGCCAGGTGAGTCTGAAATGCTGCTTTCCCTAGGCTGAAGGGCTTCTTCTGAAACTTTCTGAATCCCACAAACTTGTGCTCCAAAACACAGCACCCATTTCACCAAGGAGGAGCAGGTTCTGGGGAAGTATTTCACTTGGGAAGACTGAGTTTCATTTATAAAATGCTTTTTCCTTTTCTGCCCCAAAGGAGTTAAGAAACTTTCTGGCAGTGGCCCAGCTACAAAGCACCAAACCACAGCTCTGTGCACATGCACTCATGTATTCATCCCAGCTACATCCTCCAGGTTTCACTGGTTTATGTGTGACTGCTTCAAAAGCAGTGGTTTCTTCTGCCTTCATCTACTTTCCCTAGTAGGAGGAAATCAGGCACCACATCACCCTGCCCTGAGCAGTGAATTTTGGAGAAGCTGCCAGTGCACCTGAAGGCATTCCCTGCCCTCTCCTGGGCTAGGGACAGACTGAAATCAAAGCAGTCTGCTCCTGCACACCTGAATCAGTCCCTACACCACAAACACCAGCAGAGGGGGAGGGTGATGTGAGGAGGGAGCCAAGACCAGTCTAAGTTTTTTCTTTCACTTAAGCTTTAAAAAGAACACATCACCTCTAAGATCCCTCTAGCATTTCAAGTGCCATGAGCTTCTCTCCCTTTTCTCTGCTTCCCTTAGAATTCACATTTGGCTTTTGCTGTATTAACACCAGACTTTGATGCAAATCTAATCAGCTTATCTGCTGTGCAAGATGAATACATGCCCTCCAAACAGGAGCCTTTTGAGCTGGTTATTGGGGGAATTTTTTGAGATCTTTCTTCATCTTCCTGCTCTTGATTCAGTTTTAAGGTGGCATTTAGAGGCACTGATTGTGACTTGTAAGTACTGAGTGGTATTTAGCTTGCAATTACACTCAAGACCTGATTTATGTATTTATTTATTTTTAACCTTGGAAACGTTTTCCCTTTGATTGCTCCCTGCAGCTGAGTGTCTGCCTGGCCTGTTAACTCTGCTCCTGTGGCTAAACTGGTTCAGTTCCCTATCCAGACAATTTGACTACACTTTTTCCTACTGCAAATATCAGCTTCCAGGGGCCAGATCAGTCCAGGCAGAGGCACTGAAGATTAGGCTTGAATCCTTCACTGCATGACTTCTACTTCAGGTTTCACATTTATGAAGAGAAACTGATGATGCCAACATGCCCAGGCCTAAGGTTTCCACAAAATGGTCAAGTTATCCTCCTAGAACAATTTCTTATTCTAATATTTCCTGTCTCTTTTGGTATCTGTGGGGTAAACAAGCAGAATCATTAATTTTAATTTCTTCATTTTGGTGTAAACTCTGAAAATTTCTTTTTTCTGTTTCCTAGCTTTCTTTCTGCCTCCTTTGAGCCTTCCTAAGTGATAAAAATTTGCAGTCTTGTTTCTCCTCACACCAGCTTTAATCTATTTTTTTTCCCATCAAGGTGACATCACTGCAGGCTGTGCAGAGCACAAATAACAGATTTAATTGAGAGCAGCAATGCTATCCCCCTGAAGTTTATGGAGCTGTGAGAGGGATGGGAGCAGGCATCCAGGCTCACCTGAGGTGTGCATGGTCACCCACGTGGCCCCACTGAGGGTTGTGCTCTTGCTGCCCTCTGTGCTCACTGTGCCTCTCACAGTGGTTTTCCAGCACTGTCATCTCCCAGCACATCCTCCTGCCCTGGGGAGGTGTGGCAGCCTCCCCTCCAAGGCTCCACGTGTTTCCCCTTCACCTGCAGCTCTGTCCTGGGTTTTGTCTGCACGTGGAATCCTTCCGCACATAGCTCATTTCCTGAGATTCAGCTGGTTCGGGAGGATGGAGAAGGGGCTGTGAGGAATCACCCAGCCTGTGCTAGGGAGGGTTTTGCACCAGGGCTGTCTCCCAAGAGACCAGGCTCACATTACATCCCTGGCAGGGGTTACAGGTGTGATGCCAGGCTGTGCTGCTGCTTTCCCAGCTGGTCCCTGCAGCCTCCATCCCTGCCACAGCCTGGCAAGCACACTGCTCACAGCACCCACCTCTGCAGTGGCTCCTCTCCTAGCACAGGTACCATCTCCCAGCTCCTTTATCCCCCCTCCTGGCCTGCTGATCACTGTGTCTGTACAGATTTTATTGACACTCCTCTAGATCTCCTCCCAGCCGAGACCATCACAGAAAAAGCATCATATCCAAACCCTGCTGCTGGTTTGGCTGGGGTGAGGCTGGTTCTCTCACAGCAGGTGGTCTGGGCTCTAAATTCTGACCCCATCCCAGAGGGGAGGAGAGAGCAGGCAGTGAGCAGGCAGCATACTTCATTTATTACATCCTTTAGGGGTTGTAAAAGGATCACTAATACCAAATGAGATACATCACATCATGGCTAACATCCAGCTGTCCAAAGCAACTTAAGGTAATACCATCGTAACAGAAAGGGAAAACATAAACATCTCCTAAAAATCTGAAAGGAGAAACTATACTTATTTCATAAAACTCATATGAGGCAGTAAAACCCATCTGCACTTTAAAATTTTCAGGCCAAGACTTCTATTTGAGTTCAAAATCCTTTGGGTTTTTGTTATGCCTTCTCCTCTTCCTCCCCTTTCTTTCTTCTATCCATCTATAAGGTTTGGAAATGCCAAAATATAATTATGCTCATATAAGTATTAAAGTTTAGAATAAATTTTCTAACCTAAGTTAATCAGCATTTTCCAACTTCTATTCACTGCTCAGTGACCTAAAGTTTACTCAAATATAGCTGCAGATGAAATGTGACACAAAGCAAGGAAAAAATGGGACAGAAGTCTCCTAGCAGTTCCTGGCCCTGAGTATAAAATCTATTTCTGGGCTGAGAACAAATTGAGGATCTAAAGAAACCTATTCCCCAGCCAGAAAACAAGGAGGCTGGCAGGGAGTAGTGCACAGCACTGGTGTCTCAGGTAAATTTCCAGAGTGCCAAGTGACACCTGTGGCACAGCCCAGCCCTGGGAGCAGGGCAGGGGGTGGGGATGCTCCTCTCTAGTGACACTCCCCCAGCCCAGCAAAACCAACTCCTGGGGGCTGCTCCCTCTGCTGCCTGATTGTTCCAATTAAATGGTTCATTTGGAGCTGAACTCTGCAGCAAATGAACAAGAGGAGAGTGAGAAAACACTCCAAGGTCCTGTCTGCCCACACTGTCTGCAAACCCAGCTGAGATTTCCCTGTGTCTCCTTATCACAGCCATGCAGACAGCTTGCCAAGGGCTACTTTAATTTCATATACAGAACCATACACTTCTGACATGCTTATGAGAAATATTCTTGTCATAATGCATCTCTACATTTATATTTAGCAGGCCAAACTGTAGAAAATAATTATTAAAAAAAAATATATATGCCTGCATTTTTGCTTGAAATCTAATTTCTGCAATGGAGACAGCTCCTCAACAAGGCAAAGGGAAGGTGGATGTCTTTGATACTCTCTCCCTCCTATTTTTAGCTCTTTAAGATGGATTTTTGTGGGGTTATGGCGGGAAGATGTGGATACAACTCAGACAGCAGATACTCTGTAGCTGAAATATGAGTATGAAATAAAATTAGAGGATTTATATAACAAATAGAACTTGTATTCTGCTAAATATCTATTCCTGTTGGGAAGCCTAAAGATCCCAATCCATGTCATGGTAACTAGGACTTACTTCTGAGATTTTTTTCCAACTTGCTTTATTTATATCTACACTAACTGAATAGCAGCACATCAGGATAAATCTCAGGCTCTCTGGCATGAGTGGATTAACCTTCCTAATTACTGATCAATTTTTCCTTTCAGCTCATTTCTCATTCTAGTACCCAGTGATCTCCCCAGTTCAGACAATCTGGCCTTTAAATGTCAAATCTCAAGTACACAGGGAAAAAAGGGCATCTGATAAATGTGAAACCTGTCTGTAAAATCACTGGGCAGAAGGTGGCTGACTGACCAAACTGCCCTCCTCCCCCTCCATGGTCCAAGAACCCCTGTCCCAGACACAGGTAAAATGAGCCAGGACAGATAAATCAGAATGAGTCTCACCAGCAGGTCCCTGCTCATCTCAGCCACCAAAGGGACAAGCTGGAGTCAGCTCTGGCCAGAAATGAGACGAGAAATCCTTTCCTTTTCATTCAGCCTGGGTTATACCCAGGGATCAGATCTCAGAGCAGGAATAATCTAGTGCCCACAAATGGTGCCCTACAAACACAAGGCATTTATTCTTCAGGTTTTATTTTGTGTGGACACAATTAACCTCCTGCTGGGGCAGCCAAGAGGGACATCTTCTCCAGCAGCTTACTCTTCTGAACTGATTTATATGAACTGCTATGGAAGCAAGAAGGGAAAAAAACCCCTCAGACAAAACCTCCCTCAACTCACAAAAAGAAATCCTCCAAACCAACAAAGTCCCTCAGCATAAAGAATGCAGACAGCTTGACAACTTTATCACTGTTAAATTCAACATATAATACAGGCTTTCCTTAATACCTAAAAATAAATAAATGAGTAAAGCAGCAGCACAAAGCGTATCTCTTCAGCTCAACAAATAAAATATTGTCCACTGTGAAAGGCTACACTAAACATCCACTACCAAAAATCACTGTCCCAGAACACTAAATTTTCACTAGGAAAAACTATCTATGTCAGAAATGTTTTAAACTTGCATTAGAGGAAAAGGAGCTACTGCATGTTGTCAGCTGTTTCTCAGACATTTCCCAAGGTTTTTGTCTCTATTCATTATATATCAGTTTACTCAATCTTGATTGCAGCATTTTTCCTTTCTCAGTATAAGTGCTCTTTTCATATTTGAGGATATTAAGGATCTCTGGGTGGCATTTATTTTGGAACTCTGATTTCCTCTGTTGTTTCTATGAGAAGAATTTCATCAGCATTTTCTGAGATCTGTAAGGTTATTTTGACAGTTTGCATTTTCCTTAAAATTTTTAAGGAGAGACAAGAGATGTGAAAGACACCTATCCATCTGGCTAAGCTCAATCTCACAGCACTGTAGGGAAAAGATCACCAATGAGGAAAATGAAATTGCCACATAGGAACTTCCACTTGGTTGATGTAAAGCATGGGTAAAGGTGCAGAGCTTCCTCCAGGGAGTGCAGGGGCAGGATTCCATGGCTGGGAGGGCTGGGTGCCTGCACAGCAAACCTGAAACACTTTACTGCTAAAAATCAATACCTGGCGAGCTTCAAAGAAGGGAGAGAAAAGCACTGCTTAGAGCCAGTAAGACATTTAAGTCCAAACTCAATTTATTTTTGAAATTAGATTTCCCAAATGCAGCAGGTTGCATTTCTCTCCCAGCCTGGCCTTTCCTCTGCACCTGCAGACCTTGCAGAAGGCAGCCAGCAAGCAGCAAACAGCAGGGCTGTCCCTCAGTTTACAGGCACTAGCTCCCAATAACTCATTTATTGATCACAGGAGGGGTGAATGCCTGTCTATCCTTGAGAGGAGACAAAAACAACACACAGGTCCTCACAAAATGATTAATGAGATAATACAGTCCACCTAGCCAAGCTCCAGAACACAGAATATTTACCTGCAGCCTCACAAGATGAATGGACCCTTCTTTATGAGACTCTCTCAGCTTGGCTGTAGCACTGGACCTGTGAATCCCAGCTGTGATAAATGAACACCCAGATCACAGTCCCAGCAAAGAGGATTGGGAACAGCAGCACGGGGCAGGTACTGAGCATAAATCAACCCAGCTCCTTGGGCATCAGGAGCCAGTGGGTCCTGGGCAGAAATCCTGCCACTGTAAATGACTCTGGAGTTAAATATAGTGTAAGACATTGCTCACACCCTGGGTAAAGCACCTCTGCTGCCACTGGGCAGCACTTCACACACCTGGCGTGCCCCAAACTGTGAGCCTCAGGGCAGATAAAGCAATTTACAGAGTGTGGATTTATCCTTCGGGATGGACAAAGCACTCCAGGGAATATTTCCTTCTCAGCTGAAGAGTGGGGTGATTTCACAGACAGACAAAACAGAAGAGACAAAAGCCTTTGAAGACAAAAGGGCTGGCAGCTCTCCTTTCTCCAAAAGCAGCAGTGCTTCCTCAGCTCTGAGAAACCTGCTGGAACTCCTAAGGAGCTCCCACTCCCCACTTAAATGTTGATGAAGTAAAAAATAAAACAAGGAACATAAAGAAACGTAACATTGCCACTAAACAACACTTTGTCCTTCACAAATGAAAGGTTTCCAACACAGCTGAGCACTGTACCACATGGACCTTTCTTTGTTTTGGTCTCTTTTACCTATTCCTAATCCACATTACCTCCCAGGATCTGACATTTGTACAAAGGGATGGCAGGATTTTACTCATACTACTTTGAAGTAATCATCCTTTTTTCCATTTCCTGCAAAATTGCCTGCAGTACACCCAGAGTCACATTGTTATTGGTAATTGTACATTTTGCTACCTTGGCACCTCCAGTAAAAACACATTCCCTAAATCCCATTTATTTATATGAGCTACAGTGCAACGAAGGAGCAAAGTGTCTGTGCTTTAAAAATCATCTTTAGAACTTTGCTCAAAGAATACCCAGACTGCAACACTCCTCCACAGCTCCATGAGTCGATAATTGCTGGGCCATAAATTAATTCCTAATGGTATTTTGCTAAATTGAAAAAAAGACAGTTCCATTACTACAGACAATAACCTAAACCCACTGATACAAAATGACTTCCCATTCAGTTATAAAGAACTGAAAGACAACAGCTAAGCTTTAAAATGGGAATTTATTTGGAAGGTATCCATTAAAACAGGAGCATTGGTGGTGTTGGGAGGAATCAACCTGACAAACCTTCCCACAGCCAGTGGCACCTGTGTGTTTGATCTTTGCAATTTCCCTCATGGCAAATACCATTACATTTCCCACTTTAAAATATATTTGTACCAAGATATAAAGCACTGAATAAACTAGATTCGCATAAGAGGGTTTCTCCATATATATCCTTTACTGGAATTAAAGGTGAGCAGATAAAATAAATGAAAGTGTGTGGGAAATTACCACTACCATTAATCTACCTCTTTTGCACCTTCTGATGTTGGATATAAACATATTTCTTGCAGGATAGAGGGCAGAGTAGGGGAAACCCTCTGGAGAGAGCAGCTGCATCCCTGTTTGTGTGGCCTTTCCTGCCAGGAGCACAGCACCAGCTGCTGAAAGCTGCTCACTAATGGGAAACTGCCAATATTTTTGACCTGACTATGGATTTCAGAGCCTACGACCTCGGGTCTGGTCAAAGGTTTTAAATAGATCAATTAAAATCAAATACAGTATTCAGAAAATTTGGAGAAGTCAAATAAACCCCCTCTGCCCACTTTTGAAAGCCTGAGTGCAAAGTCAGAGGATAAAAAACAAGCCCAAGTGTCAAATTAAAAGAGCAACAACTGTGAAGTGCTTTGGGGTTGCAGAGGACACAGACTCAGCTTTTGAGTCTATGCAGAAGCAGCAAAATTTTTTTTTTCAATGCACAATGAAAACAATTCATAACAAATGAACTTAATTTGATCTGCTTAACAAAATGTCCAATTTAATAAGGATTCTCATCTCTTAAACATGCAACAGAGGAACTGCAGTGTCTAGTGCTAAGTGAAGGCACTGACAAGGAAAGTGTATGAGGAATTTGGGGAAAGAAAGACAGTAAGCAAGGCATTTTATTATCAGCAATAAAAAAAATAAATTATAAAAGGACAACAAACACCCAGAAATGGAGAAGACAGGAAAATTAGCAACCTGTACTGCAAAATTGTATGCTCAGGAGGTGTAAGGGTGGGAACACCTCAGCTGATCAGAACAGTGTGGGGCTCTCAGAAGGAAGATGCCAGACTTAAAAAGCTGAAATTGCACTGAAATGAGGAGAACATTAAATGGTGCATCAAATGCAAAACTTCACCAAGACTGGCAGAAGCTCAGCCAAGCAAAAAGGAACCAAAACCAAATGGAAACCCCTCCTCATTGGAAGCACCCAAGGCTGATCAGACACACCCAGGGCACAAAGAGCACCCAAAGGACAGCTCTGACCCATTCCTTCTCAGAGCTGCTCACTGTGAAAGAAACTGGAAAGATGCATCTGGAACTGCAGGATCAGATGCACAGAAAGTGGCCAAAATGAGCAACAAACCCACCAGCACTGAACCCACTTCGCCTGATGGTCAAGTGAAGTAGAAAATCTGATCTGCTGTGCAGCAGCCACGTGCTTTAATCACTCTGGTGTGTGCCAGAGGTGGGAGCTGTTTGTATTGCACATAAAAACAGGAGCTGGGTTAGAATCAAGGATACTATGATCTCAGTATCTATCAAAAAATTAGGAAAAACAGGGAGTGACACAGGTTAGAACCAGGGAGGTCTTGGCTGGGCACAACATGATAAAAGTTTATTGGGTGCTGAGAAAATAGCTGGTAGAGGCTAAAAGCTCCCAAAGCTCACAGTTACAGAAAATGCTCCTTTATGAGTTAGCAGAGAGGTCAAAGTCCCATCCAGCTCAGGAGAGCCCCAGAGATGGATGAGCTGGTGGGGGGAAACAGGTCCTTGCTCAATGTGCTTTCCCTCATTTTGTGTTTATCTCTTGCTCCCTCCTGTTGAAAGAACACCTGTGGGAATGAACTGGAGTCCATCAGAGAGCAGATCCCAGATCCTCAGGGTACTGATCCAAATCTTGCAGGGGGAAAAGCACACTGGAATTAAATTTTTTAAATAAACTTTCTTTTAAAAATGCTGAGCTTGAAAACCTTGTTACTTGTTAGAATGCAATTCCTTTGCAAATGAGAAAAAGAGATATAACATCCCTAAACTAGGATTCACAATTCAAGCTGGTAATTCCAATTAGAATACAAAGATCAGAAGCACAAGTAAACCAATTCTCTTTATTACTACTCTTTTCTTGCTATTTATAAATCTTCATTAATAGAAATTAAAACAAATAATAATTGAACATAGAGTTGCCCATAAAGCACAGAAACAAACTTGGGGCAGAAGGAATCAGCTCCCTGCTCCTGTGCCATGGATGAGAACAGAACCTTCTCTCTTCCAGCAGGTTGGGTCTCTCACTGCCTGCACAGCTGGGAGAAGGTGGGGATGGTTTGGCTTGTGGGGCCCAGAAGGGAAAGGGTTGTGATCAAATTGTTCAACACTTCTACATCAACTCCAGGCAATCAGCATATTTCAAAGGTAATAGTTAATATTGAAAACACCAGCTGTGCCCCAAACCTTAAACCAGACCAGCCATCTGTAGAACTGAATCACAGCTAAACCAGATCCCATTTTACAGAAAGTTTTTGCCTTTTCCAGGAGGACAGTACTGCAGTTGCACTGAATGATCCCCACCATCTAATTTTTCCATCTGTACACAATATTTCTGCCAGTTCAGGATCAGGAAAGAGGTCTTACTCACAGCTCTGGTGCAGAATAGAAAAGAGGTTGCTTCCTTGCCTTGAGTTCTTTGCTGTTTACAGGAAGGCAGGCTTTTTCTATTTCAAAGAAACTGAAACAATCCAACATTACACAACGATTTAATTCATGAATTACACATAATTCTATTTCAATTTCTCAGTGAAGTGCAGAGTCAAGCTCAAGGCCAAAAAATAAGAACAGAGCAAAACCCAGAAAGCTCCAAAGGAGAAACCATTCCCTCCTTCAAGGTGTCACATCCCACCTGTGCCCTGATGGTTTCCTGCAGGCACACAACACCAGGACACCATCCCAGCAGAGAAATAATCACTCCTGGTTGTGGGGAAGGACTGGGTGGAAAAAGAGTCATCTGAAGCTTTTAATTGGCAGTGTTTTCCCACCTGCAAAGAACTTGGAGTTTCCTCTGTTGTCTGCTCACCTTGCATTTCAAGGGAGGCAGGAGCAGAAACAACGAGTGCAGGTTCACCTGGGAAGGGTCAAAGTGCAGAGACTAAAGAAAACACTGCACCCAAAGGAAGAAGAAGTTATACAGAACTGAAAGTGAGATTGATTCTGAAAGAAGAGGGGAAAAAAAGCAAAGGAAAGAAGAATACATTGCTGCTATAGAACAGTGACACGGATTGTTTTTATAGCAGCAACAAGTAAAAAACCTGGTAACAAAGCAAACCCCTGGAAATTACCTACTTCCAGAGTTAGCACAGTTGATGCTATAAACCACAAAATAACCATATATGTTTATTTGTGGTTTGTAGCATCACACACACAGATATAAAGACAAACATATATACAAGGTAATCTAGGAAGATCTTCTCAAAATTCATCTTGATCAAAATAAAATCCATTATCTCCTGCAAGAAGGCAGGAGATGCAGCAACACACTTTTTGTCAGAGAACAGACACAAATATTTACTTTAATTTAAAAAAAAACCCTTGTTATAATTAATTTTTTAAACAATTTACTTCATTTTCTAGAAACATAAACAGCTGATTTTTAATATTGTCCCACATAAACAAAAATGAAATCTAAATTAACATTAATGGCTTTTTAAAGTGCTGTAGTTCATTTTGGTGAGCTGCTTTGCAGCTGCTAGAGGTGGTGTCAAAAATTAAAATGTTACTTGTTTTATTTTTTTCTGTAGCTGGAACACTTGTTCCAGGAACATAATTTTGAAGACACTTGTACTCTCTGTGACCTTGTCTTTGAGGCTTTACTGGCAGATTATTTTATGCCACCTAGCTAACTCTTATATCATAATTATGCTGTCACACAGGATGGCAAATGAAATTAATGAAATACCATCAACCCAAGACAAGAGCTGTGAGAACCAGCAGAACTTTCCCTGAGATCATTTGCTTTCACTGTTATTTAGTTCCATCACTTAAACTCCTAAATCAGATATCTGAGGAAATAAATAAAATCAGGGGAATTAAGTTGAATGCACAAATGTTTTGATTAAATGCTGTCTTTGGTTTCAGATTTTTCACTGCAAGTTCATCACAGTCCTCTGCAGCCAAGAAAGAAATAAATTGAAATTGGTGAAGATAAAAAATAGAGAAGATAAATTAGGCTGGGAATTAACAAAAGCACAGTTCTCTCTGCCTGGTTGGTCTCAGACAAATAGGAGAAAGAAATAACTCAAATGCAATGAAGTTCTTCCTCAAGACTTGCATTAAAAAATCTGTTAAATGTAAATATCTGTAGCAGCATGGGCACACCAAATCCTGATGGTTTGATCTGGTTGCTGACAGGAGGAAGAGGCAGGAGCTGCAAGGCCTGGATGGTGTTTTCAGGACCTTGTCCCCATGAGTCAGATTTGATCAGGTGATTATTTTGTCTCCTTTTCCTCTTCCCACTGCTCTGCACTCAGACCCCACATCTCAGTAGAAGTGCTAGCACCCCAGCAGGTCTGCCTCTCTGAGAAGCAACTACAGAAAAGAAAAGAAAAGAAAAGAAAAGAAAA
>JAODHZ010000423.1:132105-157533 GCA_027576135.1 Cossypha dichroa | reverse complement strand
TATTTTATTTTATTTTATTTTATTTTATTTTATTTTATTTTATTTTATTTTATGTCTTGCTCTTAAAGCCTTTTCATTCCTTTCTCTTTTCTGCCATCTCCCCAGCTCACAGGAAAAGCAGACCCAAAGCCAGACACTGAACATGATTCTCAAGTTATGAATCTGGTGAGTATTTTCAAGAGCATGATAATCAAAGTGGGCTGAGGAAGCAGTGTCTCTTCCTTTCATAGTTTGGTACCATGAAAGAAATTTAAACACATTAAAAATACGTTTGTTTGTGAGAGAGATAATGAGCTGGTCAACAGCATGAAAATAAGATATTGCAGCAGAAATGTTCTCTATGCTGGAAGAAAAAAAAAAGGAGGGGAAAACCCTCAACACAGCATAAAGAATGTATCAACCAACACCATAAGAGATTAAGACTGGGAGGGGGAAAAAAAGGAAACTTGGGACTCCAGCAGAAATAAAAATGTCCATAATGATAAATACTTTGGATAATTACTGTTCCTAATATTCCCACATTTATGTGTTTGAGCAGAGTGTAATGCAAGAAAAGCATAATTCAGCACCAAGATCTACACACAAGGAGGAGATTAAGAAAAACAGACACAGTCAGGATGCCAAGAAAACAAAAGCACTGCTGGTGTGAAGAAATCTTAAAGAATTGTTTTTAAGAAAAGCAAAAATAACCCCTCCCCTGGAAACCCAGACCATGCTGTTTCTGTTGACACTGCACCAGCAAATTTCAATTATTCACAGAGGGAACCCGACCCCCAGGACATGGCTGAGCTGCAGCAGCATCAGAAATTCAGTCTCATCCCACGAGGAAATATCAGTGGTGTTATTACACATGGTATGTTCTATATACCCTCACTCTTCATTTAAAAAAAAAATACTTAGGGATGCAACTAGAAGCAAGCAGTGATCATTAAGCCAATCTATTTGGCACTTCCAACCAAAATTCCAAAAAGGAACAGCAAGAGCAGATCAAATATTTTTTCAATGTTTTATGGGTAGCCTTAGGCATAATTTACCCAGCTATTGTTTAACAACACGAAAGGACACTTGGGAATTCCTCTGGCTAGACACAGACTCAGCACTGGTCAGGTAAATTTCAGATGTTTATTTAAATCCTACTGCATCTCATGAGGAAAATCAGTAATTTTTAAGGGTCATTGTGTGATTAAATTAGATTTGACAAATTCTTCTCTCACATTCCTATTTCCTACAATTAATGACAATTCTGATAAAAAGCGTTGTAGCCTTATTGGAAAGAATAATTTCAATTCCAGTCGAAGCAAGGTGCATTACCAGCCTAGCAAAACTAATTAATTTTGCTCGAAGCATTCTTTACAGAGATGCCTGTTTTGAGCAATTTTCAGTTTAATGAACCAGCTTCAAGCAGGGGAAATGCAGCATTAATGAAAGGAAGACTACCTGCTTTTTGGTTTGTTTTGACAAGTTTCTGTTTTGGCCTTGAGATGGGTTATTTAAAGTTAATTCAGCTCTGGTGGTTGTGTGCCTCTTGAGCAGTGCAGGTTGCAGCTGGGAGTGCCTGCTTGGTTTCTCTCCTTCACCCTGGAGGAAAGAGAAACCAACCATTCCATTACCCCACAGCCCATGAGACCATCTGATAAATTACTGTTTATCAGCCCTGCAGACTAACAGAATCAAGAATACAAATAGAGCACGTGGAAAAAGGTGCAAAAAGAAAGGGCAGCCACCATTCCTGAGCAGCTTCTCTCTCAAAGCCTCCCCCACTGGAGGAAACAGAAATTCTGCTCCAGGTGCTGCCAGGATCCTCCTCCAGGCTGAAAACCTCCCAGCCACTTTCCCCCTTGTCCTCTTCAGAGCAAGGCAGCTGCAGAGCAAGGCAAACCACCTCAACCCCTACAAACACAGGCCAGCTCTTCATCATTTCCAGACAGTAACAGAGCCAGATCAACCCACTCAAGGTTTGGGCTGTGATTCCATTTGAGTGTGAGGGTGCTGACACTCCTCACAGGTGCTGCTGGCACTGGGTGATGTGATATTGGAAAATAAAGGACTGAGATAACCTCTCTGGTATTCCTCAGTGGTACCAGGAGAGGTTACAGTAGTAGGTGCCACACAGGCTCAATCTTCCATGCAGAAATCCAGAGGGATCTGTCCAGTAATGCAAGGGACATAACTTTTACCACTAATATTTCAGACATAGGATCAAAGCTTTAACATCAAACTCTGTGCTCAAGAGAAATCTTCATTTCAAAGAGAAACCCTCAGTTTATTCAAGTTGCAGTAGCTGTAACAAGGAAACAGAGGTCTATAATATGCTGAAGTTATTGGCAGAAGGCTTCCAGAGAGCCTTTCAAACAGACATTATTATTGCTGGTGCTCAAGGAGAGAACCTGCAATCTGATGGAAGTGAAAGTGCACAAACCCTTCACACCTTTCAGGATCTCCTCTATCATTCCTGTTGGAGCACTAGAGTAACCCATTTCAGAGTCAAACCTAGCAACTATTAATTACTAACCTTAACGAGCAATTTCAAACTGTTTTCTTAAGGAAATAAAGAAATGCAATCACTCCATCATATTGCTGCCTCCTCCCCACTACATGCTCAGTGAATTTCACCCCACTCGAGACACAGATGGAAGTTTGTAGGGATTAACCCCCAACACCACCTGTGCAGCAGCATCTGGGCTGTTTGGGTTTTTCATTTTTGGCTTTTAATCTTTTCTGCACGCTGCACTCTGCAGGGTGGTGCATCTCAGGGTGCAGCAGAAGAGCCCGTTCAGTTTGTGAGTGCTGCTCCAGACCAACACTGATTTACAAGCACTGCTGTTCAGGGTTTGCAGACGAGGCAGAGGGACACAGCTGGCATGGGGAGGCAGCAGAGTCAGGGCAGAAGGGCAGTAAATGGTTTAATTAATCCATGTACGAGCTGTGCTGCTGATTTTCTGCACAGTTGGTGTTGCAGGTGTGGCTGCTGATCTCCCTCACAGTAAGTGCTCAGATCAGTTCCCATCCAAAGGCTTTGCCTGATCTCACTTGAAAATCCTGGAGGGAATGATCTGGGCTGGATTTCTCCAAGTCCTGTTCCATTCCTCTGAGTGTTGCAAACAGAGCAAAGGCCACTTCCATCCCTGCTCGTGCTCTGGATCCTTCTGCTCTCAGTCCAGGGCTGACTGAGCAGTTTACACACAGGTCTCCATCCCTCACTGAGGCTTGTGAAACTATCTGCTCCTACTCTGCTTCTTCTGGCTTCTTCTAGAAGAACTTCCCCATGATTATTGTTTAGCTTGCAGCAGTTTGGTTTAGTTTTATAGTTTTAGCTATGCCAGTTTGGTGCTTCTGAAATGATGGATTCTGTTTACAGGCTACCAAAACTCCACTAGGAACACACACAGCACTCCAGCTTCTATAAAATCCTTCTCTACTTAAAAGTGTTCACTCAGGGAAGTTCAGGATGTCCCTTCAAAATACAACAAATGCCTGTTTCTGCAGAGATAAATTACTGTCTAATGATTCCATCATCCAAAATGTTACACCCAAATGAGTGGTTATATGTATTCTGAATTCAGATACTTTCCTATTTATGGAGCGTTTATTTATGCCTGAGATGCATTTAAATATAAATTGCAGTACCTAATGCCAAGTTTTATAACATGTCATTCACAATCCATTAAATATTTTATTACATATATTGTAGAAGAAAGAAATTTATAGTATTAATAAGGAATGATGAAACTACACTAAAAATGTCTTGCTTTTTGGGTTATGTGGAGGTTTACTGCTAAAGCACAGTTGCCAGTCGTGTTTTTATGCTTTACTGTAATAAAAGACATTATCTGAGTGCTGTAATATATGTAAAATTAAAAGAAGCCTGACTAAAATGACAGAGGCTTTCCTATCCACACAAACAATTACAGATTTAGCATATTCTCAGCTCCTTTCTAAGCAGAGCATGTGGAAATAAATTTTGCTTTGTTCATTTTAAAGCATTTGCCAGGTGCTTCTTCATAGAAGATTTCCAAAACACACTTCACTTTGTTGAAAATGTGGAAAAAACACACACACACACACAAACTTTGTTCCTTGCATCCATTTTCCAAGGTCATCCCTGACCAACTGTTTCTTTTCCATTGCTTTCTGACTGTCAAGGTCAGGAATCAGCAAGGAAAGAAAAACTTTCCTTTCCATGGGTTTTTTTTTTTTTTCACTTGCCTCTCAAAATTTCATTTCCTATTACTGGCTACAAAAGGATCATATTTCTGGGAACAATTTCTTGTGCTATGCTGTCCTCAGTTGATGCTGTCTTCCCAGTTCCTCAGTGTCTTGCCAAATAAGCAAAGGAGATTGCACACAGATGGGGGAAAGCTCATTGTTTTAAAAGGAAAAAAAAAATTTTTGAGAAGCACCAAAGGCGATGAAAACCACTATCTCTGTGATAAGGCACCAAGATAATGCTGATCTCTGGAGCAGTATCTTTTAACCAATGCACAGAATTCCAAACCTGCTTCCCTGGAGACTTAAGAGGAACAGAGGTGATCCTGAAAGATCATGAGGCATAAATCCTTGGATTTCTAATGTTAGGGTTTTAAGAATCTTTAAAGGTATCAAAGCAGAAGTGAAAACACATGCCCCTGAATTTATCTTTTTTGTTGGTTGGTTGGTTTTGTTTTCTTTTCTTTTTTAAAGCACAGATCTTCCTTTTGTTAAGTGAAGGTGGGTAAGCAAAGGCACAGAGAGACTAAGCAAATACATCAATCTTACAGGGAAGGAGATAAAACCAGAGAAACACCAAAGTCCCAGTTCTCAGCCACACATGCTAACCAAGAATCCAACTGCTAGCATTGCTCCAATTTACCTACCAGATTTATTTTTACTGGGCTGTACCAGCAATGCTGTTGCCTTCTCAATTTTGCGGATAGATTGACAAGTTGGAGAAATCCATCAGGATCATTTTTCTTTTCCAATTTGTCAGGCACATCCTATATCTATGTAGTAACAGACAATATTTATTTTAAGTAAAGACAAAAATTACAGCTTACAAAGAGATTGTTATATGGAAATACATCAGTGCCTTGATACTGGAATCACTATGATAGCTATTTCATCTTGCCCCATTAATCCTACTTTCTTTATCAACTCCTTAAATTCCATTTGCTATAATGTTTCTTCAATATTTGCACTGGGTTGGTACCTGAAATTCCTTTGTCCAGTCTGTTTCCCCTCTGTTAAAGATGCCCTTGATCTTCCCACTCATTTCCTCTCTCCCTGAACTGAAATCCATTAACTACAGGTTATCCAACCCCATGCTCACACTGACCACTCTCTAAAGAGAGGGCTTCATCACAATTTAATGCTTTTCTGGGATGCACCTAACAAGTAGCATGCTTCCTAAATAACTTAGCATACAACATGAAAAAGCAATTACCAAAGAAGGAAAAAAACCAACAACCAAAAAAGCAAAAAAAAGCCAATAACTTGGTTCAGTGGCTGCATCTCCCCTTCCCAGGTGCATCCTTCCAAACATGGATGTTTCAGAGCACAGGAATGAGAGCTGTGCTCACTGACTGCTGTCCTCCCACAGATCCAGGCAAGGTGCACCGTGCTCTGGCAGTGATTTATCTCCTGCCCTTCATCCTCCTCTGGCAGCAGCACAGCCTGTGCAGCAGAGATCACACAACCCCATCATCCCAAACAGCTGCAGCCCTGGTTGTGCCTGGGGCCAGTGCCTGTAATCACAAAGGCTTAATTAAACATCACCCCTGTGCACCTCAGCAAATTCAGAAAATACAGTGTACTACTTTCACACCTCTGGTTAACAGCAGCTGGAAAAGGAACTGACAAAAAGCCACATTAGCCTCTTTGCCCTTGCTGTTTTAGCAGCACTGCACCTTTGAATTTAGCCAAATCAACCCTCTTTCCCCAAGAAAAGAAGGCTGAAAAGCCTGTCTTCTACCAGAAGGCACCCACAGGAGTCAGTGGTGAGGACTTCTTGAGGCAATGTTTTTATCATCCTCCTGCAGCCAGAAAATGCCAGAAGATCAGCTATTGAAATTCACAGTGCAGCTCCTGCTTGGTGCAGCCAGTTTCTCTCCTAGCCTGAACAAATCATGTCAGGCACAGGAAAGCAAAAGGACCCAAAGGAGCAAGCCCTGCAGGGGCAATCCTACGGGAGTGCAAGCCCAAGGAAGAGCCAAGCAGGAAGGATTTCTCACAGGTGGGCACTAAACCTGCACAGCAGCAGCACTGAGAGATCATTCAGGTCTCAGGGTACCAGGGGTGCAGTGAAGCATCTTCCTTCCACAGCTATTGCTCCATGCTTTCTCCAGTTTAAAGGAGAAAAACAAGCAGAGTTGTCAGGAATCACAGTAGTATTTTTATTTTTTTTTTTTTGTTGGGGTGAGGGGAGGGAACCTGATTCAGAGAAAAGACAGAAGAACTCAGTATAGGGAAATGACAGACCTTCTGTCTTGCCACACTCTCATACAGAATCTTCATTCCAGTAGAACTATTATCAAGGTACAAAATAAAAAAAAGAGTCAGTCAAAAAGTTCTTTTTTTTTTTTTTTCACCACTGGTGTTAGGACAAGGGGCAAGTCTCGTACAAATACACAGGAGTTTTCTTATTTTCCATTTGTAAAAGGAAAATTGCCTTGGTAATCCTTGTAAAATGATTTATTGCCTTGGGTCTATTAGGACATAGAAGAAACTGCTCATTCTCGTCAGGAAACTCAAAACCTTCTTTTCTTCTAACTAAGAATTCTGCTTCCAAATGTTACTCCTCTGGAATGCTCCAGGAGCACAAACTGTAGTGGGGATCACAGAACACCCACACCCTTTACAAAACAACAAGAAGAAAGGGAAAAGCTGAAGTAATAGCTGCTCTATGGCCATTTTCTGCCTTGGTGGGCCAGGGAAAACCAGGAATAAATTACTGCAGAAGGCAGTCTCAGCAGCATTTCAGATTCAGGGTCTTGCATGTGCCCAGCCAGGGCTGGACACACAAGGCAACTCCTGTTTTAGCAGCATCAATCTCACAGGCATTATTTGCACTCACCAAACACCCACCACAAGTAGGAATAACATTCCTCAGCATTCCTAGCCCTTCTGTAAGCTCTTTAATTTAAAATATATACTTTAAACTCCATGAGCACTTAAATCCCAGCCTCCTGATGGATGCCAAACTGGCTGGCCAGGAGCCTGGGTCCCAGAGAAAATCACATTAATAAATACTAAAAGGTGAAGGAGGAAAGGAAAAGGAAAAAAAAAAAGAAAAAGAAAAAGAAAAAAGAAAAAGAAAAAGAAAAAAGAAAAAGAAAAAGAAAAAAGAACAGAACATTGACTTTTCTTTTGCTGGAATGTTGAAAGTGTTGGGCTCTAGACAAGGCTGCTGAGGAACAGCTAAAGGTCTCTCCACCTCTCTCCGAAGGAGATTTCAGCTTTGCCTTTGCAGCAAAGTATTTAAAGCCACAGAAAGGTGTTACATGGTTAAAAAAGACCTTTGCTAAAACTGGATTATTGAGTCTACATTTGAAGTAACACATAATTAGTACAGATACAGCTGACAGATTCACTTTCTGCCTCTTCAAAAGCAAACAAAGTGACAAAAAGCACATGAAGAAATTAAACAATATCAAAATACAGATCTCTTAGCTGAAAGTTTAGCAGCCTATGGCACTCATATGTAAGGAGGACACAAAATCACTGTTTTTAGAACATTATCTGAAAAATTACCACTCAACAACCCCAACACAAGTTGGGAAAAGCTGCATCTCCAATCTCAAAATGCAGGAACTTGTTCACTGGCCATGCAGAGAAAGGAAAGGGAAGAATCATGTAATTGCTTCTCAAGTTACACCTTCTAAATAATACAGAGGAAATCCCAAACCAGTAGTGCATCAAACACGTCAGCCCAGGGCTTTGGAGCTCCCACCTGTTCTGTGTTTAGGAACAGCTGTGCTCGTGCATACCAAGGATGTGTCCCAAAATTATATCAAGTTCCTAATGACAGGACATTAACAAATACTCTTGTAAACCTTTGCATAAAGTAGAAAACATACTATTTCAACTATATGGCCCATAAACAAAAAACAAAACAAAACAAAACAAAACAAAACAAAACAAAACAAAACAAAACACACTTTTGCTTGCAGGCCAAGAGAACTGTTTCTTCGTTGACAAGAGACTGAAAATACAATGTATTTGCAAATTAATGTGACAATTTCCAGAGCTAAAGTACACCAAATGGTGGAAGAAAAATTGTCTTGTGTTTTGAACTGCAAAGGCATTGCACAATCTTTATCACAGCCAAATTTTCCAAGGAAGTAGTTCTAACAAAAGAATTAGTTTCTTAAGCTTCCTAAGGAGCTGTCCAGGTTCCCAGCTCTGGTCACATGCAGCTGTTTTCACACAACTTGGAGTTCCACCTGTGGCTACTCCTGTTGAAGAAAAAAAGAAACACTCTAAAATCATATGACAGGCATTTTAGTTTGAAAATATCCTTTTAAAGGTTCTTTAGAGCTTTCCTGCTTCCTGTCTGCAGACCAGGATGATAAATGGTGCAGACTGTTCCTGCAGCTCCAGCTGCAGACATCCTCACTCAGATTCTGCTGAGAACAATTACTGCCCATTTTGGAAAGATGACTTTGAGGTTAGATGGGGTTAATCTCATGTATCACCTGCCAAGCCACTGCTCTGATATCCTGACTTGGCAGCAGAGAGCCAGTGCCTGATACTTGGAACTTCTTCTCCATTAAAAATTATCAAACAAAAAGGAAACTGCAAACCCACAACTAACCTTCCTGATTGAATTGTTCCTGCAGGAAGAAGTTGAACTACAAATAGTCACACAGCTATTTTTTAATCAATTTTCATACACTTGTTTAATTAAACTTATTTTCTTGTGCATTTCTAGATAATTGCAAAGACGTAATTTCACACTGCACGTGTGAATTTTTAGTAAATAACGAATAAATATCGTTTATAGCTCTGCAGTTTGCACTGAGCAGCATTACATGGGGTACACTTTATCCTCTCTCAGGCCTCAGCCAGGTTCCCTAGTAAACCTAAGAATTAGGTAATATAAAGTGAATTAATACAGGAAGTTTCTGGACCACAACACAACACACCAAACCCCCCCCAGGGCAGCCTGGATGACTGGGATTGAGGCCATCACTGGCCTAAACAATCCTGGCTGCACAGAAACCTTTCTGATGCCTTTCACCCACACCTACAAATTCCCAGCATCCATCCAGGAGCTCTGGAGCTTCTTCTCTATCCAGGAGGGAGACAGAATCCTGCATATGTGCACATTTGGGACAATGCATTTTAAAAACCAATAAGACATTCCTTTACTGAGAAAAAAATACTTGAAAAAGGCAACTATTTTATCCCTTAAAATGCATAAAAATAACATCTCTTCCTCCAACCCAAACTCAAGTTTCAAGATGTGGCAAATGAAAAATGCACACAGCCTTTATTTTTAATAGAGTACTCTTCACCAAGAAAAAAAAGTCTTCAATCACTGAAATACTGAATGACTGGCAAAAGAGCATGAGCCAGCTTGATGTCAAACTTCAGAAAACCTTTATTTCACATTTTAGCAAGAGCAATTCAAACTGTGTAACTAACTGGACAGTTCAACAGCAAACCAGCCAAAACCTCCTGGTGCAGAGCCTGTGTGCACAACTGCAGAAAATCCCAGGCTGTGCCTGTGGAGCAGAAATAATCAACAGGCAGGTGTTGGAAAAGCCTCTGGCTTCCTGAGTGATGCTGTTTCCTGGTGTGAAGCAGGGACATGGAAAACCCCCAAAAAACAGCCATGCACAAAGAACCAATGACAAAACCCCACAAAAAATCAATCAACCAACCAACCAGCCAAAAAAAACGCCCACCACCAAATTTTTCTTTGTGGCAAATAATGATTTATCTTATTTAATCCCTTTCAGCAAGAAGAATAAATTGCAACAAAGCCACGCTTCAGTTATCCTCAGGGCTAGTTGTTCAAGATTATTAGAACAGTAAGGTTATAAATATTCACCCCATGAAGGTAAGCATCAGAAAGAAAGATGAGCAAGTGTTTTTGTCTTAAGGCTTACCAGTTGTTCAAATGCAAAAATCAGTGTTTTTTTTTCCAAATTCCAAGGTAAGTGCATCTTTGGACACAGTATTTTATTGACAGAAAGCTTTGACAAAGGCTGCACACTGAAGAGTACATGATTTTTCTAACACTTATTGCTTTGCTAATCTCCATCAACTTAATGCTTCAGTACTCAAATTTTCACTTAAAGTGGCAAATTTCAAGTCCTTTTGGTTGAAGGGAAGAAGAGAAAGATGCACTCTTTGAGTGATGCTTATGCAAAGCTCCTTTCATAGAACACTCAGATCTTTCCCATGCTTTAAAAAATGGAAATAATTAACCCACCATGTGGCAGTCAGATAAATTGACCAGCTCTTATCTCCTGCATCTCCAAGGATATTTTTGACAGCACAGCATAAAAATCACACACCTGTGGAACAAAACTGCAACAGCAGATCCACAGCTTCAGACTCTGCAGCCATTCAATTTTACAACAAGCTGGAATAGAGTGGGACATTTTCTCCAGTAGGTATGGACAAATTTAGACATCTACTGCTGGGATAATTACAAGAAACATCTAAAAATTAATTATGACTGTATCCATCAGCATATTTATGCCAACATTATGATCATGTGTATCTAAGCATCTTGCAGAATTTATGGCCAGAAGAGAGCATTAGTGTCATCTTGTCAGGCTTGCTGAATAATGCAGGTCATAAAAATATACAGCAATTTCTACATTCAGCTTGATGCATCTGGATTCTTGTCTTCCTATTAAAAAACTAAGAGTTTAATACTGAGCAAAGAACTGTTAAAAACATCCTTAAAACCATCTTTTTGCCTTAACTGGGAAAGTGCTTGCCCTGCTACGTGCAAATTTCAGCAGTTTCAGCACCCAGCTGACAGATTATCATGAAGGCATGATAAAAGTATCTATAAAAATATATATATAAATTATATATAAATACATAAATTATTGTCTGCACCTGATAATAATTTATGCTGCATACTTTCACAGTACCAATAATTTTGCTCTTGAGGATGATTTCATTCTCCTTACTGATTAATATTATAAGGAATTATTTGATCCCACTGAGAATATTCTCAATGTGAGGTGCTAAAGAATTACTGCTTAAATAAACAATGTTTTCCAAGAACAATTAGTTTTGCCAACAGATAATGGCAATGCACTAAAAGGTAATGACATTTCAAATGTGCTGTTGCTCTCCTTCAGGATTTCCTGGAAATGACCTTGCAAGCCAGACTACTTGGCTGATGGCACCAATTCCAGCAGAAGAGCTGGTGACGTGTGTCCCCTTCAGCTACAGAGCACCCAGGGACAGCAAGACAGCTCCTGTATTCTTCATAAAGAGGAATGCATTGTGGAGATATTTAAAGTATTATATGGCAGAGCAGGACTAACTGAAAGAGGAGAGAATTCAAGTCAATGAAATAATCCTAGCCAACAAAGAGATTAATTTAGGAACTGTAAATGGCATAGCAATGCCCTTCCTCACATCAGTAAAAGCAGTGATAGCAGAAAAACAAGTGAACTGACATTACTGTATTGGATGAATATTTCAGTGGCCATCTTGGGAAACATCCATCCCCATGGAAAGATTTATTTTAAAAGACTGCACTGTGCTGCTAAACCAATCTGACTCAAAATTTACTCTTAAACAGACTCAATGAGAAAAAAAAATGAACATAGAAAGTGAATTTAAATTCAAAATCTTTACTAGAGTGATTTAATTAATTCAGAGGGTTTATTGAGCACTCAGATTTCCAACAGGTTTTTACAGCTCAGATAGACTTTTGTTGAACCAAATTTTCATTCCATCTAAATCAATTTTAGAGAGAGCCACTACTAAGTATTAAATTTTGAGTAATAACTTTCTTTAAAAACTCAGACCCAAACCTGAAGAAAGGTTTTCATAACAGTATATTAATTTAAAATTTTCAGAAATTGTAATAAATGCAACTCTAACACAAATGCCAGGTAAAAAAAAAATCCATTACCAACTGGTTTTGCACTGCATTTTGAAGTGAAAAATACAACCTGAAAAATACTTCCCATTTATTGACTTGTTTCCTCCCTCTGAAGTTTCAAAAAAAAAAAAAGAAAATACTGTCTCTCCCTGATATTTCCCCTTTTTTTCTTTACTCAGTGTATGGAAGAATGTAAAGTAAAAATCACAGTATGTCAAGCAAACATTTTCACGACTTGCACCGTAGAAAAGAAATTATAGTGGTCATCCTCAATTGCTTTATGTCAATTTTTCCCTTGGGGTTTTTACTGGGGAAAAAAAAAAAAAAAAAAAAAATCAGAAGTAGAATGCAAAATACAGGGACTTGCCAAATTCAGTAACTACAGCTGAAAAATGAATAAGTGAATTCCATTGTTGCTTTTTAAATTTCTGGAAACTCATGTTGTACTATCCTTGTTATCAAGTAACACAGGGCTCTGGCTTACCATATAACCAACTGTTCTGTTGTACAGGGAGTTCTCAGGGTCTCCAGCTCCACACAGAGCTGCTCACCATCACCTCAGTTTCTTGAACAAATATTTGTGTTCAGGTTTCCTTTCATGCTCAGAAGGGTCCTAAGCCCACAGCCATAAAAAACATCAAATCTGCCTTTCCCTTCTAGCTGGTCACAACTGCAAATGGCTGACTCAGGGAGGGAATTTTACTTTCATCCTTGAAAAACGTGGGCAGGTTTACCTGAGGGGAGCTGAATTCAGGTGAGAAGAAGAAGAAGTCTCTGTTAGATAGCAGAACATGGAGCTCACCTCAGCAATGCTTTATGTTCCCATGGCACAAATTCACTGAGGAAAGGAGCTCTTGGCCTCAGTGTTGGAATCTCTCACACCACAGCCAACATTGACGTGGTGCTGGCACAAACTGGGAACATCCTGGTGACCAACAGCCTGGCCACAGCTGTGACCTCAGGCATGGGACACTGCCAGGGACAGGGAGCACAAAGAGCATCTGCCCAGGGGATGGTTTCCCTAGAGACCATCCCAAACTGGAGCAAAACACCAACCCTGCCCTCTTCAAAAAGGCAAATTCATTTTTGGATAAAATTCATTTATCTGAAAGGACAGAAGACTAGAACTAATAAAATCCAAAACCTGACGAGACAGGAATTAGTTCCAATGCAGGTGAAACAACTTAGGCATGACATCTGACACAAAGCCCTCCCTGCCTCAGCATCCCTCTCTTTGCAGTGCAGATTTCAGGCTCTTGTTGGAGGCACCAAGTTTAAGATATTGTAAGGAGAAGGCAAGGTCATAAACAGAGAGGCAAACTCAGACCACTGGCATTATGCTCTTCAAATGGTACCTTCCTGAAGAACTTGAAATCTACCACAAATTTTTGCCACTTATTACCATCTCATCAACATAAGTACAAAATTTTCCAAGTTCAGCCCTATATAGAGAATGAACTACTATGAATTCACCTAAAAATCACCTAAAAATCTATTAGATTGCCTTATTTTCCCTTATAAATGCTGAACTAATTTAGATTATATTTAAATAGGGTTTTTTTGTGTCAAATATTTTAGTATCACCTTTTACTGGCTGTTGCTGGTATTGAGTATTGACCAGCAATTGAGTACTGAATAACTTCTGTTTGCCTGTAGATACCCAGATTCTTTTTCCCCTGGTTATTACTGACCCCAGATTTGCTTGTGCTGACAGATAATTTACCATTAATCTTGCACTGTGAGCACCCTCTGAGCTCAGCTGTCTCACAGAGATCAAGTTAGGGAGAAAATAATGATATGAACAAACTGAGAAGGACAGCACAACAAAATAGTCTTTGTTGTCATTTTCTCTAAAAGGTGAAGGAAAATATCTGGGATTAGCAAGATAATGGGCATGAAGCAAACGTGGTGAGGATAGGAAGGGATAAAGTTCTAAAACTGATTCTCTTCTCAGTGTTCAAGTGATCTGTGTTTATGGTGATAATTACAATTCATTTTTTTAGCTTATATTTTCTTGTTAGAATATTGCAGCCTCCTCAGGAAGCATCTCAATAAACCAGGACTGTGTAAGGCAGTACCTTCAGAGAGCACACAGGTCTCAAAAACACACACTTGCACATCCTCGAGTCTTGCTGGGCAGATTCAGCTCAGCCAGTGCTCAACACTAATGTGTTAATTAACACAGCCCTCATTTTCACTGGCTGAAGAGTTCTGCCCTTGGCAGAGAAGACACACACACTCCTGTTGGTTGGCTGAAGTGCTTAAACCCCACTAAAAGGGTTTAAAACCTCTGCTGGCTGCACATGCAATTCACTTTTCTGAGCAACAGATTTCATCCTTTCATTACAGTCCTATCCACCTGTAACCATCACAAGTTACTTCACAACCTGTGCAACTTTTCCCCCCCAGTAATTCTACAGTCTGCAGGCAAGACAGCAAAGCTGTTCTTTAGTCCCCAGCAGTGGATTGCAAACATCAAAATGAAAGCAACACCCGTTAAGAGATTCTGCTCTGCACAAAGGTTTCAGTGTCAGTCCCATCCAAGTTCCACTGATGCTGTTTGCAATAAAGTCTCTTTTACTTACTCACCTTGCAATTTTTTATTAAAGTGCTGTGAAGTGCCTGCTGGGGTTCCTGAGATAAATTAGGTGTTTCCTATCCATGGACACACAGTCTGTGTGCTGCAGCACTGGAAATATCACTGAGCATCTGTCCCCCAGGACAGCACCTACCCTTCTTTCATTCCTACAATGGCATTGCCCAGCACACAAAACAACAATAATAACAGAATAACCCTCCTTCTGACTACTGCCTCCCACAGATCTGCTCTTTTCCTGCAGGATTTTCTGCTTTTTGCAGCGTGCAACTCCACACTCCACGGGGGAACACGACTGCTCACGTCTCAAGAGAGATTACAGGCAGGAAAAACACAACAGAAAATGAGGGAGGAGGGGGAGATTTAGCAGAAAGAAGAGGTAGAGAGAGCTGAGTTTATGCCACAAAGGAAGACTAAAGATAGAATAATTCCTTTTTTTATGCAGTATCTTTCTCCTAGCTCTGCTTTTTGCTGGTGCTGTAATAGGAAGGGAGATGAATTTCACCCTGAGATATCTGACAGCACACTAATAGAGAAGGATCCAGGGCATGCTGGATTCAGATTTAGACACCAGAACCACAATCAAAAGACTGTTCTTGCTTCAGGCTCTGAATTAATTCCCCTTTTCTGTCACTTAAATTACTGTTGTTTTTCTTAAGCTGTGCATACACAGGGCTGTTAGCTCAAACTAAACAAATAAGGACTGGCTCCCAAGGCCATTCCTGCAAGGTGCCTGTCAGATTAATACAGAGCCATTCTGGTTCCAACAACTCAGACAAAGAGTATATACACCCAGGGCATGAAAAAAGAATAAATTACCTCTGACTAGGAAAATGAAGCAGTGACTCCTCCTCTTCAGACACCTCACCTGACCTCTGGGGAAGTCTGGCAAGACTGACCAGTGGTTTTAAGGTCTGGGAACTGGAATAGTCAGTGATTTTTCTTATTAGGGAGCATTAAGTCCATCCCTGCAGTTACTTCTCAAACTATATAGCTGCATACACACACACACACTGCATTTTACTTGGGTAGCCTTTAAAATGTTGCTGCTCCATTAGTGTCAAATTTTATCAAATGACCCAAGTCTTGAGCATCTTGGTAACAAACTTCTCTGAAGTTGGAAAATGTTATGAGGTAAAGCACATCCCATCAAAATCCTGCCCAGTGCTAAATTAACATAATGTGATAAGATGCAATGTGACATAACATCTTCATAAACTTAAACATGTCAGAAAATAGAAGATCTTTCTATCAGGTTATTGCAAATCTAATCCATATTTAATCAGTCCCAGTAACTTTGAAAGTTTATTTAATGCCACCATCACCAACTGTTTACAGTGTCCCAACTGAACTTCAGAAATAAGGTTAACAAGACACCAAGACAGAGAATGTACAGGTCTGCAAAAGATACCCATGAGTGAACTAAAATCCTGTTTTCAGGGCTTAGCACTATTTTATCATGAGCAGAATTAATGTTTTGGTGATTATTGCATGTAAGAAAAGTTAGGCACATTTCTTTTATTAAAAAGACAGCTTTCCTCTGTGCAGAGCACAATGCAATACACAGAATCAGTGCAGTAACTGAATTTACCAAAATCAGAAATACAGTAGGTCATGGTTGCAGGGAACAAATAAAGTGACCTGAACTCACTGAACAACCTTGCTGAGAGCTGAGGCATTGCTGGAGCAGAGAATCTGGGAAGTCTGTAAGGACAATGAGCTGTGTGGCTCCCCTGAGTTTATTCCACCCAGACTATTCTATTCTGTACCATAGCTGGGCCAGGATTGCCCAGTGAAGGCTCTGGCCCTCAAAACCTTTAAAACACAACTGACAAAAACTGTTCCAAAAAACTCACAGCATTACATTTGCAATTACAGTCCAGAAAAATTGAAAGGAAAAAAGACACCAAAAAATATTCTCTCATGCATTTCTCTTAGTTCCCTGATTTCAAAGCCTTTGAGTCACAAAAATTAAGGAACCCTTTGCCCATTAAATCATCATCTCAGCCTACTTCACTTCTGTCCAGTAATTCCCAGCCTCAAATATCCACCTACATATTCTCTTCAGATGGTTTCCTTTTAATTTTAAAAGCTTTCAAGTAGAGAGAAATAAAAATAATACCTGTTTATTTCCTTTCTGTCTCCCAAGTAACATCACTGGTTTTTCCCAAATACAGTTTTTTTCAAACAAACCCATAAGAGAAAGTTTCTATGCCAGTAAAAAGGACAGTTTACCTAAAAACACGGAAGAACCAAGGGTGGAATAAACTCAGAAAATTCAAAACAATTATTTCAAAAGTTCTTTATTTTCTACAGTAGAAGTTATGCTTGACAGTTGATTTCTTTCATACAGAAATAAATTATCTGCAGTTAATAGTTTCTCAGATAGAGATTATGATAGTAAATGGTCTTTTTTGCATCACAAAGCCTTTCTCTTAAACTGTGAAGTACACAAGAGATTGCTTTCTAAAAAAATATTTGATCCTATGGTAATTTTTCCACTAAGATCATCTAGGCAAGAAGTTGTTCTACAAGCATGAATATTTGGAAGGTCAAGGCCCAAAGTAAAAAAATAAATTTATATACAAAGCATCCTTTAGAAAGTCACTGCAGATGCAAGAAAAATAAAATCACTTCATTTGTTGTTTTATCAAGCATGGTGATGTTTTTGCATCACGTGCAGGAAATTAATCATGGCAACCTCCACCTACGTGACCTCGTTTCCCATTTGCTTTTGATGCCAGAAATCCAACACTGCTGTTGGTAAAACATGATATTCATGCAATGCAGTGGGGGTTTTGAGCAAGCAGTGACCATGTGGAGCACAATGGGGCTGACAGCAGCTGATCCTATAAGGATAAAGCCAATTCCCAGCAAATACCTTGTCAAAGATTGAATACACATAGTTCTTACTGCAGGGTGGCTGCAGGAGACCATTGCTTGTATTTCTATATTAGACTTACCTGATAAAGTTGAGAGCTCCTTCCTTACTCCACTGGGATTCCACACAGAGTAAATGTTTTTTAAAAACAGCAACAAAAATTCACTTATCTTGGGTGTGAAAACTCATACACAGATTGTATTTGAAGAGTGGAAAACATTATTCTTCACAGAGAAGATAAATGGTTCTGACCACCACAGAAAGGTTGTGTGGGCTCTGTGCAGGAATTACCTTGCCCATAGAGATTTCTCTCACTTTTTTTCTTTTTTTTTTTAAAGTATCCTTATTCTTTGCTATTTTTCCTCAAGCTTTGACAAGCCAGAGCCTGTATCAACCCAGACATTGTGATGTGACACGTGCTGCTGCTCTCTACAAGAGAAGAGGATCAGCTGGTATTTGCTCACCATTGCAGGACAGAATGGCTCTACATGTTACAGGTCAACGTGCACAGGCACATCCATCTCTAGCAGCTGGATTCACTCAGAATTTACAAAAGCTGCTCTGCCACAGAAGCTTAAGAGCATTCTGAAGTTCCACTGGATTAGCACCTGAAAGCACTCTTGGCTTTAACCTAGTTTTGAATCACTCCAAATAGCATCAGTTTAACCAAGCACCAAAGCAATTTCATGAACTGGGTCTAAAAACTCTCTAATTGTGTATTACAGAGTGCCTAAAGCAGCAGATTTAGTTGCCAGATCTCCAGAGTAACCCTGAACTTGATTTTATATCCCAGGATTTCAGTGGAAGAACCCAGAGCAGGAGAGCTACCACTGTATATATATCTATATATATCTATATATATCTATAACACAATATAACTCAAATCTCAGCACCTGCTGCAAAGCACTCACTGATCCCTGCCCATAATCAAGAAGAAATACTAGCATTTCATCATCATTCTGCAAAAAACTATAAAAGGTTAATGGTCAGACTAGGCAGAGAACAATCACACCACTCTATGGGATATTTTTATTAGAGGTGGTATCAGAGGCAGTTCTTCATAACATGTGCAAAACATGACTCAAAACCCTGAGCACCAACTTAATTTAAAAGTGTCTAGATGAAAAATCCAAGTGACAAGTGCCATCCATCCCAACCAAATATCTTCCACACTGTTAAACAAAGGACAAGATAGTAAAGAAAAATTGAGTTTTGAGTGTTTTTCCTTCCCTTTCCAGTGAAGCACAACATCTGAGTCCCACTTCTGCTCTCTCAATGACTTCTGCTAATATCCCATTGATCAAGCACTCCAAATAGGTTTAATTAGTGGAAAGCAATACATTAATTTACATTTTTTTCCTCTTGGTTGCTGTTCATTTGGTTTTCAATATTCTATGCAATGTGAAACTGCCAGGATACTAAAGGTAACTTAACATCAATGCCACAGAGAGAGGCAGGTTTGGAAAAGAGAGCTTGTTGGAAATGACTTCTTTTCATGAACAAAAAAAAAAAATGATTGCAAGAAAATTGAATAGGGGAAATATTTCAGGTGGATTTCAGATTAAACCTTTCAACACATCAGGCCAAGTCCTCAGTGGATACAAATCACTGGTGCTCCATTTCAATCAGCAAAGACCATTCAGAAATTGGCCTTTCCCTCTCTCCAAATTCCCCCTACAGCCTGCATCCATATGTTTGACTTTTCCAGATCCCCTTCTTCAAACTCTGCCTGAAAATTCAGGGAGTCCATTTCAGTATAACTCAAACTCAGCATATTATAGTGGATTTGCAATTGAGTGGATTCAATTTATGATTATAGTGACAAGATAATAAAAATACATAAAAAACAAAGAAAAATCAACAATTTATAACAAAGTGATTTAAGCAAATATAATGAAATTAGATTTTCTTGTGTCTTATGTTTATGCTTCACTTTGGATTCAGTATTCTTGTTAATATTGATTATAATGACACGAATCACTGTGTAACACCTCACACAGGGTTACAAACACAGCACACTATCCTAAATACATTTATCACATCTATTTTGCTAATACACACTTCATTCTTGAGCCAAGAGCTGAGCAAGATGTAAAAGTGTGGGTTTTGCATGGAGGGGTAAGATTTAAAAATATGAGAAGCCTCATTTGAAAATGAGATGCAGGAGCATCCCATCCCTTTGGATGCATCCTGCTCAGAAAGAGAAGGGCTGGAGCTGCTGTGCTCTCCAGTCCTGTGTGTGCCCCAGATATGACTGATACATCCTGACACAACATATCAAAATGCCAAAAATAATTTGAGAAAAATAAATTGAAAATTAGTATTATTTTTTCTCACTGAAGATGTGACAAGATCATGTTATTTTCAAGTGTCATGATCTTTGGGATGGGAGGGTGTGTAAGGAATCCTAACATTCAGAAGAACTTCTTAACTTGTGAGCAGATAATTACAAAGTTGAGCAACAGCATGAAAGGCACCATCTTTTAATCTACTCCACACCTCCAACACAGACCATGGACAAGAAAATAAATGACATCATTCATAACCTCATCTATATCTCAGAAAACAAAGTAGGAAACCTGCCAGGGAGCTGGGTACTAAGACAGTGGGATTGGTAGGGGAGAAAATGGACTCATGCAGCCAGAAAAAAACCATGCAGACATCTAGGTTATCATTCAAAGCATGATAGTATTTGGAGTTTCCTAGAGGGTTAATTCACCAGCATACCACCTGAGACTCTTGATTTGTACAAGCTAAACCCATTAATGCTTTCAGTCTGCAGAACACTGGCAGTGAAACAGTTCATCAAACGTGTAAACACTTGAATTACTTCCAGAATTAATCCTCTGCCAGCAGCTTTGTTCCTCTAGCAGGTAACTCAGCCTCCAACATTTGTAATAGTAATTTTTATGATTCTTGTTTGAAAGACAAGCGCCCTGGGGCCAATATCAACGTCATTAACAGGAGAAAACACCACTAACAAACACCCACAAAATAATGATGTGGGCACATTCTCCAAGGTCCTGGTCCCCCTTTTCCCCCAGATTAGCACCTTCAGCTCATGGTGAGACCCATTTTCTTGTTCTTTAGTAATGAACCATCCCATTCTGCCTTAAACACCAACAAATATCACCTGCATTTATGAGGAATAAAACCTGAGGAAGTGGCCAGTTTACAGCCAGGAATTTTTAAGGTGTCCCAGGTAGGTAAATCTCCATTTCCCACTGAGTTTCAGTCAGGTTCAGACACTCAGCTCCCTCAGGTCTGTTTGAAAGTCCCAGCCCAAAACTGATACAACAATGAACAGCAGCATGAACTGTGCAGGTAAACTGAAATCAGTTCAGCCTTAACTATCATACATCTAAAGTTTGCTGTAATAAAATTATGGCTTAATCAAAGTGAGAGCCTGCTTCTAGCATTGGTATAATCCCCAGTTTCCAAAGCAAGTGTGTGGAGATAACAAATTGCATTCTGACAATTTCTCCAGTCACTTGGAATGCCAGACATAACTAAGTGGAAAAATACTCTTCAGCTGTTTTTTATGTCTTGTGAAATGTTCTGCTTGGTAACTGGTCTCCTTTTATAGGCATTATTCTGAAGCATAGAGCCAGGACACTGTGATGTTCTGAGGATCTGCTGCAGAGCACAGTGATTACATCTACTTTCTGCTGCTGCAGTAGTTAAAAAATAAATAAAGTTTACAGTCTCTACCCTA
The DNA here is from genome assembly GCA_027576135.1 of Cossypha dichroa. Classification (NCBI taxonomy): domain Eukaryota; kingdom Metazoa; phylum Chordata; class Aves; order Passeriformes; family Muscicapidae; genus Cossypha; species Cossypha dichroa. The sequence goes on along the minus strand of JAODHZ010000423.1, from coordinate 136,283 downwards.
TATCACCTCCTTCAGTATCAACTCACTTCCATCATGCACAGGGTCAGAATTTAAGATTGCTGAGCGAGAAATGTGAACAGAGTTCTACAATTATCTAAATCAATATTTTTTTTATGTTGTGGCTTCCTTGACAAAATACCTCAGCAGAAGATTTGATTCAATTATTTTCCTAATGGAGATATCAATAATACTCAGCAAAACAGTCAAAAGACAATTTTTCTAATCTTTAGGCTTGCACTCACTACATAATGGCTAAATCTCTCTCTGAGCCCCTTTTCTTGTTCTTTAAGTTAGCACCCACAGTGTGGAGTCTAGCAGAAGAGACAAACAGGCTATTTTGTTAATGATGCATGAAGCAAAAAAAAATAATATTGTAATATTCTACAACCGCAATGCATTTATTTTGGAATGGTGGCTACTGTGAAAAAATTGGTTTTACAGTGAATTGTAAACTACTTCTGTTTAGACAAACTTTCTACACAAAAATCCCACATAACATGAAATAAAATATTCCTGGTTTTCCGTATTAAATAGCTGTGAGACATACTGTAAATTCCACAGCAGTCAGGCTTGCCATTACGTGGTGAAATCTCAATAAGAACATATTTTTCACACAATGTATCCCATAAAGTTCTTGTGGGCATACACAGTGCTTATAAGCACTTTGTCAAATAGCCTATGAGGTAGAAAATAGAGGGCTGTTGGATAATATTTATTCCTTATATTGATCTAATAAGGTGAAAGGTTTCAGTGTTGCAAGTATTAGTCTAAAAAGTCTAAAAATCTCAAGATGAGATGCTTGAGAAGAAAATGATAATGCATTTGAATTCCACATAAGAAAAGAAGAGGCTGCTGTAATAAAATAAATAGTTTGCACAGCCACAAGAGAGAGGAAGAGGGAATTTTGTGGACCAGATTTTCATTTTGGCTGAATTTACCCAGTTCCACTGAGGTCAATGTGGCTGTGCCAGTATAAACAAGCTGAGGAACCCTATAAGAAAAATATGTAAGGAATTGTATTTAGTCTGGTCTGGATGCTTCCTCTCTTTGTCTACTTTCAAATGTAAGATAAGGAATACATGATTATATGAGCCTTGACATTAAAATAAATATGACAATCAAAATTATGTTAAATGGAAAAAAATATTTATAGAAAATAGTGGGAGGTGATGTTCATCACTCATTTCTGTAAGGCTCAGTCTGTACGCCTCAGATGTTGAAAATAATTTCAAGTTACTTGGCCAGGGAAGGAACATGCTATTTTCACAAAGCAATTCAACCAGACAATGGGGGCTACACTCACAAAATGTCTTGGGTGTTAAAAATGGAAGATGTTGAAGCTGCACTTCAAAGCATCAGGTTTCCTGTGGAAACTGCAACTGTGAGTTAAAAAATTCCTTGGTGTAAGGTGAATAAGCCAGTGAAACTCCAGTCTCCAACAAAGTTGCACTTTTTCCATGCACAGACCCCAAACCCTCAGAAGTACACATTTATTTTTTGGAATGGCCTACTTAGAGAATCCTATTTTTTTGTTTTGTTTTGGGGTTTTTTTTGTTTGGTTTTTTTTGTTTTACTTCTTTTTTTCTTTCCTTTTCCCTTGAGTGATCTTTAAATCTACTTTTCTATATTCCACAGAATCATAGAATGGTTTGGTTTGAAAAGGACCTTAGAGATCATCTTACAGTCCATCTCATTCTCCAGTTAATTTTTGTCTAAAATAAACCACTTATGGCAACCCAAAACTTTCAGAAGTAACAAAAAACCTTGTTCTCTGCCTACCTGGGTTTCATAGTTTTAGGCTGATGTGTAAACCCTCTCTGAAGCTTTTCTAAGGTTTAGGTGCTCAGCACCTTTCTTTGCAGTGTAACATAGAATGTGTTTGTGCTGCATCTTCCCCTCCACTCCCAAAAACAAAGAGATTTTGCTCTCCTGCAATGTCCTTCACCTTGGTGAAACCCACAGGGATTGCACCTGTACACTGCTCCAGTAATTCAACAGTTGTTACAGGGAGAGGGGATGTGTGCACACAGTGTGAAAACCACACTCCTCTATGGGAAAACCAGACTAACAATAACCTTCAAAAAACCCTGAAAGAAAAATCCTTTGCAAGCCCCTTTTCCTTAGGCTCTTTACAGCTGCCTGTTTCCTCTCTGCATAACCATTTGACCTTTTTTCCTGCTTTTTCTGCATCTGATATTTTCCCCTGTGTGTGTCTGTTCTTCCCTCTTCCCTATTTCTACTTTGTCTCTTTTCCCTGGATCCAAGGGACGGAAGGAAGGGCATTTGAGGGTCATTATTGGTGGGCCCACAGGCACAGAGCAGGTTGTGACAGATATCACAGAGAGCCAGCTCTCCAGCTGCTCCCCAGGACCAGCTGCTGGAGTTTCCCAGAGCTCACTGTCCCCCTGAAGATGCTGCCAGCCTGCCAAGCAGAGCACATGGCACCAGGCAAGGCAGGTCATGCCAGTCCTGGGGAGGGCAAGAAAGTGGTTCAAACTTTCTACCCTAGGGTTTATTAGGTTTCTTTTTGGGTGTATTGGGAAATTGTACAAAACTACAATGAATTAGTATCCTCCCTGATAGCAGACAAACTGCACTTTCTCAAAGTGTAATTAAAAAATTTCCTTGTTGCAACTAATTTCAAAGCCATTGTCACTCCAAAAAGAATTCCAAAATTCTCGCTACCCTAATCCAAGCTTGGGGTTAATTTAGTAAATTCAGCCTCCTACAACCAGAATATAAATCCCCAGCATGATCACTTTGTTTTTAGAGGGCCAGGCCTAGCAGCTTTTTGTATTTTAATGTTTCACCTCTGTGTCATATTCTGTGACATCTGAGAATCTACAGCACTCGGGATAAATCCCCCTAATGAAGGCAGTGGAGTTCTGCCAGGTGCAGAACAGGGCAGAATCTGTCTCCTTGCTCTCATGATGGAGTGCTCCATCAGCAAGGGAAATTGCTGTCCAGCTTTGGCAAGATCACTTGGATGCTGCTGCACGTAGAATATTCCCTTTAGGGTGACTGCAATTGAAGAACCTTCATGGAAGATTATTTCTTTTAATTAACAAAACCACTACATAGGTAGCTATAGCATATCCTCCAAAAGAAACTTAAGATTCAGTTCAAGTCATTTGCTGAAAATAGGTTAAATGGAGGCTTTCCAAATTCAAATTTATATAACTTGCCAGGAGACCCTTTTTACAAGGAGAGAATGGCAGCAGAAGGGCAAGTTTTGAGAATGTGCAGAATCAGAGTGGCTGACATGGGAAGGCACCTCTGGGAACTGGCAAACCCAGCACCCTGCTCAAAGCAGGATGCTCAGGGTCAGTCTGGATTTTAAACATCTGCATGTCCTCAGCAGGATGGGCCTTCAGGGGGAGCTCAGACACTCACAGCCTGGAGGATTGCTGTAAAACTCTGAAATGCTAATGTGTCCCTCAAAGATTAGCCTGTGGGTTTTGCTAGTGACACTTTACATCTTGACTGAACCTCTATGACATCAGTTACTGATGATCTTTAATACAACTGTGAACAAAAAACATCCTTTGTCTTAGGATAAAAGAGCAATTACATATTTTTGGAGGAGTGATTTATCACTAAAAAAGCATCCTGATGAAAATCTTCATTCATCCTATTAAAACTCTATTTGGAGAAATAAATCTAAGCTTTTTGGAAAACAGTAATGAATATATCCAATGTAAAATAGAAGAGCTTGACTTTTAGCATTTCACAAAACAACTTTCTCTGGTCAGAATGAAGAAAGGTTGGAAATTTTCCCCTGCAGTTTTGTCTGCTCCTACAGTCAGTGCTGTACTGAAGGCTTTGGTTGTGTGTGGAGTAAATAATTTTGTGTAACTAGAGCGTGCAACCCAGATCTGACACACACCACACCCATCTGATTTCACATTGCAGAAATGTCTGACAAGTGTCATAAATAAATCAGAACACATTAATTGCTTTCCCAAGCCTCCTAAAATCCATGGAATTTGTTCCTGAGTGAATTTGGTTTTGGTTTGCAGCCTCCCAAGTTGCAAACACATGTGAGATCCAATTAGGAGCCCATAAAACTTGTCCTTCCTCGTATAAACAACATTTGAAAAAGTTTATAAGAATCCTGCAAGCACTGTGCACACTTCCTGAACGTGCACCTGGCAGAAATACATGGATTAATACTTGAA
>JAODHZ010000423.1:120905-132061 GCA_027576135.1 Cossypha dichroa | reverse complement strand
CTCATTGTCCGGTTTGTCATGCGTTAGTTATGCTGGAGAATAGGATTAAAGCGGACAGAAATATTAGTGCAGGGTGTGCAGCTGTACATGCACGAAGGAATTGTGTTTGACAGCAGAATTTGTTAGCAGTGCACTTCACTGCCTCCTTCAGCTTTGCCTCTCTTGCACAAGGCTCTTTGGGGCTCACTGTTCTTGGAGAAGCTCTCCACAAAACCTGGGCTGTGCCTGTGGAATATCCATTTATCTCATGTGCTCCAATCCAACACTGGCACTGCAGGGCTGAATTCATGCTCTTCATAAAGCTCTTCTCATTAAATAACATCATTCCTTACAGCAGTACAATGAAATAGGATATAGAAATCGAATAACATCCTTCAAAAATTTATTACAGTGCTGATATTGGTTTGTGATTAAAATTTAACATCACTCAGTGTCCTGGCATTATTCGTATTATTTTCCAATCTAGCAATCACAGGAAGATTTTGCAATCCACACAGACAGAGGATTTATAGCAGGCAGTGGAGAACATTTGTTTAAAATGTCTTTTCAAATATTTTAGATATGGTTATCCAACACAAAAGGCTTTAATTTATTCTTTGTCTGTTTCTTGATTCTTTCTAGATTAAGAAAACTTGATCTTAGCTTTTAGAGACAACTCCTTCTTGCTGCTCTCCCAGAATGCTTTCCTTTCAAATCACTAATATTACCTTGAGACTGAAAAGTCAGAACTCCTATGATAATACAGTGGGAAAAAAAAAAATCAGTACTTTTCTTCCCCTCTCTACAAAACGTCAGGTATGCAGTATAATGTAAATTTTCAGTTCAGTGTAGTGATAGCTTGTTTTTGTTATGAGAGATGCTCTTCATCTTCTTGAGGTGCTTAATCATTTTGTACAAAGTCAGTTTTATTCATCTCCTTGGACTTCACAGTCCTGACTTCTTCTTCTACACTAATAATTTTTTTTAAAATATTTACTCCACTATTTGCAATATTGCCCTGTCTTTAGTGAGTTTGATAAAGTGTAGACCCAATTTTGGTACCAGACCAGCTCTTCACCAGAGTAACACCAGTAACTGTGACCAAAATCTTTTAAGATTTTTGTTAATCTAGGTGATATCAATGTCAAGCTCTAACTCTTTCCTGGCTTGGGGTAGCAACAGCTCATTGTTGTTTTTTTCCAGGCTTGCTGACAGGATCGTGCAATGTTTTATTTGTGGCGAAATTAAAATATTCTGATGAGATCCTGGTTGGGTGTGTGCGTGTTCCATCGAATTAGAAGCCTGAACAGGAGGCAGGATGCTTTAGGTGTGACATGAGCACCCCAGCCTGTGACAGCTCTGGCTGCTGAGCTGCCCTGTGGCACTGCCCCTGCCCTGCTGCTTCCCACACTGCCAGTGGGGACAAACCCAATGGTCCCAATTCTGGGAGCAAAGCCACGGCAGTGCCTTGCAGAAACACCCTGACCCCTGCAGCAATATGCAAAATGTGCCTTTTCTCATCTCCAGCTTCTCTGCAGCCCTGCAGCTCTGTGATTAACTCCAGGCTTACAGAGTTACACTGATGGTTATGTATAAGCACATGTCCCTCCTAGCTGTTTGTCCAAGGCATTCTTCATATCATTCCACTTGCTTCAATTATGCAGATTGTATTTTGCCTACTGATGTTTTTGCACAGTGATTTTATAAAAGTAAACGTGACCTACAGGATTTTCAATATTAGTAACTTAAGACCTAAAAAGATTTGACGTACAACTTAGTTTCTTCCACTACTTTTTAAATTCAACTGCTATTACAGTGACTCCCTCACTTAAAACTTAATTAATTCGTACTTTAATTATACCAGAGTAGACACAGAAGATAGTGAGGAAATAGATGAAGTTTGTTTAAACTTTTTTGCAATACATTTTGATGTAACTAACCCAAAAGTTTCAAAAATTAAAGTTTTGGAATGGTCTTTACACAGAAATTAATTCATTATTAGATTAAAGCATTATTCTTGCCTTAGTCACACAAACTGTATTTTACAGACAATAGATTTTCTGAATTGCCTGTCTTTGCTCTTCAGGAACTCTGCTTCTACAACACAGAATTGTTGGATGCAGAAATGTTTAGCTGAAACTTGACAGGCTAGCTCAAAGGTATGTTTCTTGTTTGGTTTTGCTCACTTGAAACAGTACATTTTTCCCCATTTGAAAATTCATCCAGCATTCGTCTGTTAGATGTAAACAAGTCCTGCAAATAAAACAAGCATTGCCCAAACAACACCCAGATTTACAAATGTAAATTCTCATCTTCAGTGTTTAGGAGTATTTAATTTCCTTTGGGCCTGGATTCAGCAAACCATCTAAAGCAGCTCCAATAAATGTTATTAATTTGTTACTTACAGTACTCTAGGAAATTTCAGTCTCAAATGCCTAATGTATGTAGGGGAAGAAGTTAAAATGAACTGAAATTAAGAAACTTAAGATGCATGAAGAAATTGAATCAAACTCGTAGCAAATTAAAATAAAAGGTAGCAGAGAAGGCAAAAAAAAACCACAAGAATTGAACTACAAGAAAATTAATTGTGACTTGTTTTTTTGGTAGGCTTCAGAGGTAAACATTTATGCTCTTGGAGTATACAGAGGCTTGTTGCCTTTTTATATCATTGTGAAGTACTTGGAGAAGATTAGGAAACATCATTTTGCTAAACTTCCTTGACAACTCCTTGAATCTACAGCTCTGGATGAGAGTTATATAACTTTCCCAGGCTTATGTACAGACAATAGTTTTCAAAGGATGTAAATAAGGAAGCTTTTCCTCTTAATTCAATCCTGTGTGCCAACCATCTATGGAATGTTCTATACCTTGAGGGGAGCAGACACTAAAACCTGCCACCCTTGATGTGTTCTGCTTTGCTGTGGTTTGTTTACTGCCTGTGTTTTTGGTGCCTTACAGATGTTATTGCTCATTTTGGTATTTTTAAAACACTGCTTTTAGCGTTTGGCATGTGAGTGCCCTGCAGTGAGTAGAAGTAAGAAGCTGTCAGTCTGACAGGCTTGCTTAGAGACTGCTCTTTCTCTGTGCTGTCACTGCATGTCCAACATGCAGAGCCACTAGGAAACCACAGGAAAAGCCTCCCTGATGGAGCAAGTCCCTCTGTGCCATTACTCTGCTGCTTGTGGTGCTGCTGTGCAGCTCCACTGTACTGGGTGCTCTGCAAACTCAGAACAAAAGCCTGTTCCTGCCACAGAGCCAATACAGTGTAAGTAATGAAATTAGCTACACACCACAGGTGCTGCAGGAGCACAGGAAATGATTTAGCAGGTGTGGGAGACAGCTGAAGAGCCTGCCTTGCTATTCAGCATTAGCTGCATGCCCAAATCCATGTTTTCAGTGTAAACCCCAGGCCAGAGGCTGGCTGCACAGAAATCCTGCTGCAGGCTTCTCTGGGTGACCAGCAGGCTCTCCAGGCAGCAAGGCAGGCAGCAATCAAAGGGAAGGCTGAATTCCCTGCCCTCCTGCAGCTGCAATGACCAGCACACCCCAAATTCATGCAGGTGTCCATCTTCTGCACTAACACAGAGCTGGAAGCACAGACTCAATCCTTCTCATCTTCTGTAGCTCCCAACACTGTGGACAGCAGTGCTGGAAGTGATCTCAGGAGCTGCTGTCAGACACACTCCTGCCAAAAGCAGGATCACCAGCTCCTGAAGCAATTCCTGATCATCTGCTCTGCTCACAAAAGACAACGAGCAGCAGCCCCAAAATCCTACTGTGGCATTGATGCATTCCAGTCATCAGCAAGTTTTCCTGGGTTCTAATCCCGTCTCTCACCTGCTAAACCTGTTCCACTATATCCCAGTAGCAGAAGAGTTGTAGAAAATAGACTTTCTCTTTGCATTCGTCACACAGAGAGCTGAAAATTAATTTCATGTTTCCCCTCCATTTTCTCCTTCTCTAGCTAAAGCCCTGGTCCCCACTCTGTCCCCCAGGTCATGTTTTTGATACCCTGGGTAGCTCTTGCTGCTGTCACCCTCACTGGGACACTTGCCTTTTTCTCAATGACAGGGTGCTGCTGACTCACATTTGGTTTGTGACCCATCTACCATCTTCAGATCAGTGCAGTAACAGCTATTTGTGCTATTCATTACTTGGATTTTAGGACTGAAAGGTGTTTGAGTGTTTCCTACTGCAGCACATTTCTTCCACCTATTTTGCAAGTTCTCAGTTTTCCTTGGCACAGTTCCTCCACTCCTCTGTTACATGTGATGCTTCATGTCACAGCCCTGTGCAGGGGGTGATGAACTCATCCTTTTGTGTTAGCACTCAAACCCATTACTGCAGGTCTTTAATTCACACTTGTCAGAGTCTGGAGCCTGCCAGAGCAGCAGCAGACAGCAGCAGGGCTCTCCTGGTGATCCCTGCCCTGAGCAGCAGCCAGTGGAGTTATCCTATGGATACCAGGGGAATGCCACAGACAGTGACTGGTAACAACTCTAACAGCCTGAGAAGGGATTCACAGCATTGGGGCAGAGACCTCAGTGCTCTAGAGCCATAGTCTGTAATTCTGAACAGCTCTGAAGGGGGAGGTCTCAGCAGAAATGCATTAAAAACGTGTTTTTGGCAGGGATAGACCTGCCTGAGTAGAGAACACTGAACCAGAACAGGCACAAAAGGGTCCTGCAGACTGGCCTGACTCCCTTGGTATCCAACAACTATGGGCACTTTCTAAGAGGATCTTTTAACATGAGAAACAAGATTAAATAACAAAAATATTAGCACACTTACTGCTGCTCTTTATGGCGCAATAGTCACTTTGTGACTTATGAAAATTCATCTTTCAGGAGTTCTACAGAGCTGGGGAGATGAAAAGGTCAAGTTGCATTGCTCTGAACTTGCCTCTTTTAATGCCTTACTGTTGAGATACTGTGACTTTTGGTAAGAGCCTAGCCCTGTATAAAACCCACAAAGCTAAGAACACTTGATCATTCCTTCAGAATTAATTAATTTCCCAGAAACCAACTAATGCATTTTAGAAATAGCTGCAGGCAAATGTTAATAACAGATTAATCTTTCATGCCTCTGAGAAATTTTTAGACAAAATGAAGATAGGTTCAATTTCCCTTTGAGTTCCAAATGTGTGTAAGATAACTAGTTTACATATTAACCTTTGTGATGAGACATATATCAAAATGGAAACAACTTTTGCCCAGAGTAAAAAGATAATACCTTATTGTTAAGCTATTTAACACCAACAAAAAGATAAAGTTTCAGTAACAAAGGAAATAATAATTATAATAACTGTCTCTTTAGGTGAGATTTTCAGAGAATACTCAAACTTGCTTCTCTATCTGAGACCTGCTTTGATCTCAGAAGTTTAGAGGACAGCTCTCTGCATGCAAGAGGTCACTTTTGATTAGTCTGTAGCAATGAGAGAGTCCTGTTCCCATTAGATTAATTTATGACACACTTCATTTCCATGGATGGAGGAAGAGGTCAGCTCTTGGAAGGCTGACAGCTTGTGCACAGGGTGAAAATCAGGAGTGACACCTGGTAACCCCAGCTCTGATAAAAATACCATTCTTACCCATGGTAGGGTGTAAAATGCACAGTGCTTGTGTGATGACACACTGTGAAACCTGTACTGGGTTTCACAATACTGGGGCACTGGAGCCCCCCACCACCCCCAGTTCTTGCACCATAACTAAAACAATAATGCCTTGGCACTTCATGAAATACCTGCAGCTTCAGAACATGGCACTGAGTGTGGGAGATGGTGATAAAGTTGTCAAGCAAAATGCCTCCTTTGCCTTATGACTGTTTTATATGTGTGCATATGAGACTATATACTATCAACACCAGCACTGCACCCTAAGGTTTAGCAATCATATTTCTCATTATTCTTGTCTCTTTACAAGGCTCATCCCACTGCAGGAAAACAAACATTTGCATTCAGTCTCCTCCAGAAATAAGATCTCACAAACATCAGGATGGTGCAGGTGTTTAGGATGCTGACATATCATGTAAAAAACCCAAAAAGGTTAAAATGATTTATCCATCAGAAGCAATAAACACAACTCTCTTGATTAGTGCAAGGCTGTGAGTACAACTCTCCTGTTCCTGCTTGCATTTGGTAGTTCCTATTCCGTGATTAATTGTTTACATGGTGTTCAGTGTTAAGCACCAGATAACACATTATTCTTAGTGCTATGACAATATTCCCTGCTGACATCTTTTAGCTGTCTACGCTTCTTGCAGCAGACTTGGCAAACATTTCTTGAATATCTAATGTTTGCTCACTCATTCTGACTACACATTCTGAGTACAGTGCTAAAAATTTAGTTGGGTGAGATCTTGGATCCCATTTTTGTAGCATGCTTGCTAAGTCTCCTTTCACAGCCCATTATTAATTTCAGATTAATCTGATCCTCTGGCTGTACACATTTAATGGAAATCCCTGTGCAAACACCTCAAGCAAAATGCTGTATTTACAGTGCTTTCCAGGCATGTTTATCTAAATTGACAACAATCAAAAGAAAGCCATTGAAATGTGTGCATTTTTCAGTGAAGCACTAAAACCTCCTTAAAAAAAAAAAAAAAAAAAAAAAAAGAGAAAAGAAGAGTCCAATGTGCATGTTGTATTTCTGCCATGCAGCTCCCATTGCAGTGAATGCAGCCAATTAGATTTGCTGCTCACCTGAAGCAGGATTGACTTGTCTGTCTGAAACATCATAACCAAACACTTACCTTTTAAGCATTTCCCCAGTGAGCAATATCCAGGTACAATAGAACCTGGATAAAAGCAAAAGCTGTTTTGGCCTTTCCAGTGCCTCTGGGCTCTCTGCCCCTCTCTACACCAGAGACACACAGGCTGCCTGGGCAGCTGCTGGCACATTCCATGGACACTGCCTCACTGACTCTCCTCAGACAAATGGTGATGATCCTTTCCTTCAAAGAAAAGTAAAGCAGCCCAAGGAACTGCCAGCCTGTCATTTGGCCTGCAATAACACATTGTGCAGGGCACAGCCATGAAAGATTGGGGTGCACCTGGTGTGAGCAGAGATGAGACACACTGTGATAAATTACAGCCAAGGACTGGGCTTCCAGCCCTTTGTTCATAGAAGCTGACCATCTTTCCAGGCTATCTGTTTGACAGGAACAGAATATCTGCCATCTGCTGAGCTGCTGCTTGCCTCAGTCTGGTGGTCAGAGAAGGGAAGGAGGCAAACTGCTGTGCCTGAGGGCACTGGCTAAAGCTGTGAGCCAAACTGCAGAAAAGGACGGAGCACCACGGCTGACACTGCCCAGGACTCACTGTCTCCACACTGAGAATGGGCCCAAATCCTCACTGTGACAGCAGGATACTGCAGAAGGGGAGAGACCAGGGGTGGGTGACAGGACAGCAGCCACAAGACTGGCAGGATCAACAGAATCACGTTTTTTGAGTTTAGAGACATGTAACACAGGACAGTGCAGTCACCCTGGGGTCCACATGGTCCCTGTGAAACAGGAGTATTTCAAGTTGTTTTCCACCTTAAACCAGGGTTAGCATTCAGGGCAAAGGAATGGAAATGTGACCTGCTTTTTCTGCAGCCTTGTAGAGGGCAGGCTGTGCTGGGGACCCCAGAGCAGTGCCACATGGACAGTGATGACAGTCTGCTCAGTGTCACCAACACCAAACTGTTATCTGGGCAGGAGCACTCAGATAACCTACATGCCTCATAAGTGACAGAAAAATCAGTATCCTTTATATATGATTTTGCTTCTCTTTTGAATATTGCAAGGTTCAACATCTAAGTATAACTCTGTGGCTGCTATTCTTTTCTGACAGTGAAATATGAAAGGGTTTATTTTCCTCCATACAGATGCAGATTTCAAGGAGAGTGAATTTCATGCTTTTCTTTGCCAGAAAATTGTTGTGATCTGAATACATTTTAAGAAAAATCATCATGCTAGCAAGTCATTAAGAAAGAAAATATCATGTATTGGCAGCAAACAAATGAAAAACAAATAATATAGATGGATAGAAAAGCAGCTTAAAGAAGAATTCTAATCCTGTTCTAAATTAAATAATAAGAAAAAAGGAGATGCCTAGGGGGAAAAGAGTGAAATGTAATCTGCTCTAGCCTCTTGCCCCCAGCCATAATTCAATTTACTGCCCTGGAACTTACTGAGGTGCAAACAGGAGCAGCAGGAATGTGCCTCAGGGAGAATTCAGTGGCTGGGAGAGCCTGGGCAGGAGCTGCTGCAGGGCTCCACGTGCCCTGTGCATCCCAGCACTGCCCAAAGCATTGGTGAACCCATCAGAGCTCATGGCTGGGGTGGCTCATGGTGGCATTGCACTGCCAGAGCTTTAGAAGGGAGCTGGAGTAATTGGTTCTCCCCTCTGTGCAACTTGCAATGGTGAGAAGACCACAGTGGCATATGCAGGAGTGCCCAAAGCACTCTGAAGAAGAAGAAAAAAAAACAAAAAGAAAGGAGAGAAGTCATGTCAGTAGGAGCTTTGGGGTTAAATTAGAACAGGAAGGTGATTTGTAGGTGATTTTCCCAGTGGTGAGATCTGGCTTGCAGTCCTGCTTTAGGCCATGTGCCATGCCAGACAAGCTCACATCACCCCCAGAAGCCGAGCTGCAGCAAGCCCCTGCTCAGAGGCTGTGCCACTGCTGCAGGTCCTGCTGGGTCTCCGGGCACACTGGCAGCTGCAGGAAGCAATCCAGGACCCTGGGCTGCACCATTTGGGGTGCACAGTGTGAACATGTCAGTACAAGGCAGATGGACCTCCCTTCAAAGCTGGCCCTGCTCTGATCTTTGACAGCCTGACCAGAGGATGTCACTTCCAGCACAAATGATTCTAGGACTCTATCAGCTGCATTTTCCTGGGTGGCTTCACTGTCTCCTCACACTCACTCTACATGCTTGAATGCTACTTCATCATTGCAATCCCTTTCTTCATTTCCCCACAAAAGCAGCAATAGCTGTAGCCAGCACACCTCAGTGGCTCCTCTTGCTCTTGCAGCTTTCCCCCCTGACCCCACAGCCACTGCCACTCACTGCCTGGGACAGCAACCTCTGGCAGGGCACACTTAACACCACGTCAAACAGGACAGGTTCTGGACCAAAGAGCTGAGATCATGCTGATAAACACAACCTTTTCTGAGTCACAAGCACTTCCTTCCTTCCATTTGTCTCTCTGATGGAATGTAAAATACCAATCTGAATTACATTTCTTCTAAACCCATTTTCCAAGGAACAGTTTAAATGGGACAAAGCACTTAGTTTTGAAGGGAGTTCTCTGCAAAAGTTTGTGATAATGTTTAGTGTTGGGACTCTTTTCAAAGACAGTTTTTTGCACAGAGGCACCAGTTTGTACAATTTGTTGTGTCACTGGTACACAGTAGTGACTGTGACCAGGAGCAAAGGGATCTGAGAGAGGGGAGACCCAGCCTGGAGTCTCTGCTCTGTCAGACCAGGCTGCAAAGCTCAGCCTCAGAAGATGAGGTGCCAGCCCAGCTGCCAGATGGCAAAATTCATCCTGGAAGTCCCTTCTGAACAAAAGGAGACATTTTCCTTTTCAATCCTGGGGGTTCTGTACGTGCACACAGTTTTGGGGCTGCACATGCACACTCAAACTCCTAACTGTGAGGGACACAGGACAGATCTGCTACACACCCAGCAGCTGCACCCTGTGTCAAAATGACACCTCTCAGCCCCACCATCACCCAGCAGGTATCCCAAATGGAATGCTAATAATCATGGAGCTTGGTCCAGCTTGTGATCAGTGCAGCCCAACCAAATTCAGCCTGATTGTGAAAATGAGAGAGGGGCACTCACAGGGGTGATTTCCCTGGAATCTGTGTCTGTAACTACACAACTCGAGCCATCTTGCTGTGCTATCATCTCCCAGAAACAATTATTCTAGAAAATGCTGTCAAAATATCAGTGAATTGAGGAGCCTGCTCAGAGGCTGAGAAGGACACGAGACTGAAGCAAGCTGAAGGATTAAAGGATTTCTTTAACAGCTGGAAATTCATTTATTAAAGCATATGTTTGAGGGTGACTAGCACAAGCTCTCATGGAATGACCACTGACTCTCCTGGGGAAGAGCTGGAGCACTTTGGAGCTCCTCAGCAGGTTCAGGAAGACACCAAATGGGCATTCCTGGCTGAAAGGCTCAAAGGGAGAAACCTCCTGAGAGGCTTTCCCAGGACTGCAATTCCACAGCTCACTCACAGCCCTCTGCACTGACAGCAATCCCTCCAGCTGCATAGGAAATATTCAGTCACACACTGCAAAACACATCCAGCTCAGGAAGAACATTTCCATCTTCCTTTTACTACAAGTGACCCTAAGAATAATCTAGAGGGAAAACATCCTTCTCAGTTGATCAGCTGATTTTATTGTGGGATTCAACTATTTGCTCCCTCTTGACAATATTTCCCTGAAGAGAGGTTTGCTCAAGCACTGACTCCCCTAATTCAAGAAACATGGAGTAGGTGGAGCTGGTAAATACAGTGCACCAAAAAAGCCACAAGGGGCTTGGATCACTTCTCTCTTTCACTGGCAGGAACTGGAATTTCCATTCTACAGGAATAGCTCTCATTATGAAAAAATTTTTTATACCTTTTTTTAATGAAAAATTTTTTTGATACTTTTTTTTTTATACTTTTGATGTAATGATGATACTAAGAATCCAGTTTCATTGTCTCAGGCCAGATACATATAAGGGCAAGTGTGGACAGCCCTAAACTTAACTTTTTAAATTACTTTTTACTCCATTTTCTTTCCAATATTCTAGCAATGGGCTTATTTAAATGGAGTAGCTTATTACAGTGCCTAGCACAGAAATAACATTAAGATGATATAAAGGTGAAATATAAGACGATAATCCACTCTAAGTAAGTCATTTAAAGTAGGTGTTGTTTTACTTTCTTAATTAATTCAGAAAATATTACTTTTACAGCACTAAGTTTTCACTGCAAGTCAAAATGATGGTATGCTAGAATAGGAATGTGTTTGCTAATCAGAGCTAAGACTAAAATCTACCATCCTCACAGGCAAAACAGCCTGTACACCCAAGAAAGAATGTCTGTGGTAAAAAGTAATTTAAAAAGTCAGGTCATGTGGTCATGTTGGCAGTGATCTGCACAGTGAACATGAGTTGAAGGGGATTTGGC
>JAODHZ010000423.1:107418-119777 GCA_027576135.1 Cossypha dichroa | reverse complement strand
GCCAAATCCCCTTCAACTCATGTTCACTGTGCAGATCACTGCCAACATGACCACAACCGTTTTTCTGAAGCATTATTTACTCTTTGGAAAATACCTTATTGAAAGAAAACAAACCTTTCCCTGGAGGTTGGTGGTTTGCCATAAAGCACCTCTGCATAATGAATGGGCAGAAGTGAATGCACAAATAACCTGGGGGGTCAGAACTACTGTAGTAGCAAACTTTAGGCAATATTTTCCAGCATCAGGCCTTGGTTTTTACTTTTTGACTAAACTTTCCTCACCATCTGTTTTTAATGATCCTCACAGGTGACTGGTTTACTGACACCTCCTGCATTTTGTAATAGTTGTTATTTTTAAAAGGTTTCATCTTAATTTTTTTAAGTAGGTGATAGTAGTCATCCACAGAAAAGGAAGACAAGAATCTCCATCAGACACCCTAGCAACAGTTTCATTAAAAAAGTAAAAAATGGGCTATAGGTAATGTTTGACATCAATATTAACTTAGGTGCAAAAGAAACTTTCCTACTTTGGAGGAACAAAAGAACATCACACACAGAAAACCACAGGGCTCACAAACCCCACATCAAATCTTTTCCTCCTTAGAAGTTCCAGGAAAACCTTTGGAAAAGGATTAGGGAAAAGAGTGCCCAGTTTATGTGCAGAATTCAAACAAGACATCCACAGTGAAACTGTGGGAGGTTTCAGCTGAACCATTCATCAGCAAAACTGAAACTCTCCCTTTCCAAACAGCTCTGGGGCCAGGGGAAGATCTGAAAAGCATCAGCCTGCCCCTCCACAGAGAAAAACAAATGAATCTCTGCAGCTTTGTGCAGCTTTTTTGCTTACACCAAGACCTGGGGGTTAAGTCAATTCGTTTTGGGGTTATGTTTCTTTCTTGTTTGCAAACCAAGAATTAATAAAAAGCAAACACAGCTGCTCATTTGTGCACAGCCCTGTGAAAAGCTTTGAACACTATCAGGTTCTACCCTGCAAGCACCACCTTACAGGATTCCTGCCCCTGGTTTCCAGCATGGTTTGACTTGAGTAGCCAGACTCACCTGACCTGAGCTCTCAATACCTGCTTTGATTCCAGCTCTATGATGAAATTAGGGATCTCAAGCTTAACACAACCTAATAACTCTGTACCATAACTTAACCACCCTGTATTGAGTGCTGTGCTTCCTGAAGCCCTGCAGGGTTCCAGAGCACACAGCATCACCCATGGCCAGGGCAGCAGCAGCAATTCCAGCTCAGCAAAGCAGAGCCTGGCTGGTTCCTGCTGTGCCCCACAGTCCAATGCTGTGACTCTCTATTATCTTCATATGCCTGACACACGTTTCACTTCCCTGGCCCCTAAGGGACACAGAAATTGCACACAAGAGCACAAAAAAAAAGCCAAGCAAATGCATGTCGTGATGACTTGGTGTTGCCTTTTGCCTAAAGCAATCTGACATAATTAGCCATCTCACAAGTAAAGCCTTTATGTTTTATTCTTTTACCAATTTAAAATAAAAAATGTACATTAGCATGGGTAGCTTGTCATTTTAATACACTTTGATGTTTGCAAGCTTTGAAATATCATGCTCAAATTTCTATGCAAATTTGTGTTTCAAATTACACACTCATTAGTTCTTCTGGAACTTCTTCCTAATATTCACAAAATGTTTATTGCTTCCTCTGTTATTTTCCTGAATTGCTTCAGAATGAAACCTGGTATATAAAAGACAAATGAACACTCAGGGACTTTCTTAAACACCACATTTAATTTCTAAGGATGTCATAATTTGTCACTTCTAAAAAAGTTCCAAGTGTCCATGCAAATCCCATCTGATAGCACAATGAAAATCACAGGAAAATAGTTTGTGCCTACAGCACTGTGAGCCTCCAGAAATGCCATCTCCCTTACCTGCTCATCTGAAATCCCAGTTGCCTTTATCACTGTCTGTAATGAATGTTTTGGTGCATATGAAATACTAGTTCATATCCTCAAAAAGAGGGAAATTGGGATTACTGCCTAGATTTCAGTGGAACAAAGCAAATTTACAGCAATTGTGAATATGATTTTATTTTTCTCTAGTTATCCACCTCCATTAAACACATGGGCAATATTTTAAACTCAACTGAAGTAAAAGCCACACTATTTAAAAATAAATACACAAACCCTCTCTACATTTTGGATTGAACTTGCAGTCATTAAAACAGCAAAGAAACAACAAAGATTGAGGCCAACTCCATCAGAATAAACACTGGCCAAGTTTCCTCTCTACTGCACATTTTTGATGTCACAGAATCAAACATAACCAAGGTTCATAGGTCACTATTCAAGATTGCAGGCTTAAGTGCAGAACAGGCTTTTCAGTATTAATGGATCTATAACAATAAGCTATGGGAGTTTTAGTGACTTTAATGCAAATCTCCTTAATTAAACTTTTTTCATGAAGAAGCAAATCTGTGCCTGAAGCAGATCAGTTTATTCCAGCATGGAAGATTACAGGTTGGGGATTCTAGGAACCCCAGCAGTGGAGCTCTCTGCACCTGGCTCCAGCAGGGCTGGGTCTCTCCCTGCAGCACAGCAATCCCAGCTCAGAGAGTGGGAGGAACTCACACAGCATTTGTAGCATTTCCTCACAGTCTGACATTTGAAATGCAACAGGCTCACCACAACTCCAAGAGTTAATTTTGCAGGTGTTTAAAAATAAGATACTGGGATTTTTTTTCTTTGCTTTACAGCATCTTAGGCAAGTAATTACCTAGAAGAGTGGGAGCACAGTGATAGTCCACAGGACAAACTTTCTGAAGTCATAACCAGAAATATTAATCAGTGGCAATTCTAAAAAGAAAGCTATGAAATTATTTTGAAGTTTTTCTGGATTTTTCTTCACCTTCAGGGTTGTTCCATGGCTGCTCTGCATTGCTTTAGGGTGGGAGCAGAGGAATTGAGCTCTGGTTCACTGTAAACACAGACAAATGCAAAAACACCTGCACAGCAAAACCACCACTGGAGCTGGTTCAGAGATGCTCCTGGTCTGCAGCAGGGGCTGGGAGATGCTCCCTCCCCAGTCTGTGCCACTGGGCTCTTGCATTTATTTCAGAATTTTTCACCAACTAAAGCTCATTCTTAAAACAGGAAATGTATATAACTTGTCTTACTAAAGATGTCTTGATATTTGAAGGCACAATCTGAGTAATTTTGAAGTCTGAATAAAATCCATGCCAGCCTTCTACCAGAGTTGTAAAGCTAATTATTTTATTAGAAGACATATGCTTGTTACTAATAATAGTCTGGTTGCTTTACTGGAAATATGAGCCAAGTGATCACAGAGATTACAGTTTGTGCCAACAGTATTTTATATTGCAACTTCCTCAAAAATTGGCCTTGGAAATGGAAAGGTCATTTAACCAGCAGGCAGAGCATTCTGGAGTTTGATTCCACACATCCTGGGCAGCTACAAGAAATTCTGGACAAGGTCCTCCAAGGCTGTCTGCACCTCAAGATTTGAAGTTCTGCTTTTGAAAACCCAGTCAAGTTCTCATCTACAACTTCATCTGCCAAATCATATTCAAGCTAAGTGAGAGGAGACCTTAGTATCAAAGCAATGTTCTAAGCTATTTACCAGATCACCTAATTGAGATGATCTGGTAAATAACTTTAAAAAATCATCTTGGGGACAAGAAGGAACCTGTGTGTGTGTTTGACTATAGTAACACAGGATACACAGACACCCAAAGGGCAGAGAGGTGGCAAATATTATGCAAAATCAGAAGAAAGAGCCTTTAATAAATTTTCATTAACAAAAGAAAGACTCATGGGCCCATGTTAATACACAATGCCAACAAAGAGTAGGGGTGCATCTGTAATAATGAGGGTGCTAATTGTTCAACTGTACAGCAAGCAAAAAATGCTAAATTTTAATTCAAATTCACTGCTCATCCTTAATGATTTTCATAAATTTGCAAATCTTAGAATCGTGTACAGGTGCAACTGCACTCCTTTTAAAAAGAAGATAATTTTAAATAACTCACTTTAGGATAAATGGAGCATGTTAGATGTCTACCATCTCAGGGGGCAAAGCTGCCAGGCTGTCAAGTGCTTTAATCACACCCCAGGAGTGACGAATAACCTGTCCAGGGCTACCAAGCAAGTGGGAGTTTCATCAGGAATCCCTCTGGAGAAGAGGCAGCTGAGTGGGTTACCTGAGACAAGCAGGGCTCTAAACTACCTGCTGGGACTCCATTCTGATTATAGAGGAGCAAGTTTAATGGGTTGGTGCTTACAGAGAGGATTTTCCTGGTTATATCCAAGGCACAGGCTTGAGGAGACAATCCCAGCTCTCCCAGCCTCTCCTCACCTGACCAATGCTCCAATCTCTTACCCATCTCTGTGCTCATTTCCTGGATCCTTCCCAGGACCTTGGAGTTATTTGCTAACTTTATGCATATTCTACCAAGTGAAGCAAGTTCAGCTATTCACTACTGATTAATGCAGAGAGAATCCACTGTCTTATTCCTGCAGTATTATCCAACATGCACATGGTTCAGATGGGAATATGTTTTGGCAGTGCAGTATATATATATATATTTCTTCCCTACTGAAAATAATTTGGTCAGTGGAGTTAAAATAGCACCTGGTTGTATAATCTGCCCCACAGGACAGCATTACTCAGAATTCTCTGCTACACCTTTTAGCTCTAAACACACTCAGGGCATCCAAAAAAGTGGGTCAGGTCTAGGAGAAGGGAATATTCAACCAAGACATGAGTAGTATCCCCCACCAGGAATTTCAAAGACCCTCGTTGCTCTCTATGTTCCTGTTCTCACTCATGCATAAGTGTTATATCATCATAACCTTCTGGAAGATTGATTCATCTGTCCTACTGAAAGCTGCTTACTTGTCATGATCCTGGCAGATAATCTGCTGCTCACCTTGTCTGGAAAGTTATGGTGTCATTCACACCCTGAGCTGTAATTTTTTACACTAAAATAACAAAGAGCAGGGAGGCACATCCTTCCTGCTGCAGATGGGAGCTGAGTGATACACTTAATCACAAAACAATTTTAACCAAGTTAGATAAATGCCAAAATAATAATACTAATACTAATACTAATACTAATACTAATAATATTGTTATTATTATTCCAAATCTCCATCAAATATCAACCCCAAGGTCAAAAATATTCTGAAAGTCTTTTAACAATATATGTATATATCAGCTAGGTCTGAGAATAGTTGCTTCTGGATTTGTCCAGCTACATTCCTTTGGTTAGTCTCCAAGCCACTCTGCCCATGAGACACTATCAAAACTTGCCTATGTGAAAATTCAAGAGCAAAATTTGGTCCTGCATTAGACATTGCATTGCTGGGCAAAGACTAAATGTGTGCCACTTGAAATATTTTCAGGTGCTCCCAAAATATTTTCACATCTCAAGATTGAGCAGCGAATTGTTTTTTTTGACATTCAATTGCCTACACAAATGTAACACCAATAAATGGTTTACAGGTTGTTTCCATCGATTTGCCTTCACACTGTACCCCTGGTAAGCAGAGTTTGTGTTCAGGAAGATGTGTCTCTCTGTCTCATGTGAAAAGACAGAGACATGAGAGAAGGTAATTTGTTGATAGTTCATCAGATTAATTAACCTGAAATACTTGATCATTGAGATATAACCTACTTCTCTACCAAGTGCTGCTTCTAGTACAGAAGAGGAGTTACAGAGGAATCTTTCAACAGTAAATATTAAATACCATAATTGGCTTATCATGCTCTCAGTTTTACAATTTATAAATAAGATGGCATGCACGACAGATTAATCTGCAAATCTGCCTCCCAAGCAGAACTCTTCTGAAAAGATGCAAAACACATTTGAGAATGCCTCTTCTCCCTGTCAAGAGAGCTGCAGAGCTCTGGAGTTAAAGCACCATTCCTCAGTGTTTGAGAGCTTTCAGTCAGCCACAAAGAAATTAAAATCAGGTTTTAACAGTTTGAAATGTGTCTGAGTAAGGAATGGGAAACAAACTGCTGCCAGTTCATCTGAAATGACACATCACAATGAGTAATCCCAGACTTTGTGGGGGGAGAAGGAAGTTCTGCATTTACTGTCTTCCTCCTACATCTTTGGCCCTGTATCAATTCAGGCAATAGTCACAACTTCCATTCACTGAGAAGATTATCACAGACACCAGCTTCTGCCTGTAATTCTTCATCCATTCAATTCAACTCCCATGGAATGACAGCCAGCACTTTTGGGATCACACACAGCCTGAAAAAGACACCTTTTGCAATTTTATGGAATGTGTTTAGCATCTCTATCCATAATGATTTCACCAAAAACTTCAGACTGGAGAAGATTTCCTATTTACAACATCCCTCTCATTAGGCTTAAATAAATTGATACAAAACTATGTAATCTTTTCTGTGTGGCCCAAAGCAGATGAAAATGTGATAAGAGCAGTAAGGAAACATTAAACCTTTGGTATGCTGTAGGGAAACAACCAAAGGGAGGTGGATTTGGTAGCTAAAAGCCTTGGGCAAAGTCAGATCCATTAATAGCTTCAGTTCATTTGTTTGGAACACAATTGGCTTGAATGTGATTCAAATATATCTGATCTTTTTCTCACCCATTAAAAAAACAGATGAGTTTAACTGGTGACTTACACATGATTTCACAGCTTGTCACACTCAGGGGATAACAGGATTTCTAAAAGCTTAAAACCTCCACTTAACTCAGCTAACTGGTTTTCCAAATACACACGTCATTTTTGAGAAGCTGGTGCTAAGACAAATAGCTGTAGAACAAGCTTCCAGTGGTGGGTCCTTTTCTGGTTTTATTTTGGAACATCCTGAACTGTATTTGATGTGTTTTGCAGTCCTGCTGTTGCTCAGTGTTTTGGCATGGTTGAGCACAGGACATGTATCAGTGATGAATGCTCTAAGCTGGTTCTTTCTTGAGACAGAACTCTCTTTCCCTCCACTGACACACCTTTAAATCAATACAGGACTTTTCCATCAAGATGGAAGAGAAAGCACAAGAAAATCTGCTGGCATCTGTGCTAGGCTATACGGATTTATCAAAAGAAATACAGTGTGCCAGCAAGGAAAGAGAAAAAAGTAGCATTAAAAAAAAAAAAAAAAAACCACACCAAAAACCACAAAAAGCCAAACAAAACAAAACAAAACCAAACCACAAAACAAAACAAGCACCAAAAAATCCCCCACAATTCTTTGTATTTTAACCCATTTCTGGAAGGACCACAGGAAATTCCCATTATACTTCACAAGTTAAACCTATTTTATTCATTTGATTGTAATGCTTTTTTGCTGAAAGGGTTCAAAGGAATTTAGGAATCTGCATCAGCTCATTGGAAATACACAAGAAGGCAGGCAATGCTTTTCAAAATAAAAACTCCATCAAATTACCCACACCTTTGGAGCTGCTCCCCTGCCCAGGATGTTCCAGCCCTTGGTAGTGGAGAAAAGCATTTATTGGTAGGAAGGTCTGTGTATCTCCATAAAACACAGAAGATCAGACTAAGTGAAAACCTCACCTTAGAGACCAAGAAAGAAGAGTTTGGCTCTTTGAGCAAACAAAGGGAATCTTGGCTTGGCCAGAGATGAGTGTTTGCAATCAGTGAGGCCTGACAGACCTGAAAGGGAAATACAAATCTGAGGCTTGGAGGAAGGGCTGTGAGTCCCTGTTTGCCTTTAGCAAGTCTCAGCAGTCTCTAACACAGTCCTTTGAGGACAGCATTTGACACCAGTCCTTCCATTTGCCTGGATGCAGCTTCTAGAGCAAAGTCTCTTACAGAAAACTACAGCACAAAGGTTCCTCTGGAGAAAAACACAGTGAACTCCCTACCTGAGAATGGCAAATGATGCTCTGATATTCTTGAGAAAGGCTGAAAAGAGCTGCTCTAGCTAAACCTGCTGCCATGTCACTGTTAAAATACATGGAATTCTTCCTTCCTCTGCTGGTCTAGATAGCAGAGTAAGGCTATGAAAAAATCCAAGTGCACTTGGTTAAGTTTCCCAGTTCTCCTCCAGAGGCAATAGAAACAAAGCCATCTCTTAGATGGAGGAGTTATTCTATGTACAGTGTGCAGTAAAGGCTGGCTGACCTGACAGACAAAGCACTTTGGACTCCTCTTGGATGTGAAATATCCAATAAATACATTTCAGGGAAACACGCAGCTTCATTTTCTCTAAGGGACTTCTTAAATAAAAAACATCTTTCAACCTTAAAAAATCCCCCACTCAGTGTGCAGATCCTTCACATTCATTGCTCTATTCTGCTTTAGTCTCTTTGGGCTGTATTGCACTAGTCCTCCTTGCAGAGATTTGCAAAAGCACACCATGATCCTACATTTGACCATTTCATTTCACTGCTTCCCTCCTAAGGACTCCTCTGTGCCTGCTAATATTTATTCTTTTTATGCGGTTGTAGATTTAACACAGATTTTTTTAATTTCTCCTGTAAATGTTCATATTTCTTTCCCACTCACAAAGGCTTCTAAAAGTTCTCAAAAAATATCACCAATTGAAAGTTTATGCTATAAGCATAAACATTTTATCTAGCACTGTCTTATTGCCTGAAGTAGCCATTTTATCTGCCAGAAATGTCTGTATGTCTCTGTAAAATAACTCAGAGTTTCAAATCATATTCTTTGCTCCTTTTATAAGCAGCTAGAATTCAACTAGATATAAATGTACACATTCACTTTTCTAAAACCTTCTTAACAACCCAACTTAACTTTAAAGTGTTTAAAAGTGCAGACTGGAGTATGTCATTCAGAAATGGAAAATTCACTTTTTTCTCATACTCATAAGGAAATAATCATGTTATTTAAGTGAAGACAAATGATTTCATTATAGATCCAGCAACCTTTGCTTGCATCAAGCAGTGCCCAGTCTTGAGCTGAGCTCCCTAAATAATTACATGGAAATGGCTGCTATTATTAGCCTTGGTTGATTTGCCTCTGCAGATCTGGTTACACTTGGATCATACAAAATCAACATTTCCATTTTTATATTTAGCCTTCTCTCTGCCTTCAAGTGTTTTCCACAGGTTCTTGTTTTTTTGTGAATTGGGTATTTTTGTTCCACTTAAGCACTTTAAATATCTTCACAGACTATGTATTTATTTATCTGAAGGTGAATTTTCTTCTAAGACTGCTTTGCTTTCCTGAATAGATAATTTTCTCTTTTTTTTTTTTCCTATAAGGTAGAACAATATTAATCCAGACAAGAGAATCAATTCCTTTGCTGCCACAGAAGTGCTGCTGTTATAAAGGAGGCAATAAAGTTTGGTGTGGTGTCTAAGTGCATTTCACATTCCATTTAATAGACACGAGCTGTGGGCACACAATTTCAGAGAGTGCTGCTCTGGTCTGAGCTGAGCCTGAGAGCCAGCCCCAAAGTGTTCAGCAAGCTAAACCCAAGGCCAATTCCAGGTTTCACTGACTGTCTTTATTGAAGCCATCTTTTCTACATAAAGTATATTATATGAAGATATCTATTTGGTTACTTGCTATCAATACAAACCACAATAATCTCCCAGGTCAAAGCATGTTAAAAAGCCCTTTAAAAATCCCTCAGTGTGCATTCTAATTGGCCTAACAGAACCAAAATGGTCTAGTCATGCAGCAGAAGGCTCAGGGTGGATCTTTCTGCAGGATCCAGGTCACACCAAATAACACACACGCTCTCAAAAGGCTCATGTGCCCTCAAACAATCTGGCTCTCTCTCTGGGAACAGCTCTAAGTAGGACAAAAATAGACAGACATTGATGTTATAACTATCCCTTCCCTCTAAAGTTCTCTGAAATTATCTTCCCACACACACCAGTCCTAAAAAGTGTGATTAATGTATTCCATCAATTATCATCTGACTGTAAAAACATCCTTTGGCTCAGCAGCAAGCTGCATTCACCTCTGTGAACCTGAGCTCAGCCCCACAGGTGCTGCTCAGGGTACACATGGACACTGGTGGCATTGCACCATCAGAAATCACTTTAGCCACATTACTGTAGGAAAAAGTGAACAGAAAATATTTTGTAATGCCTCACGCTTATTTCCTGTTGCGTTTGTTGCTGCTTGATTTGGGCAATTTGGCAATTCATAATTAGTCCTCCAGCCTCAGAGAGATTTTAGCCTCCAAAAGGGTGAGCAATGAGCAGTGTAAATGGCACAAAATAAATACTACAGGAGGAGGACATAAAAGTAGTCCTTGTGGTATGACTGCTGGAAGGGGTTATTTTACCAGATTGGGCTTTTCTTACTTGGTGTTTCTCATGAGTTACTTTAGAGGCTGTTCTCAAAATTTGTTTACTGTAGCCAATCTGTCATCAATAGGTGTGAGCATCTCATGGACCCAGGTGTCCCCAGCAGAGAAAGCCCACAAAAAACTCCCCAAAGAGAGCACAGACTGGTCTTCAAACAAAGGAGAGTCCAGACCACATTTCATTTCACTAACTCTTCAGCATTCTCAGTGTATACACTTGCTTCTCATGTTTTCATTGTCAAAAACAAAAATGTTTTCTGTAATTTTTTTTTAATTGTCAAGTCAAACTGATTTAGAGAGTCCTACACATCAGTATTTTATTAATAAAATGCTCATGATAGAAACTGTTAGACCTGCTGATTTGTTATGTTTTTTTTTTTTAAATAGAGAGTGTCATCAGGTTTTCACTCAATACATACAAGAGAAGACTTTGAGAGAATTTGAGCTGAAATATTGGCAACATTTCTCCAGTCTGAATACTCTGACTATTTTTTTCCCACAACTATTTTTTTGCAGATTTCCAGAGGAGCAGCAAGAAGCTGCACCAGTTCAGATGCATTTCCTTACAAAAGTCTGATTTGCCTGTTTGATGTGGCAATGTTCTCTGAGCTGAATTTCTTTTGCTGCTTACCTTATTTAAATGTATCAACAGAACTGTTTCTCATCTATATTTATAAAGCAACAGAAAATAATGGTGTAGCTCTCCCACTGAATAAACTGAATAATAGCAAGGATAAAAATATAGATGGCAGATGAATTAGAGACTGTGTGAACCCCTTTATTCTAAGGAAATACTCACCTGATGGGTCACACCACTTCCTTCCAAGGAAAACCCCACAAGGGAGAACAACAGACAAGGGGATCATGCAAACAGATACTGCTCTTGGCAGACATTTCTCTCCACTCTCCTCTCTCTGGAATGGGAATGAAACAGTTATGAATTTCAGATTATTTAGAAATTTGCAGTTTGAAATCTTTTTCTAACAAATAAGGTCAATCATCTTTGCTCAGGTGAATAACAAGTAATTCCTTTTAGGTTTTTATCCTGTACCCATTTAAATATTTGCAGTTCTGGTGTGCCACTCTTCTTCCTTCTTCTTTCTCTGTTCTCCTATTTCTCTCTTAAACCCTTTCTTTTCTCCTTTGGCATAACAAAATATGGAACAATATCAGCAATTCAATTATATTTTCTTAACCGAATATTCTGTCTTAATATTAAATTACTCCTTTAAATAACTTGCAGATTTTTCTGAATAGCAATAGATGATGTAAAAACCACAAGGTTCATACTGAGCTCCACTGTACAGTTCTCTTGAAGCTACAGGGTTTGGCAGATTTAACCACAGGATTCAAGGGAAGCAGCATTTGCTTGAATATTTATTGAAGGCTTTGGTTCAGACCTATTGGACGCCCTATTTACAACACTTATCTCCTGCTCTGTGCTCTGCTAGCATCTGCATTAAAACAGAAAATGACAAACAGCTCCCCACACACAGGAATGTGCTGGAACATCATCACTTCTGAATTATTCCCAGTTAAACTAGGTGCATGTCATGAAAACTCCCTATATTCTAGAATAAATTTTGGCAGATGTGTTGTTTGACAACATCCTGAATAACAGAGCTGAACTACAGGAGGAAAAAATGTGGACATTTGTTACATGAGAATATCTTGCTGAATTAAATACACAGTTTTATCACATCCTACACAGGAGGAAGCCTACCAGTGAATCCTGCTAGCTTCTGTAAATACCTCTGATTATGCAGGATTCTCATTCTACCTGTCATTCTACCCTCAGCTTGTTCTTGAGAGATGCTGTCACAATGCTGCCTGCTGCTGTGAGAACCAGCTGTGGCTATAGGACCCTGATCCTTCTGCCTGCCATTTATGATCTCTACATTTCAATCAGAGTGGAGCCATTGCTCCAGAAACATTTCCCACATGGAACAGCTGCAGAACTTCAGGAAAGCTCCAGCTCAGCCTGCTGTCCCTGAGGGCAGCCTGCAGCACCTCAGTGTCCCCCTGCAGCCCAGTTCTTTACTAGGAAAATTAAAATAGAAATACAGTATTACAAAGAACAATCCC
>JAODHZ010000423.1:47762-97434 GCA_027576135.1 Cossypha dichroa | reverse complement strand
CCCGGCTGACCTGCCCGCTCTGCCTCCCTGGCTCACCTGCACCCTCTGCCCCCCTGGCTCAGCTCACCTGCCCCCTCTGCCCCCTCTGCCCCCCTGGCTCAGGTTACTCAGGTCACCTGCCCCCTCTGCCCTCCTGCTCACAGGACAGCTCTTCTGCCCCCTCAAGCAGGTGCCTCATGCAGAATTTGACTTCAGCACCCAGTCACTGATCCCCACAGCACCTTCCTCACAACATCAAACCAGCCTTTTATTACTGACTGCTCCCTTCTCTGGAGGCATTGGTGCACAGAACAGTTCAGGCAGAGCAAAGGAGACACTATATAATTTCAGACAATCAATACCTGTTATTTTGCCTTTCAGAAACAAGCCCAAAGGATGTGGGTTAGAATGTGCCCATTGCTTCTCATTCCCAGCTCCTGAAGTGTGAGAGATCTGTGCCAAGAGTAGTTTAAACAAACTGTTTCTTCCTCAACACCGTGTCTCTCCCCATTTAAAAGCTTTTGAAAACAAATGCTTTCCCTCCATTTCTTCTGTGACTTCTCCTTTTCATTTTCCAGATCAAAACAAACTGCAGTTCTCTAATGAGAGCACAACTTGCACATGCCTGCAGACTAGGCAGCCAGTATATCCTTGTAGCCAGGGCTAAAAGGAATATTAAGCACAGTGAAGTGCGTGGTAAAGCCCCAGTACAAGAGTCAGGAGATTGCACCAGAATTTGAGCTTTTATTAGAAATTACATTGGAGAACCTACACATGCCAGAAGAAACATACTCTAAAGAAACAAGGGAAATGGCAGGGAACATAAATGTGCTATTTACTGTACATAAAATTTCAATTTGTAGGGCCTATTACCATCAGTCAGGACTGGCTTTTGAATTCTCAACATTTTCTGTCTGGCAATACTGAAAAAAGGTAAATTATTCAAACTGAAAAAATATCTCTGCATGAGACCAAGACTAACACACACACTATAATGAGGGGGGGGAATATAACAGCAAGGTAAAAGCTAGATTGTGTTTGTATCATGTTTGGGAGGAAAAATCAGGTGCATCCTAATTCAATCTAGACCATTTTGCCTCTCTCAGAAGAAAAGGCTTGAGGGCAACCTTTCTGAAAAAAGAAAAAAAGATTTCACAGACTGTTAAATTTCATCTTCTGAACATCTTTTCCAGACCACTGCACCAGTAGTACTGGAATCCTCAGCTTGCTCTTTCCCTGAATTAATTACTAGCCATATTTCAGGCATCCAGGCACAGCACTTTGAATGAAAGGTGCTCAATACAATTCCACCATCATTTACATGAACAATTCATCTTTTGCAGTCACAGCCAGTTTTATAGAAAGGTACTCATCCTTACTCTGTAATTTAACTACCGAGCCCAGCCAGAAGCAGCAGAGGAAGCCTGAAACAAACCTTGTTGCTGACTATTTCCAACAGTTAATGCACAGACACAGTCACTGTGCACATTCCTGAACTGGGGGAGATGGCAGTGAGATCACACACTAGAACAGGAATTCCAAGGTAAGGCAGAACATGACAGGATTTGGGAAGGAGATCATTATTTGGAGGTTTTAGTACTCTGTCTCCAGCCATACTGGAGGAGATCAAGAGAGTCTGGATCTTTCTGGTTCTCCTCATAACCCAACAGCTTAGGAAAAAAAAAAAAAAAAAAAAAAAAAAAAAAAAAAAAAAAGACTGGAAATTACGGATGTCAGGTTAGGAGCAGAAAATTATTCTGACTAGGCCAGAATGCCACATCAGAAATAATATGCTAGAGTTTATAAGTTGAAATACCCGAGGCAAAAAAAAAAAAAATATATAAACCTCCAACCAACAGCCCAGCCTATCTCACAGGTTATTTTTAAAACACTGCATTGACCAAATTCCTTCCTGAATCATGCAGAGGGCAGAAACTATCCTATAAATTACTGCAGCCCCAAAGAAGTCAGTTCATATTGATGGGACATATCATTCTTGGGCTACCACATTAACAGTGATGTATCTCCCTGTTCCACAGAGCCAACATCAGACTGATTTTTATGTGGAAGTCATACTGTCACTAGACTTCACTGCCATCAGGAACCAGTTAAACATTAATTAATAGGCATTTAAACTTACTAGGACGTGTTTAGTGAAAAATTCTCCATTGGCAGAATAGTAATTGGCTTTCTAAATTTCACAGATCTCTTAAAAACGATTTTTTTTCTACCTGCATGGCCCATTGCTCCACTCTTTTAATGTACAGTTCATCTGATAATCATGTACAGAGAGACAGACAACTAATCTACTTCTTCTGATGTTTTGTTTTAAAGTTCCATTTAATGTGATCAGTTCCTAAGAGAATGAAGAACGTAACAGGAGAGAAAAGAAGCAAATGAAAGCATTTATCATGCTTAAAAGAAATTGTTAACATTCAGAAACTCACTGACATTCCAATAGCAGTAGTCATTTTCAAGCCCCCTCTCCAGGAGTGAAAGCATAATGGAAAATTTAAGTCTGCTGTTCCCTGCTTCATGCTACTGTATCTTCTTATTTTAAAAAATCAGTACAGGCTATTAATCATTTTACCTCATGTCCAAAGATTGTGAATACCTTAAAAGGTGAGCTGTAAAGGTCTGGGGAAAAAAAAAAACCAAAACTAGAGAGAGAGAGAAAGAAAAAATCCAACCCACCATAATTAGGAGACAGACATTTCAAACTGATATTTAAATTATATGCTTCTTTTTTTACATCTCAGCCTCTTCACTCAGTTGAAACATACAGCCACAAACAAGAATGATTATTTCTGTACCCTCACTGACCAGCCCAGGAGCAAAGGAAAGAAAGGCAGGGTTTTATTCAGCAATCCAGAGCTCTTCCAATTGAGAGCAGACTCAGGGACCAACACCACTGCTGCTGGGACCATCAGAGAGCTCCCAATGAGGTTTTTACAAGTGCTCTCATGAAAAGCTCTTAAAATGTTGTATTCTCTGAAACTGCACCAGCTTCACCAAGAAACCCTAAAATAACTTTACTAATTTTCAACACAAAACCTGCTTAATGCCAATGGGAAAGGAAAGGCCACACCCTTGGAAAGGTGACTTGCACATTCACAGAGACACCACGAGCTCAGCAGAGTGGCATCTTCAATTTAATGCTGCCTTTATTCGCCAGCAAATTGGAGCCTTCACATCTTAAACAATTATTGATTTGCCTGATTTATGAATACAGGGAAAGCTAAGCAGTCAGGATGCTGTTTGGGCTGGCTGAGTTTGGTCTGCAGCTGGAAATGTTCGCACCCAGCACGGGCACAGCCTGCCCTCCAGAGCACTCTGTCCCCTCTGCAGCAGCTGACCTGCAGCAAACCTTGGATTGCTCCAGCTCCTTCTCAGCTGAAAGTGAGGGATTTTTCTGTTAGAAGTATTCGAGTCTTTGAGCTAGGAAAAAAGTTTTCAGGTTTAAGGTTAAATCACAGCAAATCCCCAGCTGTGTGAGAAGGAACATGGACAAAACCCAGTGCAGGAACCTGAAGAGAGCAGCAAATTCAGTTATGTCCACAAGCTATGAGCAACTAACTCATGGGGAACAGCATGGAGAGAATCTTTCATCCCTTTCATCATAAACATAATAATAAATGTTTATGTACCTGCTTGGCTAAAGGCACATGCTGACCCCAGAGTGTGCCACAGGAGACAGGAGTGCACAGATGAAGCTCATTGTCTGAGCTCCTGTTGCCTTTGGGGTGGTTTCAAACACCCCTAGAGGATCCTAAGTGGAATACTTTATAAAAAAGTGCAGGGCAGATGACAAAAAAAAATATAATTTTTATTTTATTTTAATTTTTATTTATTAAAATATAAATTACTTTATAAAAAATGACAGGCCAGATTCTCAAGTCACTTCAGAAAACCGTGTTAGATTTGCCAACAGGACCCTCCTGGCCATGGCTCAACCCACCTGGATACTGACACTGTCTACACTGGTCCACTTCTACACTCTTCTACGCCTCTCAAGAAATGCCACTGGAAAATGTCTCATGGATGTGGTGAAAGAAGGGTTTTCTTCAAGTGATTCATATTAACCAGTCTTGGAATTTCCACACCTCAGCACAAAACCTATGGAAAAATCTGAGGTATGGAAAAAGAGTGAAATCTTCAGCTTTATTGTGTGATAGCCCAGGTGAGAGAAGCAGGACCCAGAGCACTGCCCAGGGTGAGTTACCCTCTTTCCCTGCTGGGATTCAGCTCCTCACCCTCTGGCAGAGCAGGAACTGAGCTGCAGGCTGCTGTGGGAGGGAGCAATGGTTTGGGGTTTCCTCACAGACAGAGCCTGCAGCTCATGTGCCAGAACGTGGGAAGAGCAAGTATTTGGCAGAAAGGGAGGGAAAGGTCCCTGTGGTTAGTGACAGTGAGGGTTCAGGGCTGGGCACACAGATGGAGGCTTGCATCAGTGGGAACAGGCAGAAAATGAGAGCATCTTAGTGGCATCTTTAATTTCTGCAAGCTTGTTCTTCTAGGCAGCAACCTGAGCAGCTGCATTCATTTCTGCACAGGCATCTCTAAGGATCCTCTCATACATGGAAATCACTGGAATCACAAATGAAACACATCTGTCTCCCTGATGCATTGCAAGAGCCTTTTCACCAGGCACAGCTACTCAGTGCAGCAGACTCAGAGAAAAAATAAGCAACAACACACAGAAAAAATGCTCAGTTGTGTTCCTCTGAGGCTCTAGGAAACCAAAACTAATTACTGTTATTTACAGAGGAAATGTAATTAAACCACTTGGGGTGGACAGAGCTCTGGTCTGATGGGAGGAGGGCTGTGCAGCCACAGCACAGTGTGCTACATGAAAATATTTGTTTGCAGACTGGCTGATAGGTATTTTCTGTACCCTCTTCTCACTTGTCAAGTGAACATATTCCTGAAACTTGCCCCAAATGTCATCACCACTTCCTGTTAATGCTCTCAAAGGTGTAAGAGGATCTTGCAATGGCCAAAGGCACTAGAAACCTCACTCCTATTCTGAGTTCAGAGGACAGCAGGAGTGAAGGATGCCCCTTCCTGCCCCCAGGAACAGCTGAGGGAGGCAGCAGGTCCCAGCCAGCACCTCCTGCTCAATGTCCCTGCACACCCAGCTGACAGAATCCAGACAGCAACAGTGCCAGACCAGACAGGTGCAGCCCACCTGCCTTTGCACTGAGAGCAGAATTAGCTTTTCTACTTTTATTCCTTGTAACGATTTCTTTCCTGCCTGTTTTGGGAGCTGGAAGATTTCAACTGCATTAATGTGCTTCAGTCCTCAGTTCCATCAGAAAATGTTTGCTCCTCAGACAGAACATGAACCATTGTAATGGACTAACTTCACTTTCACTTCTACACACTGATGTGAGAATTAATGCAGAAAGCACCAACAATCTGAAATGGACAATTTATGTCTGGACAAAAAGAGAATGGCATATACAAAGTATGAGCCTTCCTTAGAGAGCTTCTGCACTTCTGTGAGCTTTGTTGGTGTCATTCCACGACATTTCCCTTGCTGCCGCCTTGAAAGTGACAATAGTGCTGGACTTTGAAGATCTCAACCATAAGACAGCGACAGAAAAAAAGACATAATGTGTTTATCTAATCCTTGCACTTTCCAACTTGGAAATCAGGCATTTGGCAGCAGAGGATGGCAGTTCTGCAGATGTGCATTCATTTCTATGGTTTACTCAGTAAGCTCTGATCTTCCTCAATGTTTGGATTTGGTTTTTTCCTTTTTTGCCTTCTTGACAAACTTGAATGTCTAAGAACATTTCCATACTAATAATAATTGCATGGCATTTTCAAAAATGCTCCTTAAGGTGAACTGGTGAAAGAGCTGAGTGATGAAACCTGAGGACATTCTCACTGAGTAATTTCAGATGAACTATCACTTCTATTTCAGTTCCTGAACATTTTATATGCTGTTGCACTATTTAAAGGGTTAAATAATTACTAGATCTCGATGAAACTGGTAAAATGTGATGGCTGACTTTTCCTGAACATTTTCAGTGACCTGTCATTGGCATCAGCAAGGAATTCCAGGAATCAGCTTCCAAAAATATACTTCTAACACACAATTTTCCTATGAAAACTTTCCATGGACATATGAGTTGCCTTTTGAAACTGGAATTCCAGAGCAGCTGTTAATATTTCTCAACATACTCACTAATTCAGAGACAGTGTCCAGCAGGTCAGGGACAGTGGCAGACTTGGAAGGCAGAAAATTCTCTGTGCCCTTCAACACCACTCTGTTACTATTTATCCTCTACTGTGAAAAATAGCATTTTACTCAAGAATCTGGAGTGGTGAGGCAGGCACAATCACCTTCCATGCACCCTACCTGCATCTGCTGCCACCAAATTAATAACAGTAATAAAACAGTGGTAAGCCAACACAGGAAAAAAAAAAAAAAAAAAAAAAACTAAGGAGAAACAATTTAAATGGTTTCTCTTTACTCATCTGAGCCCATATCACACTCAAGGAAACACAGTGAGATATATGCCAATCAAGAAGTTTAAAAAGTTTCACGTGTAGCTATATTAACAAATATGCTAAATCTAAATTCTGAAATATTATTTTCAATGGAGTAGCTTTTCCTGTATTTAAAGTGTGAAACTCAAAAATTTCAGCAGGAAGATTTCTCAAGTTAGACCTTCTGTATGAAATAATAATGGCAAACATATGGCATGAAGCCCAGTTTAATGAAGTTAGGACTAAGTCTGAAAACAGACTCCATTCTTCCAACACAGATTCTTATATACAAATCTAGAGAAAAGGATCTCAGTGACTTCCCCAGCTAACATAGAGCTCAAACTCAGTCACCACATTCACTTTATTAAACAGATATTTCACCCTAATTATGCATGGATGACTTACAGTGGAGGAATCAGGAGCTCTGTGTCAGCACTGTGGAAGCAGAATTCTGTAGAAAACCAGTGGCAGTGGAAGCTGACTGGAAAGGGATCTTTTGAAATAAATGTCATCCTGCATTTATGGTTGGCCATAACATCACCTCCACTGTTGCTGAAGCTGGAGATGCCTTCTTATCAAAAATCCACATTTTATGTAATATTTGTAATTAAAACAAACATTTTCTCTGAGACACAGGATATTAACTTGCCAGCTATATTCTGTCTCTGTTTTGCACCTCTACAGTACAAACAGAGGTTTAACTCATAAAAAGAAATTGGCTTGGTTAGTACCTGAGAAATATCTGACAACACTAAGAAAACACAATTGGCCATTTCTTGTGGTAACCTAAGCCTGAGAGTACTGGAAATTAAGACATTTGAGACCCTTTGTAATGAACCTATTGCTCAAAAGCCAAATCTCAGAACACAACAAAGCCAAAAGCTACTGCCTGCTCACTGGCATTTTAAGGAGCCTGAAATTTTGCATGCACTGCCATCCACTGGCTTTTTCTCTCCCTGAGCCAGGGAAGGCAGAAGAAAAGCTGGCAATCAGGAAAAACCCCCCTCCAACCCACAGCTCATCCCCAAGGGACTCTGTCTGACCAGCAGCTTTCTGAAAACAGGAGGAGGAAAGAAATAGCACAAAGGAAGTGCCAAAGCCTGCAGTGGTGCACAGATCTTGGCTCCTCATCAGGTGCAGCTGGAGTAAACAGAAGGAAAGTGATAAATACCAGCCCACACAGCAACACTGCTGCTGCCCACACTCACCCTGTCCTTCCCTCTCTCCAGGTGTTCCAGCTCCAGGGAAGGAACACCAGACCTGGGATGTAGCCCCTGGGCAGGATGGACAGTGGAGGTGCTTGTTGCTCTTGTATTTGCCAATTTATCCGTTTCTTAAGATGGAACAAGAAGAGCACATGATTAGTCATCAATTTATTAGCAGGGGAAGTGAGCTGCCTCCAGAAAAACCTGGAAAAAGGAAAAGTCAGGTCCTATTTACCAACCTTTGGTCTCATGTTCCATGTAAGACATAAAAAGTCAGGGAATACACTGCAGTCCAATTACCAACTCTGAAGCTGATAAAGCTGTGCCTTTTTGCAAGAGAGGAGCTCAGGGCCACTGACTTAAAAAGACACCCAGCCACACGAACAAGACTTCTTTCAGAAAGCTCTGTTCCCTTTGAACAAACTCTTTTTTTCCACAGAAAGTTATGTAGGAAGCACAGGGAAGGTAGAGCTGCTTAGGTGTATTCACATTCAGCCTTGAGGGGAGCAGCTCCAGAACCTCAGCCAACCTGGGAGAGTTCTTCCAAACCAAAGTCAGCCACTCCATCCCTGTTAAGGGGAGGATTTGACCTCAAGAGGTCTAAGAACAGAGATTCAGATGAAGGATTGTGCTCTTTCCCACAAATCTAAAACTTTCCTGGACTCTCTGAGGGGGAAAAAAGTGAGTGTGAAGAAAGAAGAGAAACCAAAAAATCTTTGCTAAGTTTCCATTTCAGTGTTGGACATCACATGCTGTATGAAACAAAACCAGAGCTCATGCAGGCTGGTGGTGAATGAATCTAAGATGCTGCTCCTTGAGCCAAAGAACCCAAAGCCACCAGACCACAGGATGTCCTGAGCTGGATGGCACCCACAGGGATCATCAGAGTCCAGCTCCTGGCCCAGTTTCACAGCTGGAAAGAGCCAGATGCAGGACCTCACCTGGGGACTGGGCACACACCAGCCCCTGCCCAGTTAAGTGGTACTTAGCAGAGCAAGATACCATGGCAGAACCTTCCTGCAACAGGCCAGGCCACAAAACTGACTCACATTTTGGCAATAAAACACAGCTTATCTATTCTGTGGCTGCAGTGGGTGATGCAGGAGGTGTCTCACCTCCACTGCTGTGAGAAATTCATCCTGAACACAATCCTTTCTGCAGGAACACAAAGGCACCTTAATTACACAGTCGTACTGCATTTGGATTCTAGCTATCCTAAATGGTATTTTTAGGTCTAATTCATGTCCTGCTCACGTAAAATGAGAACACAGTCTTTTGAAGGCACTGTAATTACATCTGGTCAAGCTGCTACAACAAGAAAATCAAGCTATTATGAATACAGGCTGGAGCCTGGGAAGACACTCAGCAAGCACAGACCAGAGCAGATTCACTGCCCTGCTGTATTTACAAAACAGCAGAGATTATACTCTTAAATTAAAGTGGAGCTGATTCAGAATAATTTTTTTAGGAGGTCATAAGCTACGCTGGTGCCATTGTCTAGGGGATAAAACTGGAATTGTAAAACTTATTTTTCTAATTTCAAATCTTTAAGGTAAGATTGGAAGAACAGAGTAAACATCAATAAATCATCATGCATACCATGTATGACGTTCCAGAACTACTGTAATGCTCACAAATTTATGGTAAGTGTATTCCAGGAAAAAACCATTACATGAATCGTACTATGGCAAAATCAAAAATAAGCATTAGGGGAACAAACCATCCTCATTTCCTGCTATGTATGGGTGCAAAGGTTTGCTCTTACTGCAAGAGTCTGTGTGTCCCAGCCCAAAAAGGACATTTCACAGGCTTCCCTCTTAGTGAACTGCTTGTAAAGCACTCCCATAAAAAAACCTTTACTGATTTTAATGGTTATACCTGTGTGGGTTTTTTTAAACAGGAAAAAAGGAGAGCTTTTTTCTGTATATTTCCATAAAGAAAGAAAAGATCCTTTTGCTCTTGTTCTCTTCAGCTACTCAGAACGAGCTTGGTCAGGCCACAGGGATTAAAAATGCACAGTATCTAGAGAGACACTTTTTAGGCAAAGACAAATAATGAACAAGCAAAAAAATAAACTATCACATTCAAGGCTGAGGTTTATTTAAAAATGCAGAGTTCTCTTTTAACAGTTCGGTTTCTAAAGCCAAAAGTCACACATTTCATCACCACAAATAGTAAAGGAGAGGGAGAAGGAGGGATGTCTGAGCCTCTGAAGGATTCTGCCTGCCCAAACTCCTGTTTGTTTGGGACACCACCAGCACCTTGTATGCTCCAGCAAGCCAGGGAAAGTGGCAGGAGACCAGCTCCAAATGGATAGGATTCTGTTGGCCAAGACTTCTGCATGGAACAGAGCTCTCCATGGATATTCTCCTCCATGGATAAAGGAAGCCTTCAGACCTAAAAATACCCATATAGCAGGCACAAACAAACTCAAAAGAGGACAAAACTGATTAGAAGTTTTTGTATTCCATTTTAAACCATCCTTTAAACTGGAAGTGACATTTTGTCACAAAGCCAGATTTGCAATTCCTTTTATTTCATTTTTGTGACAAAACCCAGCAGCACGTCTTTTGCAGTTCTCCCTTATTTATTAATTCCATGAATAAAAGATTTTTCTGGTGACTAACTCACCCTGACTTTTTGGCCACCAATCCTGCCCTTTTTATTCCTTTAGGGAATGGATTTCCTTGCAAATTTAAATGGCAGGCCTGAAGAACACTTTAATGATGGTGTTCTACACAAGTGGTACCATTCTTTCTTCAGCAGCTAATTTACCTGCCTCAAGAAAAAAAAAAAAACAAAAAAAAACAAAAAAAAAACAAAACAGTGCTTCAATTAAGGAATTTAAATTATTCATAAAGAGAAAAAAATTCCTCATCTTGGTCAAATGCTGTCTGCCCCTTTCCTTAGATGATGCACATAGGCACAACTAAACAATGCCATTTTTAAAGCAGTTAGCAGTGAAGAGGAGAAGAATCACTAGGCACAGCAAAGCTGGAGCAAGCACAGTAAGAGAATTTACAGAACTTGGACAAAAGGCACTGGCTCAGCTTGGAACAACAGAAATCCACCTTGTATTCCCCTAAGACAGGAAGGGACATCTTTCCATAGATCTCAGCACTCCAGTCACTTTAATCACATCCAGCTTTGTTTCTCATTTTTACATGTAACCATGCCAAACACCCCAAGGCAAAATGAATAAATCATTACCCCAGGAAGTCAGTGACAAGACACAGGCAAGAGATCCAAGATCTCAGCCCCAGTTTATTATTCTAAACTGGATAGTCAACTTCTCACAAACTCCACAACAATGCAGAGCTCAGTTCAAACACCTGGAGCCAAGAGCAGCCAGTGCTCCTCAGAGCAATGCACAACAGAGAATTGTGGAACAACCTGACCATGTGGAAGTTCTTTAAAACCCAGCACTTCCATCAGCATTAAATAAGCTCTAGGATGAGTTATTGTCTATTCTCAAAAGTCTCAGGAACTGGT
This sequence comes from Cossypha dichroa, assembly GCA_027576135.1. Classification (NCBI taxonomy): domain Eukaryota; kingdom Metazoa; phylum Chordata; class Aves; order Passeriformes; family Muscicapidae; genus Cossypha; species Cossypha dichroa. Next base: position 86,260 of record JAODHZ010000423.1, on the reverse strand, counting down.
GCCAGAAAACTCAAGCATAAGACATTTTTCTGTGCAATAAAATTGAAGTGAGTAAGGCATTTATCACCTTCATTCTCAGCTGAAAGTCAATGGACTCTCAGAGTCTTGTTTGAAAACACATTCCCTCCATGCTGAAAGACCACAGAGCTCCTGCCTGAGCACAGTCAGACTGGAATCCCAGAGCTGCTGGCTCTGACTCCCCAGTGAACTCCTAATTGCTCTGAGCAGCATCTCAGCTCAGCTTTCCCCTACTCCTCCTCCCAAAGTGGGGTTGGCTCTGCACCAGGTGCACATTGCTGGAGCAGGGAAAGAGGCCAGAGGACAAGGAGTGAGAGTTCTGGCACTCAGTTTTCATCAAAGTGTTATGCCTCTTCTGCACACTGATGTTTGAGGGTTGTGCATCACATAAAATCAAAGGGTGAAAACAAATTAAAGATGCAAAGTCCATAAATTAATCCTTGTCCCAAAGTAAATGACACAGCCACTAAGGAAAGAAGTCAAACTAAAAAGAGGAAAGCACATTGTGACAGTGGCCACTGGACTGAAATGGAAACATGTACCTTGGTCACATCCATCCCTACAGACATGCAGGCAAGCTCACAGCTTCCAGCTGTGTCTGTATCCTCAGAAAATGACAGGCTTGTACTTTGTTTCTTTCATTTTACCGGTTCACAGAGAGCACTGAAGCAATCTTAAACATGACTCTGTGCAGGAGCAGAATTGAAGGGATGCTGTGTGTGCACACTGCAGAAACCAAAGCCAAAAAAAGACCTTTCAGACTTCAGCCTTGACGTGTTCCTTTTACACTTGGCATCACAAAGGAATGAATGTGTGTGTTAACAGCAATAGAAATGAGAGATGTCATTCCCTATAACCTCTGCTGGTGCATGGTGGAAGGCTCAGGTGAGATCCTGGGGAATGCAGCACTGGTTTTAGACAGCAGTGACACCAGCCCAGCTTCTCTTCTAAAGTCCTCAAAGATCCTCAGAATGCCTTCAATACAGTTCCTCCAAGGATGTGCTTATGTCACACTCCAGAGCCTCCCAAAACAGCACAAGAGAAGAGCACAGATGGCTCCAAGAATATGGGACACCAGAAACATGGCCAAGAAAAGAACGAGTTACACTATTTCAGACTTCTTTCCATAGAATCATGGAATCATTTACGTTGGAAAAGACCCTTAACATTTTTGAGTCCTGTAATGTACCACTAAAGCACATCCCTAAACTCCACATCCGCAAGCCTTCTAAATTCCCCCAGGGATGATGACTCCACTGCTTTCCTAGGCAGCCTATTTCAGGAATTTTCCCTGTTATCCAATCTAAATCACCACTGGTGCTGCTCTTGTCACTTCATCTTTCTTTATATCTCCAAGCCAGACTCTCGTGGTCCTATACACGGAGAGAACAGGAGCAAGGGTCTGGTCCTCACAAGTAGTGAAATTCAGGATTTGATGGCTAGCATCAGTTCCAGGCTCAGCTTTCACTAATCTGACATCTGTGACTCCTGACAGGAGGCTGCCACAGCTCTGCCACAGGGAGATCTGGTCACCTCTGACTCCAGGTGCCCTTCTGCACTGCACAGAATGCAGCCCTACCACTGCCAGCTGGTGTTTTAACTGAGTGAGAGACATGGCACCACATCTGTCATATCCTGGTTTTACACATGCTGCTACAGCAACCTTTCTAACCAGGACAAAGGCCAAAATCCAGTGAATGTGAGATAAATATTCATTGAGAGCACAACTAATAGGGTTTCATAGGGATTAAGTCAGGAAATCACAAAACAGAGCATGAGAGGCTGTATTACTAAATTATGCATTTCTCTCTGCTTATGAATAATATAAACTGAAATTGATAAACAAAACTCTAGGTACCACCAGCATTATGCCAAAAAAAAATTAAACTAATTGTAAACTGCACAATCATTTCTTTAATGACAGTAAAGATATCCTCACCTCAATGCCTTAATTTTAATTTACCTATTGCATAATCCAGAGGTGCAAAAATATGATTAAATTACACCCCACAGACACTCCCAGAAGATGGTGCATCAGCATAATTTAAAGGATCAGAATTGAAAATGAACATTTTGTTTTCCATTATCAGAGCTTTGATGGCTTCAGGTGAATAAAGTCAGACATTGCAAGAGCAGACACCAGTTACTGTGGATATCCTTACTGGGCCAGTCACCAGTGCTCCCTGTAACAAGGATTAACCTCTGCTCCCATGCTCCTAAAGGTGCAGGCCAGAAGTGGGTCCAAGCATGAAACTCCATCTTATCAGGAGTAATTTTTCCTCCAGAGATTAACTGGTGCATAGCAAGAAAATGAAAAATTAAGTCCTCCAATGTAATGTCAGTTCAAAAAAAAGAGCTTCTAATAATCTCTCTATCACCTGTAATTAAGAATTATTGAATATTTGCAGCCCTTATTCACCTAATTCACCTCATTCTCATCCCAACCCTGCAGATATATGGTCAGATGACTTTCAATGGGCCCACAGGGCACATTTTGAACAGTAAGTGTGAAAGAAATGAGTAAGTGCTAATGGGATTTTCAGAGCAGGAGTTACATCCAACAAGATCCTGATAAAACTCACTTAGCACCTATCTGGAGTGTTAACTTTTTAAATTTATAAAAAGACCCGCATGAACAAATTTTATATGATACCTGTGAAATACTTAGCGCATGTATAAATTCCAGTGGAACCTCCAAGAATCAGACTATGTATTACTGATTAATTGCAAAAGCCAGTGAACAGTGAGCCCTTTCCAAGCTGGAAAAGGAAAATCCCATGGAAAAAGCTTGTGTTTGTCTTTGCTCAGCCATGGTATTTTAGGCACACCCAACAGAAGGTGGGACAGCAGTGATTAAAAGATTTCCATCCTGCCGTGGCAAATTGATTTTAGGAGTTAGATTTTCCCTTTTATGGTATTAAAACAAACTTCTGCAGATTCATCAATGATTCCATAACTGAGCTCAAAGTAGCTGTTTGATAATCCCAGACTGTGACTCAAAGCAATGGCAAAGCCATCAGCTGTGTCACTTCTGGCATTCACCAGCCCCTCAGTCTGAAAGGTTCTCTGTGAGGTCCCGGCCTCCTCCTAAGCATTTATTGTGCTGCTACTGACAAAGAAAGTATACAATAATGTTTTAAGAGAAGACTACCAGTTCACAGTTTCAACTGCTTGCCTTTAAAGCAAACACTAAAAGAACAAAACCCCTGTTGGATTACTGGTAAACTTCTGACTAAACAAGAAAATGTAGCCCCTAACCAAGCCCAAGGGAGCATCAGCTTCAGGTGAGAGCTCAGAGTCCAACAGGAGCTATTCCTGCCTCTCAGTGCCTCTCTCATGTTTTTTATTAGCAGCATCACAAAGCTTTGCCTTCAGCCTGGACGTGTACAGTCTCTGTTATTCTTGCCTTATTTCACCACTGAAGCCACTGCAGAAACACTGCACTTGTCTGGATAGGGACTAAAGTGAAGCAAGGAAAAAGGGGTCAGGATGAGATTATAAAAGAAAAGTAAATAGTAAAGTAATTCCCAAGTCTTTTCACATCTCTTTTATGCTGCTCTGGCAGCCTCAGGCAGCTCCTGCCCTCTTCAAAGTTACTCTGTGCCATTAGGCTGTTGAGAAGGAATCTGCACCAGGCATCATTAATTGAGATCTCCCATTTTCCTCCTCCCTCAAAATAAGCATGATGATAACTGTATTTTTCATTACAGCACTTCAGCTGGAAATAGACTAGTAGCTGCAGCACATCTAAGGGTAATGCACTTGTAACTCCCACTTCCAAAAAAAGGGCAAACATATTGATTTACCTACAAAGGAAAAGGAGCTTCAGCTCTGCAAAACTTTCAAAGGCCACCTACCTGCCTTGTGACACAGTGAGCAGTGGCAGCACAAGCCAGCCTTGAGAACTGAGCAGAGAGTCAAAGCACTCAGAAACCACAAGTGGCTTCATAGGTCTTTGTGATAGAAACATTCCCAATATCCACACAGGGGAGGAAAGAAAATTGAAATGCAACAAGCACACAACACACAGCAGAGAAGTACTGGGGCCAAGACAACACCAGACCAAGACCACAGAAGGGTCTTGCCAGTTGTCTTGGGCACTTGGAGGAATAAAGAAATGGTACATTGCCTCTTGTTGCACACACAGCAGTCAGTTTTTGACAGTGCCAGTGCACGTTCCAGCTCTCTAAGCAAGAAGAGGCTTTATCACCTGAAGCATGGGAAGGATGTCAGGATTCTGCTCATGACTAATGACTTCATGCTGCAGTGCTTCAGGACTACACCTTGAGTTAAATAACCTCAGAAAATTAACTGAAGAACCACCCAAGCAAGAAGAGAGTGAAAAGCTTCAGGACTGCATCCTGCACCTTGAGATGGACATCAATATCTGCCTCAGCATCTCCCTCCAGCCTGCAGCCACTGGTGATGTGAGGTGTGGACAGGGGGGAGGGAAGGAAAAGAATTAAGGGGGAAAAAAGGAAAGAGAACCACCTGAAAAGAGAGATAAGTGACTGGGGAAATCACAAAGCTGGCTTGTGCAGTACAAAGCTCAGTATATAGAATCGATTGGAGCTTTCAGTAGGAGGGAACAAGGGTCTCATTTCAGCTGATCAGCTCAGATTCACAGCCACAGTAGAAAAGGCTCCAGGGCTTCACCTCCTGATTATTGAGAAGTTTCCACTCATGAGTCTTTGTTTCCTTAAGACAGAGTCACACTTAGTGATTTCTCACCTGATGAGCACTATTCAGACAAAATTCACAATCAGAGCTCCTAACAGCTTTCACATATTAGCAGACTTTTATGCCAACAATCCCCAAGGCTCCCAAAACCTAATTCATCCAGGAAAACCTTTCAAAAGCAGATGGCCTCCAAAACAAGTCAAACAGAAGAGCACTCCCAGCTACAAAAAGAAAAGGGAAGTTTAAGGAAAGATGTGGAGTTACAGGCACACACAGTCTGCAAGACTAAAAGGAACACAAGCAAGTAGAGAGAACAGCCTGTGCTGGCGTGGCCAGAACTGCAGCTTATCTGTAACTGCCCCAACTCATTAAAAAGCCAAGAGCTGGCATCTCTGATCCCTGGATACCATCAACAGCTGGCACTGAAGCACAGCACTACCAAAGGCTGCCTGTGTCAGGACAGCTGTTCATCTTCTCTGCCATCATGAACCTGTTTGTGCAGATCCCAAAACAAAACCTGGCAGAGAAACTGAGGCAGAATTGAAACAGCCAGAGCAATAAAATTTTCCCCATTCTTCTGGACAAAAGCAGGTAGTGAATAACTGCTGAATTTTTAGGTAATAAAGGAAAGTTATGTGTGCAGCCTCCTCCTTCATTCAAAAAAACAAGCATTAATTTCAGTTGCTCTTAAGCAAGAACACAAAATGTGCAAATGCAAAATCTGTGTAGTAAGAATCTATGCTGAAAAGTGTCAAAATGGGCAGTATAGTATTTTCCTCAAACTCCATATGGCCAGCCTATTGTATCAGACCCTCATCAGATTTAAACTGCAGCACTGGTGACATGGAGAGTAGGAGCAGCAGCAATACATTCCTTCCCACATGCTCCTTTCCTAACACATATGGCTTGCTTATTTACATGGAGGAAGCAGGAAAAAGGCTGCAGGCATGTGGTTTTGCCAGCAGTTAATTATTGAAAGGAGAATTTCTCCTCTCTGGGGTGCAGAAATCCCAGTTGCTCTTGATGCTGGGACCAACACAGACATTCTGCCCTGCAGCCATGGAGGAAGCAAAAGTAAGTTCTCCTGCACATGATTTCCTCATGGCAGTAAATGAACATTATCACTGCCAGTAAAGCTCACCAGCAGGCCTGGCAAAACCTCTGTGATCACTGTGTGCCTGCCTCAGCTGCTGCTCTGTGCTCTGCACTGTTTGTAGGGGCAGTGATGGACTTGGCTTGAGCTCAGAGCTCAGTGCAGGTGTGGTGTGTGATAAACCATAAACCACTGGAATGGATGGTGACCCTTCATCTCATGGTCTGCCACAATCAGTCAACCCACACTCCTTCCCCTTCTCTCCTGGAAGAAGGAACAAAGGACACATGCACAGCATATGCTGCTTTTGAGGATGAAAACAGGAGGATGGGTTTCTGCTGCAAAAAGCTGCATTGTGGTCTCTTCTCTCAGGGCATGAGCAAAGAGTGCTGAACACTGACCAGAGACACACACCCCTGTACCATCAAACAGCCAACCTGTGCTGGCCTATTCATAGAGAAAAATCACTCATCTAGCTGTAGGTTCCCTCTTGTGAGCCCTGATGCTCCTCAAGGGTAAGGAAAGCTCAGAGTGGATTCAGTTCTTCCTGGTGTAGCCCTGAGGGCAGACTGTGGTGAAACAGCAGAACACCCAGCAGGACTATCCAAAGAAGTGGGCCTGACAGCAGAAGAGCGTGATTCACCTTCCAGCAAAAGGCCAGATCTGTGGATCTCACTTCAAGAGGCTTCAGGGGTGCAACTCTGATCAAGAAGTTGCAGAAAAAAATTTAACATCCCTCCTCATCTTTGCACTCAGATTACACCTAAACATTGCAAGTTCTTCTTGCACAACACCTCTTAAAATATGAACTTGCAAGCCCATGTGGTCCCAGTCTCCAAGCAAGCTCCCTTCCAGCACTCAGCAGCATGTGACACACATCCCCTTCCTTCCCTGCCTGCCAGGCAAAGCCCTGTCCCCACTGTCACTGACTCCCTCACACTGCTTTTCTTGCTCCCACTCCTCCAGCACAGATTATGCTGCTCCTTTTCACTGTCAAGGCCTTGGCAGAGCCATCCTTTCCCTTGGCATCAGCTCCTACACACATCCCAGACTGCAAGCAGCTCTTCAAGCCCTCCTCAGCAGCCTGGGGACACACAGGGCCAGCAGTGAGCACTGCTCAGACTGGCCAAAGCTGAGGCACCTCACAGCCACAGCAGGGACAGCTTCAGCTGCCTCTGATGCCCTAAAGGTCACTGGTGATGACTTGCAAATGGGGTGAGAAAGGATAGATCTGTCTTTGCCCTGGCAATCTCTCCAGCTGTATTCCACTGTGGCCATTCCTGCAGGACCACTAATAAAATCTCTTTTGCTCTGTCTGTGGCACTGCCTCGAGTTTTCATCCAATGCAGTCATAAATCCCTCTCATATTCCTCCCTGGGTAAGATGCTAATTGCTGTGGCATTCCTCCATAACTGACCTTGTCTCTCTGAGTTTGCAGCAATAGACCAAGAGCAAATCCAGGTCTCACTTCAGTGTAGCATACAGACCATTTACAAATATGCAGCTGCTAACTGACCACTCAGCTGAGGCAAAGGCATTCAGCAATTCTGTATTTTACCTCTGGGGCAAGGAGGATGAGAGGGATGGTAAGGCACCTCCCAGTCAAAGACACTAATGTTTAAAATAACATTCAGACGTGAAATTCTGGGGCAAGTCACAGGTAGCAGGAAGGCTGAAGTGTTATTTGAGGCAGCAAAGCCTGGAGTGAGGTTCCATAACGATCTGCAATGATCAGATGATGCAAATCCCATGGTGTGATCAGAGCCAGGCAGCCTGGGCATCCCCCTCTGCCCCCCAGCCCACATCCCACCTGCTGGGAGCAGCAGCCTCTCCTGGGCACAGACCCACCTCAAACAAATGCTCACACAGCACATGCTTCACTTCCAGCTTCCCATTTTCCTTCTCTGTGTTGTTCAGGTGCCAGGCAGAAAGGCTGGAGGCAAATGTTGAGCTTGGGGCAGATTACCCACTCTGAAATACTCAAAGATGTGTAGGTTATGTGCAATTCCCCATGTATGTGTACAGGAAAACTGCTGAATTAATACAATAACTTGTAAGGATAAAATCCATTAAAAAAAAAAAAAAAACAACACTTAAAACTGCCAAGTCACTGTCTTTGTTAACATTTGCCATAACACAGATAAGCAACAGGTGTAAATGTGTTTTTTTGGTTTTAAGTTAGGAAGTCAAACATTCCTAGACAGGAAACTGATCTTGACCCGAGGCAAAAGAGAGCTTGAGTAATCACAACTGGAAAAAGACAAAACAAATGAAAAAAAAAAAAAGTGTTCATTTTCTCACTTGCATCATGGCCTGAGATAGCACCCTAATTTTCAAATTCATCCAAAAATACCAACTTCTGTAACATTCATCTACACAACTACCAATTTTTTGTGTTAAACTCAATGAAGAGAGAAAAGCCATTTACTATTCCTCATTCAGAAATGTAATATAATTTCAATTCTATTCTTCCCTTAATCCTGAGGAGAAAGTTTGAAAGGCTTACCATCAATAAAAATATAAATGCCATGTAGTTCTTTTGCCTCAAATAATCTGTGCAGCCTGATCCCAGTGCTGTATTTGCCAATCTCTAGAGCAGTTCAGCATGAGCAGTGATCACAGCCAAGGCCTGAATGTTGGTTTTCTGGCAAATTTCCATCTCAATGCAGAAAATGTAGAGGGCTCAAGTGAAGAACAACTGCTACACTTTGTGTGGATATGCTGCTCATATTCCAATGTTTTGATTTTATTGTTTTAATAGGTTTTTCTACAGCTTTAGGGGGTGATAAAACAACTGCATAGCTTTGTAGCAGTCTAGACCCATAGACCAGTCATAACACTGTCATCTAATATTCATTTCACTTACTGTAACAAGAGAAGGATTAGACTTTTTTTTAAAAAAAATTAGGAAAACCAAAACCACTTAACAACTTGCATTAAATTCTTGGTGTGGGAACTGCTGCAGTAAAACTTAATGGTGGGAAAAGAATTCTGTGAGACTCAACAAGAGAATGATTTTGTTTGAAGTGGCTGGATAAATCCATCTTTATATTTCATAGCAAGACAATGAATGAGGAACAAAGCACATTTGTTGGGGTTTCCCAGCATGGAGAATGTCTTGGCGAGCAGCTGTTTCATTGACAGCACTAGAAAATTACAAATTTCCTAATGAAATGTCTTACCACCACATAACAGAGTGGATTCCACAGCAGTGAAGACATTATCTCAACTGTTCTGAAATCACAGATTGTGCTGATATCCTGCTCAGCCTCATCCATGAGCTGGATGCACAGCAAAGCTTCTGAAAACCAACCAGCAATTCCATCTCATCTCACTGCTCAACAACTGCAAATCAGGAGTTTAGGGGCACTTGTGCTGCTTTTCCACTGAGCTGAGGCTAGAAGGGAACAATGGTGTATCACAAGAAGAGCAGGAAATTCTGACCTGGCTCCCAGGAGAGAGCTGCCAGCTGTGGTGGTGAAGGGCAGTGAACAGAAGCATTTCTGTGCCATAAAGTTCTCAGAGCTGTTAGTGCAGAGAGCTCCAGTGACAGAGAAATGCTGCTTTGGACCTTGCAGTCATGCCCAAGAGTGGTACAACAGCCTAATTAACTGAATTTAAAATACAGCCAGTCTGGAGGTTTGAAAAGTCAAGTCAAACCTCACAGGACCCAGAAGGAAGGAGTGTGCCAGCATTCACTGAATAACCTTCCTGTTTTCCAGCAGGTTAACAGGCACACCAGTGCTGCTCATGCCCCTTCCACAGCTTGTGTTTCCAGGGCAGGAGCAGATTTTATCCCCCTTTACCAGGCAGTCACTTGCAGTTTCTGCAATGTTGCATTACCCTTCTCTTTATCACTTGATTGAATTCAGTGGCTCACAGGAAAACAGAGGAATTCACATGTTCCCTTTTGTTCAGAGGCTGTCTGCTCTCAGCCACAATGCACACAGGGTAATGTCTGAGGAGTGCAGGGTGAGTGTAAAACAGGCTTTTGGTGAAGCTGTGTCACAGCTTTGCATCCTTAGCACAGCCAGCACCTCTGGCTAGAAAAGCAGTTAAAGCAGAACAGCAGCTCAGAGGGAGGAAAAGGTGTAAGCAGGGTGGCAGATTGCATGTTGGACTGCTCTGAATTAGCTCTGACTCTCTCAGTGCCATTCTGGGCTAGAGGAAAGGCAGCTCCTCATGCTCCCAGGTCTCTGTTGGTAGCACTGTGCTCTGGCCAGTGCTCCCCATTTGTCAGGTGCTCTCATTGCCCAGAGCAGTGCAGCACAGCACAGGACACCTGCAGCTGGGTCTGGCTGCCACTCAATCCCATGTGCTGTCAACACAAGAGAGCTTGTGCCACACTGGAGCTCCACAGCAACACCAGACTGAGGTTTGCTTTTCTAAAGACAATTTGTTTTGCCACATGTTGCTGCTGTGGCCCTGTACAGTATTAGCAATGCCTACAGCAAATAAAGGAGCAAGACAAGGCATCACTGCACTGGGAGAGACTCAGGACCCATGCAGACATCCCATAACTTTTCCCTGCTGTGTTACCAGCACTACAAAGCAGGTGAAAGTCTGGGTCAGCCTCCCATTCCTGCTAAAAAGCACAGGATGACAACGTTTAGGCATTTACAAATGCATTATGAGCCTAAAGTAAAATGCTGCTGCTTATTTCTGTGACTCCAGACAGTTCCAGCAGACATCTGTAAAAGCTCTCAGCAATTGCTCTGTGCTGCAAAAAACAGCCAGGAGGAACAAAAATTAAACCTTGCAGGCATATCATCATGATGGAGTGCCACAAAAGAGCAGGTACAAAAACCAAAGTATTAGGAAGTCGTACAACAAAACCAGACAGCACATCATTTTATGTGATTATTAATGAGACTTGGTATCAACACTCTGATCTAAGAGACGACTTTTTTCAAGGCTTCTAATAGGGTCACATACAACTATTCATTAACTTCTGCAGGATCCCACTCTACACTGTGCAATCTGCTGCAGAAACCATGATTTTTGTACCATCTTGCTGTTAGCATTGCCAAAACCTGAGTTCTGTTCCACTACAACAATAAAGGTAAGATTTACAGAAATAATAGAAGGATTGGTTTGTTGGCTGGTTTTCAGTTAGTTGCAAATCATTTCTGTTGTCTCAATCTTCTACAAAAAGATAAAGAAACTGATTGTAACGAGCAATTAATTGAAAAAGAAAGTAAAACAACAAACCAACCCCCCCACAGCCTCTAATGCACCCATCTGGCTTTCCAACACGCTCAGTTGTGTAATGCAGGAAACTGTTCTGAATGAGATTGCTGATTTATTCTGGTCTTCAAAGAGGATTATAGTTCTAAAGAAATGCATGTATAAACAGGCTTCTTTTTAATTTCTCAAACACAAATCAATCTGCCCAAGCACAAGAGAAATATGCAGGAAATAGAGTTGAACATTCGTAGGTGAAAATCAGGCCTTTTAATAACAGAGATACTCATGTCTTTCACACTACAGCCCTCTGCAGACATTGCTCTTTTCTGGTTATTCATTAAGTTATTAAAGCTGTCACTTGCAGTCAGTGCAAAGGAATGTCTAAAAAAGGAGATTAGTGCAAATACTGTGAAATACTGGTGTCCAGCTACTACTACCTAGACAAACTGAGGAGCAAAGGGTGGTTGTCTACCTCCCACAGCTAAAACTTAAGTACAACATTTTGGAAGCAGTTTTAAAATCTCAATTACTGTCCCCACTCCAAAAGCTTTAGTTAAAAGTGTTTTTCTCACAGCACATCTCAGTGAAACAGGAGTATTTCCATTGTGAAGTGTGGCAGGAGTGCAGCATGAATTGGTATTAGCTTAGATTTGAGTCACCTCCTGGAGATGTCATTTCATTGATTGCAACTAAATTACTTCTGATCTGTGCTGTTACAAGAAAGAAAAAAGAGAAAAAGGAAGAGTTTTCAACTTGATTTTGCACCAAAGAACTCAACAGCGTTTATGCCACTGGCTGCAGTGAGTGCCAGAACATCACTTTTACAAAGTGTAGTGACTGCTCCTGCACCTCCCTGGGAGCAAAGACACAGATGGCCAGTCTCCTGACACATTTTTTTTTGCTGTCCTCTACTTGGTCTGAAAACATGAATAATGAAGGCTGAGTTTTAAAAAAGCAAGAAGTTATTTTGGAGATGTCTCTCCCACTGAGCACACGTAGAGGGGAAGTGCTGTTAAAAGCTGAACTATTTAGTATGTAGGGATATCCATCTTTCCCAAATAAACAGAGGGAAAAGCAGCATTTTAAACAATCATAAAACAAATTGAATGGCTCAGCCCAGTATGTTTTCTGGATTCTTAACAATTTGCTGTGGCTAATGGTCCTTGCTTTCACCTCACACCATTAATTTTGGAAGTCATCATTAATCTCCAAGAAAAGCATTGAGCTTTGATTATTACTGCTTAATTACATGGAAAAATAGGCAGACTGTCAATATTAATTTTCTTTACAACAGCCCCAACTAAGTTATCTTCAATTCTCAGCACATTCTACAGCTGTCATTTTATGCCAGGTAATGATCAATAAAATTATTAATTTAAACAAAGCTTTTTACTAGGGAGATAGAAAATCCTTATTTGAGCTCATGAACACTCGTATTTTACTACTCAACTCCTATTATATTTTGTTTACCATATGTGAGCCCCCAAGGTAAAGCCATTGCAAGCTTTACCTTGACATTTCTATGTAAATTGCTTCAAGTCACACATGGAAATCTCATAAGACAGGTTCTGTCTCTCAGGAAAATGGGAGAATGTTCCAAAGACTGAAAGGACAAATTTAAAATCAAGGTCATGAGAGTAAAGGTGGACTAAAATATTTAAATCAGAGAAATCTAGTTTCTCAGACAGGCAGGAAACTCTTTACATCTTTATGCACTTGTTTGGAAGTCTCTGCCACCCCCTTAGACCTTAGCTTTCCACAAGGGTAAAGTTTGGTGAAAGTGTCCTGTTTATTTAATCAGAAAAAAAAATCTTCTCATCACCTTCCACAGCTGCTCACGGAAACACTAAGGGGCAAAAAAATTTCAGAATTATGAGAATAAAAGACAGTTTTTGCATGTACTTGTTAGCCAAAGTAAAGTAAATTTTGTTTCCATGTCATACTTGAAATAAGGTCTTCTTTTGCTCCTTCATCACTTTGAATAGGGAAGATGTGAGGCTTGAAACACTCAAAATCTCTATATTTAAATAAACCTACAACCTAAGCACATGAAGTAGGAAAGGGAGGAGGAAACAGAACAAACCCAGCTGCAATGAGCTGGATTTCTTCTGCAGTATCAGCAGCAAGGCTCCCATGAAAGAGAAGCATGGACACTCACACAAGGGAGGGAGGGCAGGAGGGCTTCAGATCAAAGTCCTCACAAGAGTCAGAATTGGTTTTTATATCATTTATATTTTTCCACCATTTGTGTTTTATGTACAACATGAATCACAGAAAAATGTACTGAAAATGACTTCTGGAGACTCCATCATTGATTCAGGATCAATTAAGGTGACATCACCAGATAATCATCTGCCACATTTTTAAACCCCCAAGGGCTCCTGCAGCTTCCCCAGATCACCCCACACCCTTTGATATCCCCACTGCCATGAGGCATTTTGCTGTTTCCCAACTGAAGCAAACTGAGCAGCACCACAAGCCAAAGCCTTGCTCCTCAGCCCAGCAGGGACACAGCAAATTCTGCCTCCAACAACCACTTCTTTAACATATAATAATGTTATCAATTTATTAGATGGTAATTCTTGCTTAGAAAATAAGATGGGATGAGGAATGCTACTGATGAAAGCTCTGCAGTGGAAGATGACAGACTAAGATTACAGAGGACTTTGTTTTTAATGAAAACATTCCTCTTATTTCTTTGAGGTTTCTTTCTTCAAATGGGGAGAAATTGCTCTTTGCTGTGTTGGCTTTTTGCTCTCATATCAAGTACACTTTCCTCCCTCTCCTTATTGAAAAGCACATTCAGTTGTATTTCCACTTTAGCTTCCTTCAGAGGATAAAAGACAACAGCAGCAACCAGAGAGCAAATACTACATCAAACCAGAAGCCAGCTGATTTAATTCAGCTCAGGAGCACGGGAGATTTGAAGTGAACAATTTTTGTGACACAGGGAGTAATGAAAAGTTGACAACATGAAATGGAATTCTTTTACCATTACAAGCAAGTGACAAGTTTTTGGGTCACATCCTATGATTTAGATTGACTTTTAGAGGCAGAACCCCAAATCTTTGTCACTGAGGAGGAAAGGGTGTGCTTCACCTTCACCCAAGTTCCCCAGCAGAAAAAAAACCAACATGATAGTTAAGCATTCTTTGGCAAGATCTCACCCACTGTTTTTCACTGTATAACTTCTAAATTGTTAAAGCATTACAGTAAAACTCAAGATCTAAGTGTTTTCACAGCATCATCTTTTAATATATATTACACATGGCAAGAGAGTAATTTCTTAAGTTATAGTATATAAAGCAAAGAGCCCCAAGGGAAAGCCAAAAGCATACTGAGATCCTACTGATGAATTAGTATTTTATGGGGAAAAGTGAGAAAGGAGAGATTGCCCTCTCTTCTTTTAGCCTGACTCATGTATCATACCAAAATAGCAAGCACCAAATTGACTTTTATTCTAAGGACAAAAAATTAGGTCACATTCACACATCAGACTGTCACTGGACTAGCGTTTTGTAATTCTCCCCCGTATCTCCAGTGCTGGATGCTCCTTTCTTTTCACTCTCTACCACTTTCCTGCCCCTCCCAATTCTCTAAGCCTTACCACCCCTCTAAAGAAGCCATTTATCAGTTCTCAGAGCCACAGAGTTTCACCTGTTTAAACGGCAGAACTTGTCCCTCAAATGATTCTATAATAACTAGTTCTTTCTCCCGACTAAAACCCTTGACCTCCAATAACTGTGTTTTGGCCAGTCAAATAGTGACAAGAGCAATTGTGAACACAATTTAAAAGACAGAGAAGAGAGCTAGCAGAGGGAGGTGACCCAGGCTGGAACTCACCTGTCACAAGAGCCTTGATGATGCATGTAAGCACTGCCAGGGTCCTCTGGCTACTCAGCAGCTGCTTCACTTCCTGAAGACCACTGGAAAAAAAACGAAAGAAAAAGAAAACAGAGCCTGATTTTTCATACTAGTTTTTCTGTCATTTAGTTCCTTAGATTGGTTACTTTCTCCTGATCCTTTCAGCATTGCAAAGATGCTCTAAGTTATAGAATTTTTTTAGCTCTCCCTTCCTGTGAAAAAAATCTGTGGTGAAAATGAAAGAAGTAAGAAAATATAGCACTTACAACATTGGGTTTTGACATTTTGGGTGAATTCTTTTCATGGTGCTGCTTACAAAACAGATCAAAAGTATATGTTCAATTTTGATCCTAACGACATAAACCCCATTACACTAGATCATTTCCCCCTGAAAGATTTCAATTTATATGAAACTGCCAAAAATTTCCATTACACACATAAAGGGGACTATGTTATTTACAAAAAATAGAGTTAAAAAACAGTAATATAAAACCTACAGAGAAGTGGGAAAGATAAATTAATATCTACTACAAGGCTGGGAAATTCCTAAATGGCAAAGGGTCAGGAAAAAAATATTCAGGTTATATTGTGAACATTTCTATTATCTTTGTGACTTAGTAGAGGATGGGGACTGCTATCAATAAATGTCCATATGTGTTTTATTGTTTGGCTCACTACCAGCCTATTTCAATTTTCACTGACGTTTTCAAGAACAAAGGGTAAAAAAAAAAAAAAAAACCAAAAAAAAAAAACCAACCTGCCCAAAAAAGCAGGCATATCAACTGCATGAGTCTACTAAAGAGTAACATACTTTACCTTCAAAAAAACCACAGAATTTAAACCTTCTGATTGTATATGCACAGAAGCAGCACTATTTTCTTTCATTAACTAATAAAGAAACCTCAAGGAAACATAAACCATATGCTAAGTTAGGCACACGCTGGGATACCAGTCGTGACTTCGTGTTTCTTCTTAGAATTGCTGTAAAATATTCATGTCACATAATCATAAAGCATC
This sequence comes from Cossypha dichroa, assembly GCA_027576135.1. NCBI lineage: Eukaryota > Metazoa > Chordata > Aves > Passeriformes > Muscicapidae > Cossypha > Cossypha dichroa. Next base: position 70,401 of record JAODHZ010000423.1, on the reverse strand, counting down.
TCGAATTTTAAAGAAGTTGGAAGGAAAAACAACTGATCCTAAAGAGTAGGTTCCCCTTTTCCAAGAACAAGCCTGGATCCATTGGGGTCTGAATTCTTCTGCTGGGTCCAGTGGGTCTTTGGCTGATTTGACTGCAATAGTTACACTGAACAAGCACCAACTGAACTGAATTCACAGTGAGTTCTGATCTCTTTGCTTCCTTTTCTCCACCCTAATTAATCTCACCAAAAACAAGATATTTATTACAGGGGCCAAAACAGGCCTTGGAATTTTTGACTAAAAACATTTTCCAAATTTGAGCCAGTAACATTCCCTTCCAAAAAGCAATACAAGGATCACCTATGCTTTGGATCTCCCACACTGATAACAATCAGCATTATAAAACACTGTCATTGTAATCTCTGATACAGCCAGAACACACACAGACAAACAGTCTGAAGTCCATTCTGCAAATCCCAAAGGAACTCCTTGGTTTACACCTTGAAATCTTTTATTGCTTCACTTCCTGAGGACATTTCTCCAACTCCTTGGCCTTCCAATACCATAGATATTTGCCTTATGTTACCAGCTTTTCTTCCTGCTCATCTCTTAGTGAACAGGGCTGAAAGCAGGAGGATCAGATCAGCTCCATAGTCAGCAGTGGATTGTAAAACAGTGAAAACGGTGAATTTACTTCTGTATTTTTCTGAGTCTCCCCCATCCAAGATGTTTTTCACAAAGTTTTCAATAGCAACCATTTAGGACAGTACATCCTCACATCTGCCCAGTCTCTGATTTTTGGCTGGCCACTAATACCAATAAAGCAGACAATTAATAAATCTTTATGGGAAAAGCCCTAGGGATCAAAAGGAAGGGCTGTATTTTGGAAGTTTTTGGACTATTCCAAAACAATGCATTTAAGTTGCATTCTTTTTCCAATTCCACCACAGAAACTTTGCATTTTATTATTATTTTGTGGCAAACATTTGCCTTCTGTGCCATTCTTTAGACTGAGACACAACTGTACCTGCAGTGTTGTCAAAAAGTGCACAGCTGGATTACAGTAAAATGGATAAAGAAATTCAGTGGATGCCAACAGGTTTTAGAGTTAACACACACACTAACAATTCCCCTGGTGCTCCTCTCTGCCTGGAAAGTCAGTGCAGCAATACACAGGGGAAAATATTACTTTTTCTTTACAAAAGAAAACCATCATCTTCTTTGTTTTTAATCCAATGAAACACACACATAAAAATAGAAACCCTTGAGACAGAGCAAAGTCTACATTATAATAGCTACATTTTAAAATAATTTAAGAAAAATACACAAAAGGAAGATAGGCTTGATAATGCAAAGTTACAGGCACTCCATCCTTGCACTAACATACCACCTCTGTCTCTTCTTGGTTCTTAAATTCATGAATATTCCTCATAGATCCCTGCAGGTAAATGCTTAGAGGTATGCATGTGCTTAAGTGCTGTGCTGGGTAGGAATTACAGCAGTTTGAGCTCTGCAGAATCAAGGATTTGCTTAAATCTTGTGTGTCTGGTTTTCTGCCAAAGTGCTGGTGTTTACCTGAATTACCTTATTCTTCCCTTATTCATTTCTGATAAATCCAAAATGCATCTGGTTATATTTAAGACAAAACATTTGCTCTTATGTTTCACAATTAGAAACTTGACAATAAAGGAGAAAGAGCCTTTTATAGGGCTTGGAAATGCACACATCCTGACCTGATTTCTAGTATTAAAAGCTGAAAACTTTTTGCCACTGATAGAATTAGTGCACAGTCCCTCTACGATCTTAGTTTTCTAGCTTTTCATTTTTTCAATGCCTGTAAAGAAATACTTACAAGACTAAATAACCCCAAGAAAGTAAAATGCAAATTCAGGTCAGTTTGAGCCTTCAGGTGCCTAATGGGTTAAAAAAAAATAAAATATTTACACAGAATAAGAAACTCACTCTACTTTCTACTTTTTCAGCATCATGAGGAATGAACAGCAATGCAGTCAAACAGTGTCCATTTTGTTAAAAATGCAAACTTGTCACATTTTTGCCTGGAGGTGGGGAAATAAATTTACTGAAAGTAGGTCAAGCTGGTGCCAAAATCCACTCTTAAGCTCAAGGTTTGAATACAAATTTGAGCAAAAGGCCCAGATGTGTGAAGCTGGCCAAAACACCATGGGAATTTCCATAAACTACATGCACACTTAGAAAGGATGCCAACATTAACCTGCACAGTTATCTGAAAACACTGAAGGACTGAAAATGTTTAAAGCCTCTTTTACTTACAGTATTCCACAATGTTTTAATTCTCGAGCAAAACAGCTGCTCAGAATGTCTCTGTAGCCCATTTTCCATGAGCAGCTCCTGCAGAGCCAAAGTGCTTCCTTCTTTGATGGGATTACAAGTTTGGCTGATAAAGGCAGGAGCAGAAATGCTCAGACTTCAGTAAGGTTTTTAAGGCCCTAAAGTACAGATCTAATTTAATGGATTAAAACCTGACTAAATTACCTGAGTGCTGAAAATAAGAAAATAAATACTAAAAAAACCAGAAGTTGTAATGCACCCCAATGCGAAGTTATAAGGGGATGAATAAAGATTGCCATCCACACCAGCAGAGTGGGGGCCCTGCCTGGCACAGCAGCAGCTCTAAAATCAGGGCTGAGCTCCAGTGTGACCCTTGGCTGCACAGCAGAGAAGCAACAGAAGCTCAGGAAGTTGCTCTGCTCACCCCTGAGGCACTGCTGAGACCCATAATAAAATACTGCACACAGGACTTCTGGTGTTTTAAGGACACTGAACAACTGAGAAAGATACACAGAATAGGTTTTTTAATCAAATCAAGAGATAAAGAATAGAAACTAAAAAACCTGCCTTGTTTACAATTTTTAAAGTTGAAAATACCTGTAACCGTGGCTCTTAAATCCTGTGGAGTAAGTCTAATGAGACCCAATGACAAAAAAAAAAAAGCCCCTAAGTGAGGCAAATTGAAATTAGATAAAGCTTTTAATAGTAAGAATGGTAAACTGCTGAAATAAGAATAGAAACAGCATGTTCTCTGTTTCAAAATGATCCAAATGACTGGACACCTTTCTGTTAATGATGAAGGGTCATGGGTGAAACCATGCCCTGTATTCCAAGGAGGATGGAAAACTGATCTGTGGACCTTGGCATGAGAAGCAATTTCAGCAGTTTACAGCCAGCAACATGAACCTTCTTGCTTATGTCATCTCTACAATTGATCCTGTGGGCAATTAGAAAAACTGCCACCCAAAATTGGGGGCTGAACTAAGTCAAAACCTTCTCTACTTAACTCCACTGTAACAGTTTCTCAATGCTCTCCAAACCACCAGTCCACAAGATCAGAACAGCTATAGATTCTGACAGACAGAAATACATTAAGTGCATTAGATGAAGTCTAAAACTGAAAATTCAAAATGTGCAGAACAGGTGAAGTCTATGAGAAAAATAATAACATATTATTTATTACAGAAGACTCAGACCTGTACCACAAAGGTGTCTCCCAACACTCCATTTTCTTTAATCACAAACAAATGTCCAGTTTTGCATATCCCTACTCCAAATATTCCCTTTTAGGACAGCCAAGACCAAAGCTGTCTCAATCCAGTGAATCATCACAGAATTCTTATTGTTCTGCCTTGGTTCTCCCCCACAAATACACAACAATAAGCCAGACCTAATACTAATAACAACCTGGATAACAGAATTTGACTTGAGAGCTTACTGTAGAGAAAGAAATGCCTCCTTTCAACACAACATTTGCAACAGCTACCGTACAAAAAAAAAAGTTCAATTGTATGATTGTAGCTATCAGGATTTAAAGGGATTTCTTTTCCCTCCTGGAGGCATCCACCAGGTCAGGTAAAAGAGAAAAAATTACTTTGAGACAAACAGTGTCTGACTAAGGAGTTTTTCTGAAAATCTCATCTAACTTCACATGACACTCCCCAGGTATTAGACAAGACTACACATCTCAGAGTGAAGATGAGTTTATATCCTGCCTGGTTTTCAGCTCACATTATTTATTGAGACTGTGCATGCAGTGACTGCACTTCAGAGTTCTCCAGGGGAGATGGAAGAAGCAGGTGGCACCCAGAGCAAGTGACAGCACTGCCAGCAGAGAACACCAAAGAATTCCCCAGGGAGCAGCAGGGCACCATCCTCCCCCATCCCACTGGGAGCTCTGCCATCTCTTCCCCTTGGGAAATGGTATTGAGGCAGCACTGGCACTGCAAGAGCTCTCAGATTTCACAGACGTTCACAAACTGAACTTCATTCCAGGCAAGGAATGAAATCTTACGTTGTCCCAACAGATGGGTTATTCCTTCCTGCTGCCCAGAGGAGTGAATGCAGCTTTAGCACACAGCCTTTCAACAGCAATTCCTCAAGTACCTGTGAGGCAGAATAAGCAAGAGACCAGGCACCATTGGGTTTGCACCTGTTGGGGAAAAGCCTTCAAGGGCAGGCTCACAGACAAGCAAACCCAGACCAGGCCAGTGACGAGGGGACAAATCCCACAAGGAGCCAACCATAAATCTGGTGCCAAGCAAAGAAGGGAAGGCACTGTGGCTGACGTGGCACTTGGCTTTTTGGGGGTGTTCAAGATACCCACACTCATCTCCCACACACTACAAGTGAGTTTGGCTCTCCCAGGACATTCCTCACCTGACATTTTCTTCACTCATTTCTCTGCCATTCATTGTGTCTCTTCTCATGCTGCTATCCATTCCCATCTTCTTCCTTCCAGCAGCCTCCTGAGCTTGTGCCTTTCCTCCTCCTCCTCTCTCTGCAGTCCCCTACTGAAGCATCATGCTTTATTATCTCTGCTCTGCTCGGGGATTTCTTCCTCCTTGCACATTCAAAGGGTTTTCACTGCTCAATAAGAGCTCTAAATAAAATAAGGATGCACAGTTACTTGTTTGCAACTTTTTTGTGTGATTAAAATTTGGATTAAAACATGGATAAATGACACAGTGTCTCCATTCAACAAAGTGCCTGTTTATCTTCACAGATCAAGAACCACAAGATCTATTTGTAAAATCAGTATTTGCAAACCTTAGTCCAGTGTTTTTTCTGAAGTTGTGTTTTAATTTAACGATCCCCACTGCCCTGGGTGCATTCAATCTCTCTGTTCATCCCACCAGTCCTCATGAAATAATTAATAACAGAGACCAAAATGATCTTTCAGGTGTATACAATTCCTGCTATGTTAAAAGAGCAGCTCTATCTGATACCTTGGCAGTTCCCCAGAGCCTGCTGCCATGGGATCCCCTATCCCAAACTCTCCTCATCCCCAGGAACTGCCAAGCTCCTTTCTCTGGCTAGCAAAAAAAAAAAGCATTCGTACTTAAATTTGGTTACAGCAGTTAATATGAAGGAATAAACCAATTTTTTTCGGCATCAGTATAAAGAATATTTTTTCATTTCTTGATTAAAATGCCACAGTACTGAAGAAAATGTTATTCTCGAGAAAATGATGCTGATCCTGTGCTCCAAGCAGAATCATACATAACACAATAGGAAAGATGATGAGAAGTAATTCATGTATCCGTTACAATTCACTGATATGTGCTTTTTTTTAACCAATATAGTATCTAATGGGCACAATAACTGGAATATGGACAAAAAGCCATTTTCACATCAAATACACTTTACAGTAATGCTTTTTGAAATTTAAGTCTCATTCTTAATCCATTTTCACAGGCCTTTACCTTAATGCAACAAAATGAAAGTGACCTCAGGGACATTATCTCCTCTCCATCAGGAAATACAGGCGAGCTACACGAACTCCAAAATAAGTAGATATTTGCTCTTAAAAGGGACTGTCTCAGTGAGAGCACAGAGGCACTTTACAGCTACTGAGGCATAACTATATATTTACTTTCCCAGCAGCTAATTTGCTACACCCTGATTGGTTCTGCAACCATAGTTTACAAAATCATACAACAATAATTCAGTGTAGCTCAGTTTTCAAAACCCTGCCTGGCAATTGGCTGGTAGTGATTGACTCAATCCAAACAAAGCACTGTCAGGATTAATTTCATCATATTCTCTTTCAATTACTTCACAGTTAAGTACAAATTTCTTATCTCTGAGCAGCTCACTTGAACTTCCTTAAAATTGATCACCTTTGCCAGTTAGAAAAATAACATCAGGTTTTCATTCTCTTACAGTGAAGCAGCAATTTCCAGCGTGACATAATAAGAAAGAAATCTAATAGGCATTTAAATGGAGACACTGTCAAGAGGAAGTAGTTTTTAAAATTTTCATCTAACAATTGTCATTGAAAAGCAATGTTACATTCTATCATGCAGAGGAAAAAAAAAACCTGTTTACTTTTCTTCAATTAAAGCTATGTATTCCAGTCATATAGAACAACATGTGAATCTACTTCATTCAGAAAAAAAGACTATGGGAAAAAGAGAATGTAGAAATAATCAAAAATATTATCAATAATTTCAGAAACATACTTCGATTTTTGCTTTATAAAGCACTTGATTATGTGGACATAACTCCTGCAAAACTGAAATAAAGAACATTTTATAAAAAAAATTATGTATTTTCTCCTATCTTAATTAGTAGAAAAATCAAAAGCAGCTGTTACAGATTGAACCCTTTTCAAGGTGTTTGTTATCTGCTAAAAAAAAAAAAAAATCATACTCAAAAAGCTGTACTTAGAAAACATGTATTTTAATCTTTAAAGGAAACCTTAATATTTTTTTTTCCCTCTATTTTTTTCTTTTCCTTTCATATGACTGCCCTTTGAAAGGACTGGAGCTGAGCTCAGGAGTTTCATACTCCTATCTACTATCGAGAAATAATTAAGTAATTATTGCAATCCAATCAGAGCTTCCTGTGAAGAAAGAACTGGTTTGTGAGCTCTGATAAGACAAGCACGTGCTGTTTGTACTCCCATCTCTTCCAGAACTGCTCTAAACCTTTTACTTGAACAAATTACCCTTGACCCCCAAGCCTGAGCTGCCAAGCTCCACTTCACTAAAAGCTGAATCACAAAGCCCTACACAGGTTCTCTAAAAATAAAGAATTATTCAGCCCTGTCACCCTGGATAATGCTGGAGACACCCTTGTGTGGTTTTACTGCCATGGGATAAGTGATAAATTATGTATATGGCACAACATCATGCTGATTTTGGGGAGGGCACTGTGGAGGTGAAATGAATACCTTCTGCTCATGAATGTCAATCTGACTGAGCTCTTGGAAGCAGATACTGATGTCAGACTGCTAAAAAACAGAAAAGGACAGGAGACAGGCTGTCTGGGTGCTTGCCATGGATAACAACCAAACAGAAACTTCACTTTTGGAAAAAGCAACCACCAAAGATCCCAAAAAATCTCTTTGTAGGGTAACAGATTTGATTTTAAAATGTTTTGTTTCAAGGCTGTGAAATAAAATTCTCCAACCATTGGAAAGAAAAAAGAAACCATCACTAGCTAGACCCTGATATCAAGTACTGATGTTAAAATCAGTAAGAGCAAATACACTGTTGGACCTGTTTCCTCTGGATGTTCTGTCTTTTCCAGATTTTTCCAGCCCCAGGGCTTGACACAGCTCCTCCAACCAGCACAATGCTCTTTCTGGCTTGGTGAAGATCACTTGTATTTCACACAGACTGAGACATGACAAATGTTCTGCAGTTGTGTAAAGTGTAATTAATTAGCAAGTGCCATAACACAAAATAGAGAACAAACATAAGAAACTCCATAAAGAGGTTTGTCTTGACACATAGATGAGTATTTTCATGCACACATCTTTCCCCCAGTAATCAATAAACAGTAAATCCCAACTGTACTTTGTAAGAATGTTTGTTCTTTGACTTGATTCTAGTTCCAAGATCATTTCTCACATACCAGGAGCTCTCATTATACGACTTAGCAGTAAATCAGTCTGGCCCTTCCAGTATTTTTAAGGAACTTTACAGATTCTGTGCTGAGAACATTTCATCAGCGTGGGACCCAAATACAGAGCTTTACAATTTAATGGTAAATTGACTATACAACTTGATAATACCCAAGGAATGAAGCTGGATGAAAAAACTCTGTTAAAAAGAAGAGGAACCAAAGACAGGTCATCACAGAATGACAGCTTTAGAAAGTATGCAAAACTTACTTGAGAGCTGGGCTTGAATTTAGCTCCTGACAATAAGAGGAGCTGCTGGCATAATTTGACACTGCATTCTGTGCAATCAAACATGTAATTGTTGTGTGCATGATGCCAGATATCCCTTAAGAGCTTCATCTGACATGTGTCACTCATCCCACAGAATTTCATAAAGGCATTTCATATTGAGCTGTGCAAACAGACCCACGAATGCATTATCATTGCCAAAAGGTCATTTTTTTCCTCATTTTATTCCCTATGCTGTAACTGAAAGAGCAGAACAACCACTTTACCAATGCCACAACTTGTTCTACATCTAGGTCTTGCTATTAGAAAAAATATATTTGATTCCTTTTGCCCCTTGCTACAAACAAAAATATTTTTCCCCTTGCTCAGGAGATGCTCAGATTCCTTGTGGCACAGATCCCTTTGAACACAACAGCAGCTTTGAAATCACCTTCTCAAAACACCTATCAGCCCTGGTTTGGCATGTGAAGTATAGAACAAGACACATCCAGGGTTGGAAAATCCTACATCTGATTAGTCACTGAACAGCAGTGTTATAGCTCACGGCAGAAGGAAAGGTGTTGGTTCATGACACAAGCTGAGATGCCCACAGGACACTGGCTGTAAAATACTGAGCAGTAGAACTGAAGCTCTGACAAAACATATAAAAAAATATAACTGTGATATCAAATGAGAGAAATCTTTCTGCTTCTTCCTTTATAAGAATACTTTTCTTTCCATTAGGAGAACCACCCCCCCACCCCCAAAAAATAATAAAGCAAAAACAACAAAACAAAAAATCAAACAAACAAGCAAACCAGTTTGAAAGCAAATGGCTTCCAATGCACCTTCAAGACTTAAAGAAGTTTGTATTGTCTGAGCTTTGTGCTCCTCTATTGCAGACCTCTACAGGACTGAAAGAATTTCAGCTTTCCACTTCTTGGTTTGCTGGGAGCAGAAGTGAAACAGAAGTAGGATTTAGATCTTCAGCCAGCAATTGGCATGTCTCCTCTGCCTTACCTGTGCAAGACCATGGAAAACAGTGAGGAAAGGACAGTGGGCTGCTCATTTGCTTGCAGTGTGCTGTCTGAGAAAGAAGAACTATCTGTCATCTCACATTAATTTTTTTCTCAATTTACCAAAATTCAGATCCTGACAGTTGTTTTAACGAGGAGAAGGACAATTTGATGGAGCCAAGCAATTTTCAGTAGAAGATGTGTTTATTTAACTGGCTGCATGAAGTTCTGTTTCAACAATCACAGGACCCAGCACTGTAGGCTGGCATTGCTCACAGCCTTGCCCAGCCCACAGATACAGAACACAGAATTTTTCTCCAGGAGCACAAACCCAACGACTTAACCCTCTAGTTTTTGCTCCCTGTCCATGATGTACCTGGCTTTTCTCACACGTTTTTTCAGTCCAACACCTCCCTTCCTCTGAAACATGCTAACATGAAAACAGCAGCTCTTTTCCCTGCATGGCCAAAGCCTTGACATCCTTTCATTTTGGGTGAAGTCTGCTGGGGCTTTTGGTCACTTGCTCTAAGAGCATCTCCCATGCCTGTATTTCACACCAGCTGCCATGGCCTAGCTTGCAAGTTTAAAATTTTAACAGATATCATGTGAGATCAAACACTTCAAATTGTCTCCTGGAGCACATTTCCAGTGTTTCAGCTGGAACAGGCATCCCACAGATAAAAGACCTCAGGTGAGCACAATTTCAGCCAGAATATAGAAAAGGCTGTCAGAGCACCACAAGAACATTCTGGAAAGGAAAACACTAGCATAGAGTGATATTCAGTAGAGATTTCAGTTTTACCTTTTTACCCTTACCTTTTCTTCATTTTTTATTCAAATGATGGGGGAAAAAAAACCCATTAATTTACTTAGGGATAAGAACAGGCAGAAAAGTGGAGTGAAATGGGTACTGAAGACAGCACACTTTTCAGTGTGTGCATTAGCAGAAGGGTTGGGTACATCTCCATTCTCATTCCTAAAAAGTATCTGGTCAGTCTTCTCAACACCTGCAGAGGTGTCCAGAGCCCTTCCACTTTACATCCTTACTGAATCCAGTTTGAATTTCATTCTCCCACATGGAGCCAATGTGCTACAGCTTTGTGTCAAGAATGGAAGCAGAACAAGCAGCTGCCACCCTCTGCACAAAACTTGTTGCAAACAAACATACCCATTTTCCTGTCTAGTTTCTTTATATTAAGATAGAGCCACTTTTCTCAATTTTCATTCTGTGCTTTCTAAACTCTCCCTTGAGCTACCTCCAGCTTATCCACATCCTTATTAAACAATGAAATAAGTGTTTTTGCAAAAATACAAATTGTGCTGTTGTCCATCCAGTGCTTTTCCCTGCCATTCACACTCCTGGGCAGTCACTGCTCCCCATTTTCCACACCAGTTTGCCCCTTGTCTTCCTTTCATATGGGACTTTGAAAAGCTGAACCTGGTCCTGTTGGTTCAGCCTTTTCTGTCAAAGTAACAAGGTCCTTTTGCACTCTGGTTTTGTCTTTCCATCCTTACAAATTAACAGGGTGACATTCTCTGTGCATTTGACCCACTGAACCCCCACTCCACTACCTGAGTTTTCAATAAATACTGAACAGAAATCAGCTGGTTCAGCCCCACTTTAAATGCTCTCTTACTGTGGCAGTGAAACACAAGCTTTGAATGGTCTCCACTCCACTGTGTGCACTGTTTTTAGGCTGGACATCATTTCCTGTGTAGTACATAAATACACCATGAGAAAAAAAGTCAAAAGCTTAATAGAAGTCAAATTACATATACCACACATCCTGTGTTTATTATCCTGCCCAAGAAAGAAATTGGATTGCTTCAAAATTACTTGTTTTTCACAAACCTATAGTAATTTTTTAACCACTTCATCATCTTTAGCATTTAATAAATTGACAAATTAATGCTTTGCCCCAGAACCTTTCCTGGGGCCAAAGCTGGGCTAACTGCTGCTGGAATTTCTCCAGATTTCTACATTTTTCTGCTTTTTTCCCACTTGACATCTTTAGGTGAAATGTGCCCTATTAATGAGCCCTATTCTACAACAAAGATAAACATAACAGTCTCAGAAAGCAATATGCATATAAAAAGAAATACTATTAATTTGAGTGACTCCAGGAGTTTCACAGAGGACCATGAAATCCAGTGAAATTGCCAGAAAACAGGAACAACTGGGAATAATTATTTTAGTAAGAGTCCATGGATTGGACATGGTGAAAGGACATGGTGAATACTTTGTTTGTATTCCCACTCAGAGTATTTCCCTTGCTCAGTGATATATTTACAGCACACTGTTCAAAGCTTCCTCTGACAACAGAATTATTAATTTTAAAAGCCTTAGGGCTTTTTATAGTATCTGACAGGATAATATTAGGACTTCATAAACATTAAAGGTGTTATGAAATAAATGCCATTTATTTGAGGTGAGAGGATTTCCCCCCCACATAGGCACTTCATGTAGGCAAAGAGAAAATAATGCCAATATTACAAAGGAACTTTCTGTGCCCAAATGAGATGCCTCGTGCCTGACTTTTTGAACCAGCTAATGCAACACTGGTTATGGGTTCAAAGCACATCTACTTGACATGCAGCTGCAAGTCAGCACTTCTGCAAATCAGGAGCAATGAATCACAGAGGAGTGCACACTGACAAGGTAAGAACACCCTGAGCCAAGGCACTGAGCACACCCAGCTCTGCAGGGCCCTGCCCAGGCCAGCCTTCCCTGGGAGGAGAGGAGTTTGTGCCCTGCAGTCTGCAGCCACACACAGCCCAGAGCAAGGGCCACTCACATGCCTTTGCCTCCTTCCTTGGACTGCACCTTCACTCCTCAACTTCCTTTTTCATTATCTGCCCCCAGAAACAGCTTGAACTGAGGGGCTGATGAGCCCCCCATCCATCCCTCCCACTCTGATTCCTCCCTCCTGTTTGCAGTTGGGCAGTCAAAGGCCATTTCCCAGCCACAGAAGCAGAGGGCTGCATCAAAGCTTGACTTTAACAAATTTAATGTCTTTTGCAAGTCTGTGGTCACACGTGCCTGTAATACAGCAGAATGAATAAATAATCATGCTTTTCACTTTTTATTTATTGCCTTAATAAGAGCCACAGGAAGAGCAGTGCACATCCCTCTTCCCTTTCTCTTTGCATGTGCACATCCCAGATTACAGAGGCTGCAATCTAAGACAGAGAAGACAGAGCTCAAGGCTGCCATGGAGCAGCTCAGCCTCTGCAGGAAGGACTGAAATGCAGACACTTGCTCTCCACACTTCTCTTCCCATGCTGAGCCCTGACAATTCTTTTTTACTCCCTTTCTCTCCAGACCAGAGTAAGCTGTAGCATTTTACCCTCAAGTTCCTTCCTCTGCTAAATTTACCACACTATCCCTTTCCTCCAGCTCACTGCTGCAGGTTCCCAAATCAGCTGTTGAGTGGAGAGACTAAAACACCTCCAGGTCACATAGAAAAGAAAGTGCCACTTGTATAGTGCCACTATGCACAGTGATACCTGCCAGGAAATTATTCACCTGTATGAAAATACTCTTCACAGTCACTTCAACAAAATCTTTTCTACTACTGTAAAATCCTAAACCAGCATGGAAAAAGAATAAAAGGAATTTTTTTAAAGGCAGGGGGAATTAATAGCAGAAGGGTTGGGGGAAAAAAAGACTTAAACTTGCATATCTCCTATTTTATACCAAAGCTGTTAGTGCAAAAAACCCCAAACACACTGCATGTGTGAAGTGCAAAGAGCCATTACTGAGACTGTGCATTGCTGGGAGCTGCACAGGGAAATGCAATGGGCAGTTTGGGCATTGGCTGGAGTTAAACACACCCAGCAGTGAGCAGAGATTCAGATCATTTTGTCCAGTGAGCATCCCTGGGTTCCTGCTGAAGGGAGACTCTGCAGCTTGTGCTTGTGGAGGTGTTTTCAGTACATTGACTTAACATCAATGTACTGCAGACAGCATGTTTAGAGATTTGCAGAATGAGACTTATTCTTTTCAGTGCCCCAGTTCTAGCTAGAGGGGAATCTGTGGGAGCAAATGGCTTTTCCAAAAAGCAACGTGGTTTGTGTTATTGAAGTGAAGAGTTTAGTGATTCCAAGTGGACTTACTCTGCTGGAGAAATGAGGATTTCCCTGCTTGGCTGCCAGAGTGTGTGCCCTTGAAAAACCAAGGTTTGCCCAAGGAATGTGCACATTCACTGCTGTCAGCAATGCTCACACTGATAAATCCAGAGAGGGTTTTCCTCCAAAAAGCTGACCTGCTAACAACTACAGTGGTAAATTGTATTACCTGATTAACACTGTCCTTAAAATGCTAATTAAAAGGGCTGTTTATTTTGGGAAAGTAAGAGAAATACAAATACACTACTGCAAAACTACTAGTGCTGGATGATGAGCACCCATCTTCTATTTAGGCTTTGTGAAAAAAAATTAGACAAACTTTTTCAGCAAGCAAGAGAGATCACCCTATCAGGATCACAATAATTGGCAAGTTACTAAAAGCATCCCAATGCAAGTAATAATCTCTCACCCAGTGATCTGAAGATCTTATGAACAGTGTGCTTCAGCTGAAACCAAGCAGTGTGAGCTAGGCAGTCCATCTGAAGTGACACAGTAACTGCAGCCTAGAGGCAGATTTACTCTGAACTTTATTGTGCCTTCTCTGTGGTTTGCTCTTGAGCACAGCATTCAGTTAGCCAAAAGGCATTTACTGCTCACTGGAAGGATATGTGATTACTCAGCAACTTGCATCACTGCATGTTCTTATTGTTTCAGTGGTGCAATTCAGAGAAGCCATTGCTTTTGGCAAGTCAATAAAAAAAGCTCTCATCCTTACAGGTAGAGCCACAGCATTTGTCAAATCTATTAGAAGATAGATTCTGTCATTTACAACCCTTTTCATCATGTGCAGCTCTAAACACCAGCAGCTGGATGGAGATTGCCTTTTCAAAGTTCACAAGGGACTTTTACTGCTGTCAGATCTAAGCAAGACTTAAAAAGTATTTCTCAAAGCAAAATGTATTGGAGGGCTGGCATCTGGTGACAAATGTTGAAGGAATAACAAAATCCTTTGTATTGTGGTGTTTCTTGACCTGCCTGTTTATTAATGCTCATCTTTCCTCATAACTCAAAAGGCACAGCTTTGTGCTTCTTATGGAAACAAATAAAATGCTGCTGCTTCTCCACATCAGAAAAATCAGCTTCTTAAATGTTAGTGTGGAATTTGTCAACAGCTATATTGTATTGCTTTCCCTGCTCTCCCTATGCAAACTTAACTAGCAAATCTCTTCCAGCTCCACAGCAGAACTGACATGTCTTGCAGGAATTAAAAGATGACAGCTTTCCAGTTTTTCTTAATTGTCTATTTAAAGGCTCAGACTTCTGCCTGGACACAGCCTGAGCAGGCATTTCCACCCTCCAGACTCCAATGACTGCATTCAGAAGGCAAAGCTAAATCAGCCCTTCTCCAACCAGCTAATAGGATTGTTGTGCTTCACCAGTCTTGAAGTCCCTCTTGGTTCTGTGAATATCTTACTGGGAATAACTCATCTAAATAATACCCTGCACCAAATCACAATTAATCCCTTTGTACAACACAGGCACGTGGTGAGAGCTTCCATTATCTCTGTGTTCTCACATCAGCATCAGGCAGAATTCTATCACTGCAGCACCTCAGCTCTGACTAGCCTCTTAATGGGGCTGCACCATTGCTGCTTTCAAGGTTTCCAATTTGCGTGGGAACCAAATATTTCCACCAGTGTGTTAGAAATAATATTCCTCTATCAACCTCTTCAGTGATACAGTCACAGACTCCAGCTCATTCTATTTAAAACAACCAAACGAACTCCCAAACATTGATCAAAACTGCCTGGAATTCCCACATGTTCCATGTTGACAGCTTCTAGCCACACAGCATCATCAGATCATACAGCATCTCCCAAAGTGATCTGCTGGCTGGAACCTTCTTTGAAGCAGCTAATTTTAAAGTAAGTCACATAAAATACTTTGGGACATAAAACTTACATTACAACCAGAACCTGATTCGAGAAAATAATATTAGTTCCCCTCAGGACCTGAGAAGAGCAGACATGTATCAGGAGAAATGAACATAAGCTCAATTTTAAAACCTTGTTACATGTCAGTTCAGGCAACCTGCTCCACAAATATCTGCAGGTCTACCTAAATTATGCCCCCAAATTATTGCCATTGTTTTTAAAAGATGCTGCTGTGGCACCAGAGCCCTCTTTTGGGCCAGTTTTCATGGTGAGTTTGTGGGGGGATTCACTTAGAAGCCCAATAATAAAGGGGTTGAATTATATATAGTAATTTTTGAGCAATTCATTATGAGCTTGCAAATAAGCTTAAAAAGCCAACCTCATTGGCCACTGTCAGGAAATTTGTCAACACAAAGAAATGAATGAATCAAAAATCATCCCATATGAATTACCTGGGTAGCCCAGGTAAATATATAACCTCTCTCCAATTTTAAGAACAGCTGCCCAGCTCTCTCACATAAAATGCCAGTGATTGCATGTGCAGTAAACATTAATGGTTCATAAATTAAATAGCATTATTCTTTTTGACATAACACCATTTTGCAAGGCCCCACGGAAAAGGAACAGGCAGTTTGTTGAGCAAGCTCTGATAGAAGAAAAATAGAAAAATAGAAAGCCTTTGCTTTCACTTCTGAAAGCACTTGTCAGAATTTATAGGGTATATCCACAGAAGGCAATTAAGGCAAGATCTTAGAGAAAGCTACTACATGCCCCCAAATAACAAAGAGCAATAAAAGGGAAGTGTGATTTGTGAGCACAATTTGATTTACAGAATTACATGGACAAAGTGCAGACACTTTCATCCTGAACAACTCGTAGAGGAGGAGCTGATGTGACACAGATAACCCAGACCCTCCCCAGGTGAGTGCATTGCCCATATTGCAGCAGCACAGGGCCACCAGGGTTTCATTTCTGGGTGATTAAAGCCAGGCAAGCTGTCCCCTCTCCTGCTGGGGGGAATTTCAATGCCAGCCTAGGAGGCACCCAGCAGAGCTGCCCTGCCAGGATTGCAGGGAAATTTGCCCATCCCAGGCAAGAAACGTAAGAAAAGGTGAAGTAGGAGGGTGAAAAAGGCTGAAATAGCCTCATTGGGCAGGCCTGGGAGGGTCTTAAAAATGTAGAATGGCTGTGGATAGAGGGGAATAAAATGTCAGTGAAGACACACAAAAAGAATATAGAACTGCTTAAATCAACGAGGCAGTTATTAATAGTAATTAATTAATAGCAGTAGCAGCATTTTTAACAAATGGGAGGGGAGTGTGAGTGTCCCCTATGTAATTCCAAACAGGATGGACCCTGAGACAGAACTGCAATTGCACAGCCACAGAAATGCAGCAGCAAAGCATGGCTGTCCTTGAATTAGGAAGTGAGAATGAGGGACACACTGAAACAAGTCACATTTGTAGGCTGGGCTATGGCAAAGACACTGAGTGGTTTTGTCTTCAGTGCCTGGAAAAAAAAAAAAAAAAAAAAAAAAAAAAAAAAAAGAAAGTGACATTTAAAATGGAAATGGCAAAGGACTGAATTTTGTTAACTGAATTACCAGAGAGATGCCCAAAATGCTACAATCTTAGCTTGCATCTTCTAAGTATGTAAAATACCCTGAGTCTGGGCTCATGCATGAGATTTCCAGAAAAACATAACAGGAAAATGTGTAAATGTAGTTAGATCTCCAGCAAAGGTGTGTTACTGCTGAAGGGATTTCAGATCAGGAATAAGGATGAACTGGAAAGAATCTACATGGAGACAGCAGAAAGCAGTTCATTAAGCTTTAGGGTAAAAGACAACAGGATGGAGTGAGGGAAATTGGCTGAAGGCTGGCTGGTTTATTTTAAGGTATAGGAGATGACAGTGAGATCATATTTTCCATGATGAAACCCTGCAAAATTATACTTGTTAGGAAAATGGGTAGGGAAGGAATTGCTAATGGAGTAGCCTGAGTGACTGTGGAGCATATAAAACATGCTAAAGTGGGTTTTTAAGTGATTCAAAAACAAGTTTAGAGTTCCTAAAGAAAAGAGGATGGACATTTCTGATGGTGCAGGTAGACTGAAACTTAGAAACTCAATCAAGGAAATTTTTTTTTTTTCTGCAACTGTCTGTCACTAGGAAGGACCAAACCAGTTCCATGGGGAAGGAGCAAGCCACCAGCAAATCAGTTTGATGCAGACAGTTTATGGGCTGTCCATTCCCTCTTAGACATGGGACTTGAACTGGCCAAGAAGGTTGTGGTTTCAGTTAATACAGAGTAAAACTCTAATAATAGAGTAAATACACTCCCAGATACTGATGGAGAACAATGCATTTTCCCAGTATTTGAGTATAAATAGAGTATTTCCTTTTGAATTCTCTACCTGGATCAAAACTCAGCATCCAAAGAATCCCTGTCATTTTTTACGCTCAGCAGAAAACACAATTTCCAAGTTGAAAGTAAAGAACACAGAAGTGCAGAACACCTGCTTGCTGCAACCACAACAACAGCCTGGCTCTGAATTGCTGAAATGTGGCAATATCCAGTAATTTATAGAGCAACAAAGACAAAACAGCAGGAGGCTGCACTTTCATGACCAGCAAGCCAATAAAACAAAAGTAGGGGAGATCATGATTGAAGTGATCAGACCAAGCAACACAGATATTTCTGCTTCCTGCAGTAAATAAAACACGCTGTGTCAGCTGGAAAAAAACCCACTCCAGCAATGCTGCCCATCTTGAGAGAAAGGCAGTGGTGAGTGAAGGTGATCTGCCACAGCTCCAGCATGGTTGATGAGGAGTTTGTTCCTCAAAAGGTGCCAGTAAGGAGACAGGAGCTGCTCCCCACAGCAGAGCTGGAGGCTGCAGTACAGAGAAACAAAACTCTGTAGTTTTGGTAAACACAGCACCAGATTTACAAACACTGGAAAAGAAAATAATTAACTTTTCCTAATGGATCCATGTTACCCCAGTAATTTCACTGTCTTTTCCTCTATACAAGGAAACGAAATTTTTTCTCTGCATTAATCATTGTTTTTACAACAATGCTTCTATCCCACAGCCCAGGGAAAAGGCTGTTGAGTTCAGGGTTTCAGGTTTGGCCAAAACAAAAAAATCTGGACAAGCCACAGAGGAAAGACTTGAACAACAGTCCATGAAATTTTAGCACAAAGGAAAAACAGATTAATATGACAAACACCTTATGGTTTCTTCCAGGCAACTTAAGTGAGCTTGAACCACATGGCCTGCTCCTCCACATCAGTCAGAAAAATGCTTATTTCCCACAACCAGGAAATAAAAAACCCAGGGAGCAACAATCTGGCATCTTAAACTGCCCAGCCTCTCCTACAGGCAGGACCTTACATATGAAATGTATTGACCAAACTATCAAAGGTTCACCAGACTAATCTTCATCTAGCCAGAGATTTGCAGGCAGTGGGAAACAAACAAGCAAACAAATAACGAGATCATAAATTTCCTGAAGTTATGAGAAAAGTAGGTATTGTTTGCATAGCAATTACCCTGGTTCAATTGCATTATGAACAGTCTTCAAAGAAAAGTTGGTCTCCTTCCTCTGAGGGCAAAAACGAATAAGAAACTATGATTACTTTCCCCACTTATTTCCATCAGAGTTGAAGTATTTCCTGTAGGGGATGAAAAAGACAGTACTTATCATGAAAACAAGACATTTATTTTGAAGATATATAGGAAATTCTACACACTACACCTCTAAAACCTTCTGTTCATTGCCCCTTATGTTCAATAATTTTTATCCAAAATCACTGCTTATTCTTAAGATTATCAACTGCTCTCCAGTCACATTTTATGTCAGACATGCTAATATAATGCTGCAGTCATTCTGCTGAGGTCCATGCTCTAAAAGCAGTCTTGATTAGTTTTCCATACAATCTCAGAGTAGTTTCATAGATGACACTGAGAATCCCCATTTACACAGTGAGAATAAATCCCAAAGATCATAACACTGTGCATTTTGAAACCTGCAGATGACTTCGCCCAAGAAATTGCACAAATAAATCACTTGAGAGCAGTGACAGTGTAGGAAAATGACACAGCTGCAGACAATGTGCAATCAGCCCACACACACTGTGTGTATTCTTTGTCTTTATCCCACCTGGCAAGCCCATGGTCAGAGACTGACACCAGAGCCTGCCTGCTCACCAGGAGCAGGGCACAACTTACAGAAATACCCCTTGAAAGGAAGCACTCCAGATGGAGTGCCAAGTGTCCATGTCAGCTCCAGACTGGTAATAATCTGTGCTCTGTCTTCCCATAAAGCAACTTTTCCTTACAGGAATATTCAAAGGGCTTTTGGAGCCGAGTGTAAATGCTTCAGCTACAGTGCTTCTACTACAATGACACACTGCAGCTATGGGGAGAACAAGCACAGATGATTCAGGATATGGCAAAGGACACACAAGTTGCCTCTTGCCTCTAAATCACCGTGTTAAAAATGGTCTAGGTCAACTCAATGGCTGCCCAGCAAAATTTGCTGCTGAAATTGTCCAGTTTCTGATTCAGAGGAGACAGATTCTGAACACAAGCATGTTGAGATGGATTGAGAAAATACTAACTACATCAGTGAAAGTAGTCTGAGGTTCTTATTGAGCCCAGGGTACAAGAAATCCCTGTCAGTGGCACAAGCCCACAGTTTTTACTATTGCTGCCAGCTGTGGAATTAAAAATTCAGCAGCTCAGCAGAGAGGCCAAGGACTGCACTGCACTTTCCCAGTCATTGCAGCAGCACCTCCCAGGGGCTGTCTGTGCACCCCTCTGCCCTCTGCAGTGTGCATTAGTCACAACCTTTGCCAGGGGCTGTCTGTGCACCCCTCTGCCCTCTGCAGTGTGCATTAGTCACAACCTTTGCAGGGACAGCTCTCCCAAAGGTGCATCTCTGCTGCTGAGGATGTTTTGCTCTTGCATCTCTCAGAGCACACAGGAAGGTCTGCCCTGCCTCCATGTGCCATGTGTGAGACCTTCTGAATCTGGGTCTTTCCACAACTGCAGAGAGGCTTTTTCTTGGCAGCACTGCATGTGGGAGCACAAATGGGATTTGTCCTTTGGCAATGCCAGCAGCACTGGCAAGCAGGAAAGGACCCTGCTCCACACCACAAGGGCTTGGTGTGGCAAGCCTTGAGCTGTGCTGCTCTGAGGATGAGCAGCAAGCTGTGCCTCACTGAATTTGGACAGGAAATGTCAAGAGAAGAATAAATATTCATGGTTTGGATTGAATACTGAGAAGTCACCACACTAGGAACAGTACAGGGGAATATGGCAGCCTGCCACTTAAAGAAATTACATACCAGGCAAACCAAAGGATCATTTAAATATTTAAATCAATCATTTAAATTTAAATCAATAACTTATCAACACTACAGAGAAGGGGAAAATCCCAGTTCTCCTGGTCCTATTCTGTCGCAGTCAATATTTTTGCACACTAGATGTTACTCAAGCACAAGTACAATATGCATTGAGAACAGCTGAGGAGAAAGGGAGGTACCAGAACAAAACCTGTGCCTGGACAGCCCTGGATTTGAGGATGCTCCTGAGCCCCTCCATCAGGTGACAATTTCTTTGTCTGTGGCAGTCCTGAAAAAGGATGGGTGTCACACAGACACCATGAACTGTTCTCCCATGGGGAAGGGTTGATAACATCACTGGTAGGTGAGGAGAGAATACAAAAATATTAAGTCCTGCCTGCCTCATGTGTTGGCAGTTGTTATTATAGCTTCCCTATATGTCATTCCATTTCCATAAGCAAGAATTACATGAGGTCTGTTTTGAGAAGAAATTTTCTGGTGTGCTTCAAGAGCATAAAATTCAGAAAGAATTGTTTTTAAAGGGCTTAATAGAGTCTGAAAACTGTTCCATTTACAGTCTAAAGGAAAAATACAAATAACTTATCAACCCTCAAATTGCATGCCATTTGATGCACCAGAACCAAGTTAAAAATTAATAATCCCATGCCTAAAGCAACCAACTCTTTCACTTTATGTTGATGATAATTTACATGAGTTATGCATATTCACCCAGATGACAAGAAGACAAGAGACACTTGTGTGGAAAAAAAAAAAATCTATTTTTGTAGTTGTATCGAGTTTTCATATAGTCACACAGACAAATTGTACTCCTGAGCCATGCTGCATTGTGCCAGGGGAGGAAGGTGCATCCCTGCTTCACTAAACTCTGGAGGAGTAGACAGTGGGATGAAAAAAGAAAAAAACTGAGAATTGATGAAAACAATCCATTCTCATCTGGATTTGTGGGTGGGCTCAGGTTATTTTGGTAACTCACTTGCACAGTGTATTGCTGCAGTGTGCAAAAAAGGAATTAAATCAGAGTACTGCACCCAGCACAGCTGAAAGCCCATGTAACCAGCCTGCACCCAGCAAGGGTGGAAATACAGGTAGGGAACTACCACTACCCTCACAGCAGTGATGGAAAAATGGGGCACAGGGCTCCTGCAGCCTGCACACATCCATTTGTGCCAGTGCCATGGAAATCCTTTCACATTTGGGCCTAAACTGCTTTGCAAGGTCACAGTGGGCACCATGGTCTGCTGCTCTCTGTTCTCAGACCCTGCCCCTTCTCTCTGCTGTGAGCCTGGAGACAAGGAAACGGATTTTAAGGCAAATATGAGATCTGACACCTGCATTCATGCAAGGGGCCCCCTCTCCCTTCAGCTGAACCAGTTAGAGGGAATTGATCTGGCTAGTGATATCAAGTTCTGTTAAGCTGTGAGGTTTTTTTTCTTCTTTTTTGGCATTTGAGGCTTGTAACAATTGGGCTCAATTTAATACAAGTATGTCTAAGCACAGATATATGACATTTCCTTCAAAGCAGTTTTCTTCCATTATTATTTGAGTAACTTCTGCTGTATGTGACTAAGTCTCTGTGTCAGCACAAGACTAAACCTTACCAGGAAAGGACTGTGCCAGAATTGGGTCTTTCATATCAAGTGCATCTTTGGCAGACTGAAATAAATGAGGAATGATAGTTTAACATGAAACTGAGCACACTTGTCAGCTGCTGTTTTTCAAATGAGCCATCTAGCACGCTCACTCTTGGAAAAGCAGAGACAGAGTGTCAGAGAAATCAAGTGTGTCCCAAGGGCCTGGGCTTGAACGCAAAAAAAGAAAAAGTAATGCAGTAATGTGATTCTTCCTGTATGGAGAGTCAAGAAAGCAGCTGTGAAAATTATCAAAGACTTGTTTGGGGAAATTTCTCCAACCAGAATACACAGAAGACAACTCAAACCACTGAAAATTATTGACATAATAAAAATTAGAGCATATATGGTGCACTCAGTTAAAAATAAAATTTTGTAATTGCACTGCCATGGCTGCTCCCAGCACTTATCAGCTCCAGTCTCACCCAGAGAGTTCTTCTTGCTTCCCACTGACTCAAACATGGCTACTCAGAATTTATCTATCATATATTAATAT
>JAODHZ010000423.1:29028-43150 GCA_027576135.1 Cossypha dichroa | reverse complement strand
AAAAGGCCCCCAAGAAAACCAAACAAAAAAACCCCTAAAAACAAACAAACCAAACAAAAAACAAACCAACCAAACCCGAAAAAACACAAAAAAATACTAAACAAAACACAAAAAACCCAAAAAACCAACTAAAAAAAAAAACCCACCAAAAAATAAAAAAAAACCAAAAAACCAAAAAACAGCCCCCAAAAAACCACCAAAAAAAACCCCAAACAAAAAAAAAAAAAAAAAAAAAAAAGGGCAAAACAAAAGAAAAAGCAAGAACAAAACCCCCCAACAAGCAGGGAAGGAACATTCTCCCATGCAGCCTTTAATGGGACAGCCAGGCACTAAGTGACAGCAATTTCCCTTCCCAGTAACTGAGTGAAGCTGCCATTTCCCCCTGCCCCATCAATTCCTGCAGCATGAGCATTTCTGTGAGAGTCTCACAGCAGCCTGGTCATTCTGAGCTCTGATTTCCATTCCCTGCCTCAGGTGGGCCACAGGTAATCCCCAGAGACATCCCAGCAAGCAGAGCCCCCTCAAGGCTCTGGGGAAGCCAGGGCTCCTTCTGGTCTTCTCTATTTTAGTCTTCAGCCTTTCCTAAAGAAATTAAACAAATACTAAAAAAAAATAAAATATTTAAAACCACAAACAATTAGCTGAGGGGGGAGCATTCAACTCCTCTGATTTGATAGTATTCCCTAGAAATACCCCACAACTATCATACCCTAATGACCATCATAAAGAAAACTTTATTTATTTTACAGCCTCCCAGAACTAAGTTCCAATAAGATAGTTCAGAAATGCAGGTTAAAAATAGACAGGACTTTGTTCTGGAACAAGTGCAATCATTTCAGCTACTGTTAATAATGTGTCTTTGCCAGGTAGTTGTCCTCACAAGCTCTCTGACACCTAATCTATCACCATCAGCTTATATTCAGCTACAAATGAGATGCAACAGCATTTAAAGCTGTGTAGAGCTCTTCCAGCTGGATAAAAAAATCACATGAATGAAAAGCAAATATGCATTTGCTTTGCTTATCTATCAGGTCTTGCTCAAGGTCTACAAAGGTTGCAAGGTGAGATTTTTTTTTTTAAATTTCTACAGTCTTCTCAGAGTTTAAACTCTAAGTTAGCAAGAAAAGATAGATTTGAGCTATTTTTACATTTCATACTTAATACATTAGCATAAGCCCACAGTATGTGCATGATTTTGGTTGTAACTTGTTTCTTCTCACAGCTGCATCTGGGAAAACCATTTCTCCTGGAAGCTCTTTTTCTACCAGTGGACAATTAGAGAGGTTTTTGGGAGGACAATTTTCTCTCTTCCATCATCATAAGTTCTGGCTTAGAGAAGGTTTTATACCTAACCTATTGTTTCCAGTTCTTACACCTGCCCATATTTGCACTGAACCTAATTAATACCAAAGCCCAGACATCACATACTTGCAGTCTTGGCAAGATTTGTGGGTTCTGACAAACGTGGAGCTGAATTCCTCACTAATCTTTCAGCAGGACCATAACACTCAGCACCTCTAAAAGAACTTTTACCCTTTAATGCCTCTGGGCCATGCACACATCGACTGAACAGCACTCCACAAAGCACTTTAAATTTTCAGGAAGTAGATACGAATTTTATACCACATCTGAGGAAAGAAAATCAGTTCAGTAGCAGGGAGAAAACAGGATTAATTTAGAGTTTATAGCACATCACTAACTGCACCCAAATTAAAATGTCAATGAAAACAAAAATATTATTTTGGACTTATAAGCAAGTGTGTCATCAAAACAAAGTCCTTACCAAGTCCTTAAACCTCAAAAATGAATTTTGGGAGATGTATTCTTTTTTTTTTTTTTCTCCCTCTAAATGTTGCCTTCTTTCCTCATTTTCCCCTTTACCACAGGATCACAGGCCTAAGAGAGGCTCATACTCTGACATCCTCAGATTCATCAGATTTCCCCTGGAGCAGTGGTATCAGCACTACATGCCACAATGCCAGTAAAGTCCTAAGAATCAGCAAAACCAGTAGGCACTGGAGATCCCTCAAATAACCTTTTCCCAGCCCCCTGAACTCCTTCCACATAGAGGATGCACCAA
The DNA here is from genome assembly GCA_027576135.1 of Cossypha dichroa. Lineage (NCBI taxonomy): Eukaryota > Metazoa > Chordata > Aves > Passeriformes > Muscicapidae > Cossypha > Cossypha dichroa. The sequence goes on along the minus strand of JAODHZ010000423.1, from coordinate 41,070 downwards.
GGCTGCTGCAGAAGCATTCACACTTCTCATAATCCCAGGAGTCTGTTTTACAGGAGATGGGTGGGAGAATGATGCTCCCTGAGGTGCTCCCAGGGCTCATGAATTCTCTGTGCTGCTGCAGTCCTGTACTTGCTTTAATTCAGGTTTTTCAGGCCCCGTGCATGAAAGACAACCTCAGCCTCATAACTGGATGTATCTCAGGAACTTCTGATCCATAAGGAGCCTGGAAACACTGGCAATACACACCAGCCAGTTCAGAAATTATTTTGGAAAAGTGATGCATTACTGTGTAGTTTTTTCTAGTTTGTTTGTGGTTCTTTCCCAAGAACTGCTGTATGTTTGCAAAGGTTTAAGGCCCAAGTGCTGCATGGAACAGAATTTCATTCTTAAGCACCAGACCAGTATAAAGAACTTGAGGAAATGCTAAGAGCCAGCATTGTTTTGTTCCCAACCAATCCCCATGTCCTTCCTTCAAAGCCAGTCAGTCCAGGGAATTAAAATCTCAGTTCTGTTCCTACACACGGGCTCCTACCAACCATACAAACAACGTGTTCCACTCTGCTGCCTTCTCCTCAGGCTGCTCTAAGTTTAAACAGCTGCAAGATGCTTCCAGCCATCCAAGAAGAGAGGCTGTGAGCTCCTTGCCAGCAGCCACAGCCAGAGCCTGTGCCTGCTACTTGGAGTCAAATTTCTCTCTTCAGCAGGGTGCCCCAACTTGCTCTGCTGCACCCTTTCCAAATAGCAGTAAATTGAGGTTATTCCAAGGCACTTAAAGCTTTCAAGTAACAAAGCTGAGCTCTGCTGCTCTCTGACATTCCCTCTGAGAGCCACAGATGAACACATCAGGCAGCTCACCACAGGTCTGCCCAAGCTCACTCCCAAAGCAGGAACCACCAGAGAAACTTCTGCTGTCAACTTCCTCAGGACACAGAAATGCATGTAATTTTTCTAATCATTACAAGTTTAAAAACCAACAGTTGCTGATTTCTTGCTGTTTGAAACAGAAGGGATGACTGGAGCTGTGTGTGCCCTTTACCTGTGCTCTAAATAAAATTTTGTGAGCAACAAAATACAGCAGCGGAGTTTAAGAGCACTCAGTCCAAAGGTGTACAGACAGCACAGGGACCTGATCATCTCTCAGAGATTCTCTTACTCTGCCATCTAGGCCATGAAATGGCCCAGAAGTGGCCTAACAGGTGCACTTGAGTTCACACCTGGCCTGGATGGACAGAGTTTATAGCTGGTGCAGATTCCTCATGAGTTACCCAAAACCTCCCTGGGGCAGCAGTGCTGAGCACACACATCACACACACCTTGGGGAGCAGCCACACACAGTCCAGGCACCAGACAATCCCAGAATCTCACAATTTTGGAAGGCTGACCAGGCCCCTTGCTTACTGGGGACAGCCTGCAAAATCAAAAACATTAAATGTATTCAAATGCATCAAATATAACGTGCAGCTATCAGATCACTTTACTTTAATCCTCTACAATCCACAGTAAGAGCAACAAGGATTGAGGTGGTTTTGAAAAAAATGCGTTGTTCTATTATGCTACCAAAAACCCCACAAACAGCACAAACCCCAAAATACAGCACTTATTCCTAATATCCCCTGCAAATCCTTGTCTCATCACCTGTTGTCTGCATGATCATAAAAGCAGAGCAGTAAAGAGGAAAGAGATTCTGTGTAAATGAGAGAAAGGATGACCTGGCAAACCCTTTCTCATTCATCATAGCATTTGTTGATTTTTCAGTTAACAGCTCTTGCCACTGCTGTATTTAAGTTTTTAACCTCTTCTTCCCCTAAAGTCTCTTCCAAGCAACCAGTGGATGTTTCATTGGGCCCATCAAGGATGAACTGGGCTGTGCTACACCCAGTGACCAGGTGAAAGGATTTAGGTTTGGACAGTGAAATCCTTCAGGCTCTTCCCTCTAAGCATTTGTAGTTCTCCAACTCATTCTCCATGCTACAGCCACCAGCCACCTGGGTGGGAAGCAGTGCCTGACCCTCCCTCTCTGCTTTCTCAGCTGTTTTAACTGAATGGACCATGAGGATGCAGTGGTGGCCCTGACAGAGGCATCACAGCCACACTGCCCCTGGGCTGATGATCAGCTCTGCTCCCTGGAAGCCCTTTTGGCAGGAAGGACCCAGCAGCACAGACAGACAGACTGCTGACTGAGAAACGGGGCTGTTTATGCCCTGTGAATTCATACTGATCTTTATCCTGCTGCCTGAAACCTGGCAGACTCCATCTCCTGTGCTGCAGCTGCCATCTGCAGGCAGCCAAGGTCCTGGCTGGGAGCCTCTCCTGGGAATGGAAAAGGGGATGTGTCTGGCAGAAAGGCTCTTCCTCCCCTTCCACCTCACTCACTGTTTCTCTGCCTCCCATCTGTTAATCCCTCCTGCCCTCTCTGCTTTCTCCATATGCTTGCTCTGCTAACATCTACATTCTTCCTCACCTTCACATATGTCCATCTGCTGATGTGATGGAGTTGCAGTCTAAGCTTTCAGCTACCACCAAGCATCAGACAGAAATGCAATCCCTAATCCTTCCTTAGCTCTCACCCTCCTTCCACAGCAGCAAGGAAACCAGTCACCAGTGCTGCCTCTTTAATACTCCACTGGGACACCACTACTTTGCACAGAATCACCAGAAAGACCAAAATCCAAACAGATGTTTTTCAATTACCTTCCCCCCCTACCACAAAACCCTCCTAAAGAGACATGCAGACCCCAAAGGAAAAGCAGGTGCCTCAGTAGATCATAAACCCAACAGGCAAATCTTGGCTCTGCTTCATTTCTAGCCACCCCCTTCCCAACCAGACACTGTCTGTGTTTTCATTGCACAGCCAGCCTCCCCTCCCCAGCAAGTGTTTCAGCATGAGACAGACCCACAAACCTGCACTGACAGCATTCCTCATTTTCTACCAAGCACCTCACGACAGCTCTTCTCACAACAAATCCCTCAAACGTGGCCCATGGCAACTTGTTGGGAATGAGGAAATAGGAAAACTTTATAAATATGAGTGCTTAGCAAAAGATTTTGAAACTATAAGTGAAATAGAAACTATAGCAGTTTTTGACTGTGGGGCTGACAGCAACAAAGTGAAGGTTTGAGGCGGTTTTTTTTTTTGGTTTAGGTAATGCCAAATGCCACAAATACCAAAGAGCCAGCAGACATTCTGTTTTAAGTATGGCAGGAAAGGTTTATAGATAAGAAAGCAATAAAACATGGTAATATAGCAATTCCTATAGGTTGCATGCAAATATTAAAAAATGCGTATCTTGTAGCAGATTGGTTAGTGAAAATTAAAATATTTAACATAGAAAAAGACTTACTGTATTGTAAATGGGAAAATTGCTCTTTATTACTTTTTCTATTTTTTTTTTTCTTTTTTACTCTCTCTCTTTTTTTTCATACCTCTTTTTGTCCTGCTCTGAGTTGTGGCTGGCAGCTCTTAGCAGGACCCTATACCCACACTCTAACAACAAACTGCAAACTTCAAAACCAGAATATAGAGAGCTCCTAAGTTTGTCCTGACGACCATCCCTGACAATAATTCCCACAGCAGCTAAACTCAGTTACCTCTGTTTGTGCATGGGAAAAGAGCAAAGACTCCTGAGCTGAGAACTGGCAAAGAACAAGAATGAACATTTTGCAGTGCCTGGTTTTGTACCCAGAGCACCACATAACTTGTGCTTTCATTTCCTCTCCCTACTGCCTAAAAACACGTTGCTTTAGAGTAACAGAGATGTTGGTTATTTGTATCAATACACGTTGTGCAGGCTGGAATTGTCAAAGCTACCGAAAAATACTTTAACTCCAGAAAACAAAGTTGTGATCTTTGATTACAATGAATATTCAGGGGAGGCAATGTACAGCCATGCTCAGCAGCAGCTCTGCTGCTCACACCTTACTCTGTGCACAATCCAAGGCTTTCTTTTGATAGGGAAACAAGGCACTGTGTGAGCACTGGGACAAACCTGATACAGCTTGTGAGAGCTGGAAAATCATTACCTAATCTAACACAGCAGCAGGAAATATTCCTCCTCCTCCTCCATTATCTCAACAACACAAGAGTCACACAAGGCAGGATGATGCTGACACAACCACCAAGCAAACAGGGTGTCAGAAATGCACCTCCCTGCCATGCCCCCCGAGGATCTCACAGATGAGCAATCCTGCTCACCCACAGCAGGATCCAGCAGGCTATAAAAATGAAAAAAGTAAAAACAACCACAGCAGAGAAGGTCCCACAACTCAGCACGGGAAAGGGAGACCCACACAGCTTCAACACCACCCTTCTTAAAGAAAAACACATCAGCCATGCTCTGTGCCTTGCCACTGCACTGGGCAAAAGCACCAAAGCTTGGGGGGAACTCTCTAATGGAAGAGAGTAGAAATTAAGTAAAAAAATATATACACACGTGCCTCCTTAAAACTTCTCTGTAACACAATTCCTGGGGCTCAGCAGCAATTTGGTGAGACGGATAGTGCTACAGAGGGATAGAATGAGCAGTATGAATGGTGCCATGAAGGTTTGAATTAAAACAGAAAAGGCACTCTATTAAAGAGTCAAGAGAAATGACATGTTAAGGCACATCAAGTTTGGCAGCTGGGTGCAGTTTTCTTGCATGACCATAGCACTTGTGCATCCATATCTGCATCCTCCAAAAAGCTTAGTTCTTCCATGGACAGTGCTCACAAACTGCAGGGAAGCCCTGCAAGGAAGGCAGTGGACTTCCACCCTCCTGGCAAAGCATCGCCAAGAGGAAATTTCAGAGATGGATTCCCACACAAGCTCATCAAGTCCAGCACAATTAAATGAGCTCCTGGTGACTAAGGGCTGACCAAGCACAGGCCTGGCAGAGTGCAGCACCTCTCACTCCACAGCCCTGAACGTGCCATCACTGCAGCCACAGCTGCCAGGAGAGCACTGGAGACAAGAGTCTCCATCCATCCACATCAGGTGAGCCATGCACAGCCTGAGCTACCCCTGAGAGAGCTTTAAATAGCATGGTACAGAGCCATGGCATAGCCAGACTCTTGCACTGGGCTTTTACCCAGGAGCTCCATCTCTGAGTGTCAGCAGGGGCAGCTCAGCCCTGCAGCAACGCCAGGAGCTGCCAGCCAGACCCTGAGCCCTGCACCCCCATCCACTGTGTCCCCTCCAATAATGCACCACTGGGGCACAGCAGCTCACCCACAGGCTGCCCTCAGCACAGCTCCTACGCCAGTTTGATGTTAAAGCCTCAATGACTATTTGCATAATTAAACATTGGTCTGCTCTCCCTCTCCACGTGGGCCTCCAAATTTGTGTGAAAGGCATCAATCCAGTGTCTGCCCCAGGACAGAGGTCCTGCAGACATCATGTGGTGCCAGCTCCCCATGGAAAATTCTGTCCATCTTCAGAAAAGCAGGCAGAACTTATTTTAAAACATAAAGCCAAGGTGACAGGCCAGGGGAATTTTCCTTTTTATCAGGGAACACAGAAGAGAAACAAAGGGACAAGGGGATTAGCTTCCAGCCTGGCACAGGAATGGGGATATAATTGTGAGGCTTTGCTACTGCAATGCCCATAATCTCCAGCTGTGGGTGTTTGGACAAAACAGCACACCCAGAGCAAGTGACAAAATATAAATGCCAAGCAAGAGCTATTTTTCAAAATGTATTGCAAACCACTACCAGTGGGCATCACTGAACCCATTTTTTGGCAAGCAGTAATTCAAAAAGTGTAAAGCTCAAGCAATCCAAAGTAATTTTTTATAATGAAGTATTTTTGCAAAATGAGAGGATCCTGTGACAAGAAAAGAGATCCTGAGACCTGTAACTCAGATATTGGGCTAGTGCTGTCCCCCAGCACACTGTCCCTCTGTGACTAAGCCTCAATGAGAATGTCAGAGTGAGTCCCCTGCACAAGCAGGACAGGCAGTAGACCCAGAATATATCTGATATCACCATTGAAATGCAACTGGTCACAGAGGAGAGCCTGCAAAATACTGTGGTGAGCACATACAGTTTTGCACAGGCAGGGCTGGGACAGAGGCTGACTCTCATCCACAGGAGAATCAGCCTTAGTTTGTCCTGTGGGACAGAAGTGACACCAGTGACAAAGCAGTTCCAGTGTTCCTGTAACAGAGGAGAAGAAATTACAGCCCACTACAGGTGGTGTGGGGAAAACAGCCTTAAAATAATATTACAGTTAAAACCTGTATGATGGTTCTGCTGCCCAGCCAAAAATGTTTGCTTTTGCATCCATGCTATTCAAGTATTCCAAAGGGAACACACATGCACAGCATTCATGCTGAAGAGAATGTGTATGAGGTGTAACTTAGAAATAAACACTGTTTCTAGGTAAATGGTATAAAACCATCCTGCTGAATGCATGAAAATATCCCAGTGCTAAAATTAATTGCTTCCATGAGAGGCAACCCGTAGATAAATAGCCAATGTGAATATTTTGAGTTCCAATTTCTATCTTGTGCTACCATAAGTTATTTTCATATTTAAGTAACAAACTTGTATGTAAGTTAATCAGGGTTTAACAGTTAAGCTACAATTGAAAAATACCAGGGGAATCCTAATTTTGCTGCAAGCACTGATTGTTCTGTATTTTCTGAACTGTAATTGGAGGATTGCTTTTTTCCCCCTTAGTTATCACAGAAGAAAATTGCATTGGGTTTTTTTCTTTCCAAGTCACTTTAGCTGACATTTTCACTAGAACATATCAGAATACCTTTTGTCTTCATTAAGTCCTACCTTCCTTGTAGGAATGAATACTGAGATCATGCCAAGTAGTTGAGGGTCTATTCAGCATAACATTGGTAAATGTTGTTTTGCCTTTTGTTTTGGGCCCTTTTTTAAAGGTCAGCAAGCATCACACCTAATCTGACTTGTAATTACTCCAGTACACATGGCTAAATAGATAAATGTCAGCACATTTAAGTATATAAAATTAAATGCACTGCTCTCTGTTCCTAATGCACCACATTAAAAAAAAAAAAAAAAAAAAAAGGCAGAACTACAGAACTTTTCCAGAGATGATTTATAAGACAAGATGAAATGGAGTTGGCATGTCTTTCAATAGGCTAAGATGCCCCTTTTTTCCTCCAGAAAATGCTCTGGTTATTTCTTCTTCTTCAGGAAATGCAGGACAGAATAAAATAGCTGTTCTGCATGAATAAGGAAATAACCTGAGGAGCAACAGGTCAGTCCATAATATAATATACCCCCTGTGTCAGCTTCAAGAGCCCACTTGAACTTTTGTGTTTTGTATCTTTGTTTGTAATCAACATATAACTTTTCAGCAGCATTTGCATTTCTCCTGTGAGAATGGAGCATTAAACAATCCAAAGCCCTAACTAAAGGAGCCATAGGTTTCTGAGCAAAAACAAATAGCTCTCATTCCACTAAACCCCACAGCTACTGCAAATCACTTGGTACAATATTTAATACAAATAGCAGACTCCAGCCTCTGACTGCATCAGGATAAAGAATCTACTCTAAAAAGTAACCACCACATACATCGCCCCGCACATCAATATTAAGTGAAATAACAAAAGAAAATCATAATTTTCCAGCCACAACTCTTGTCAGAGTACAGCCTAAGAAAATTGTCAGACAGTATTTAACTAATACTCACATTAAAACATATTCCATTTTAAAACTCTCTTCAGCTGTGTGTGCACTACATCCAGCTCATACTTTGTGGTAAGTTTGCACACACCAAATATGATATTTACAGATTAAGTTTTTACATATCCATTAGAGCTGAAAAAATTAACACTGATTAATTAGCCATTTACTCATATGCAATTATTTTCTAAATTAATGCATTATTTAAACTTATTGAATAAAATAGCTTCTGGGGTGATTCTTCTCTGTGTTTATTATAAGCTCTTAAGATCAAACATTCATTACTTGAACCGTGTGACTTTAATTATCAAGGTAAATCACAGGGCAGTCTACTCCTCCCTGGATTGGAGAAGCACAGGCACATTCCTGCACACAAGTCAGGTTTGGCACACTGTCAGTAAAGCACTGCCTGCACACTCCAAGATTTCCCCACTCCAAACTATCTGCTGTCTTTCTGGAGCACATCTGAAAAACTACCTACAAAAGCAATTAGCTCCAGAGAAGTGTTTGATTCCCAGCAATACATCTAAGTACTTTGCTGTTGCTTTTTAATTGGGAAACGTGCTACTAAGAACATTGAGAGCAAATTTTGAACTGACCCTGCCTCATCAGCATGAGTCTCTCTGGGAATTTTGCTTATCATGGTAAAACACTAACAGCAATTAGTTCTTTTTAAACACTGATTTGTCTGTACTACACCTCACCTTAGGACTTAGAAATAGCAGCTTTTAAAAAAGTTTTTCCAGATTAATCATAAGACAGAATAACTTAACTTAAAACATGTTCATGCATATAATATACCCTGCCACCCAGAGCACACTGCCATGTGTCTGTCTGCACAAAAACCAAACTGAGACTGCTAAAATGCCCTAAAATGTATTTAAGTTAACTCAGATATATGCAAGGTCTTTCTCTGTAACACATGACTTCAAAGTGCTACAGTTAACTCAGAGCAATTGACCCACTGCTTAAATTCAGACAATTTTGATTGTGGTAAATGTAAGTAATTCACCACATAAGTTACTTTAGTTGGAACAGAGTAAATCAAAGCATAGTTCAATGAACATTTATAGAGCACTGCAGATGCTGTGAAGGAAACACTAGAAACCCCTCCATGGTGGGGAAAAGCAGTGCAGGGCATTCCAAAGGGAGCAGGAATTGTCATGCACTCACTGACAACACTGCACCTGAAAGGAACTGACAGGTCCCTGAAACGATGGAGTGCTGCCTTTAAGAGAAGGCCCTGGCAGAGATCACAGTTTTTGCCATATGCCAAGTTACTGTGGAGAACAGCAGATGAAAACATGTTTTCTGTAAATCTTAGCCTCCACTGCCACCTGCAGTTCCACAAAATGCACTCCCTGATTTAGTGTTCCCAGTTCTGAGCAGAAGCTGCTGCACTCCCCTGGGTACCAAACATCTCAAATCAGGCAGCACCAAAGACCATCCTTCCCACAAATAACACATAACTGCTTTATGTTTGTTTCAGTGCAGGTCACATCCTGTTCTCATTCACACACTATTAAAATACCACCAAACTCAGTTGAGATGCAGCCTAGAGACGTGCCAGCTTAAAGCTCTGGATGTGCAGCAGTGTGAGTGAATTGTGCATATTCAGATATATAACCCTGATGGCTAACAGCATCTGTGTGCATTTCTGCTTCTTCCTCTGGCCTGAATCTTGGCAGGGTTGTCATCTCTTCTGCTGTCCCCTGTTGCATGCAGTTCTCTTCTTCCAGAGGCAGCAAAACACTGAGAGATCAAGTCTTCACAAATATGTTCACACTTAAACACCCATTTTGTGGTCACTTACTTTGTGTTCTTAAGTAATTTTCTATCTTTTACTCAGCCCTTTCTTCAGTCATTAAGTGGCTTCACTGGAGTTTCTCCAAGGTTTTCCTGCATTTTCCCATACTTTCTTTTTCCTCTCCCTCCACTGTTCTAGTGGGCTTTGGGCAAACATGATCTTTAGCTTGCTCCACCACTAAGCTAGTCCCAGAAACTGGAAGGCAAGAGAGCAGTGAGCACCAGCATCCTCACCTTAGCACCAAAGCTTGATGGAACCAGACAGCAGCTGCCCTGGGAGAGGAAGAGGCTGCACACTGTAAGCAAGCAGGATCTAAAACACCAGCCCAGCTGTCACACACATCACCCAAAGACAAGCCACAAACCTGGAACAGGGAAGAAAGCAGAGTGAGGCAGAGCAGGGCTTTGCTTCCCTAACTAGTAAAGCAGAGCTCAAAGCTGAAGCATCTTTCAAAAAAAATTTTTTTCTCCTCATTTAATCACATAATCCTTTCACATTTTTTTACTGCGTTTAATGCAATTAGGGTAAAGTGCAAAGCAGACCAAATCCACACTTTGGAAGATCTGTTAATTATAACCCCAAATGACTGCAGGCTGAAGGTGGCAGCCCCATCCCCTCTGGAGGCACTGCTGCCAGCACAGCTGGGCTGCCATCCCAAAGAGATGGGACCAGCAGCTCAGGGGGAACACAGAGCCCAGACAAGACCCCTTCCCTCTGGAGCAATTTATTCCAGGCTAGATAAACAGGCTCCTTGGATGGGTTTTAAAAACTCAGGGAGAAAAATTGTGGCTGTAAGGGGAGAGTGTTTTTCTGTGGGGTTTTCAGCAGAGAAAATCCCTCCAAACAAAAACCATCTAACCCTGCTACACACACTGATGCATGTGTATTAACACACATGAAAATCTTAGTGTTGTTAACCTCTACAACTAGTAAACTACCTGAATGCACACAGCCATCCTTACAGCTCAGAGGGGTGATACAAAGGGTCACACTCAGGCTGGGGAGAAGCCCCCACCCACATTACTGACAGAAAAGCAGAAATCACCAGGCTCTTTTCTCAAAGCCAGCCAAATCTCCCCTCAGCTGTCCCAAAGCCAGAGGCCACCCTTCTCCCTGCCTAGTCCTGCTTTGATGTGTCCAGATGTGGGCTACAGCACTGAGAGGGGTCTGGGGGCCAAAGGGTCCTTTACATCCCTGTTCATTTGCCAAGAATAAAGTTTCAGTGATAGAGTACTTGGGTAATAGGGATTAGCAGTTGTTTCTCTTGCAGTTCCATTAAAAGTCTATGCATTTTAATGCTTTTGCACAAAGCCTTCAAGTTATAGTTCCATATTAATAAGAGAATCCACCTTTCTGCCCCAAACTCACTCAAATTACCTTCAGCTTTTCTGTAACAAATGTAAGACAAAGAGACCATCAGCCACTCAAGCAGTAGCCTGAAGACACATAAATACATTAGCTAATGGGCTGTTCACAGCCTGCAATGGTCAATTAAATACAGAGAAAACACCATCCCAGTCATAGCACACCACCCCATCTTAATCCCATCAAGGCACAGGCAAACAAGCTCACCACTGTTGGCTTCTGGCCCTGATGTTTTCTTCAAAGCCAGGTGAATTTTTCCCAAGCCCTCTGAACCAAAAAATCTAACATTATTTAGGGCACAAGTTGATTGACTAACTTCCAAAAGCCCTCAAGCAAAAACCAGATACTTAGTCAATATTGTTTTGCTTTTTTAAACACGCTAGAGACAAGAATAAAAACTGCCTGAAAGGCACACGATAAAACTATATTTTCATTCTCTCTTATTTCATTGTAGCTTATTACTTACATAAGACAAAGTAAAAAAAATCCAGCTCCTGAGTAACCACTCCTACCAACCACTTGCAGCTCCCAATAAACACTGACCACACAGCACCAAAACCCAGAGGAATTTAAGCACCAAACAACCACCAGCTGCTGCCAGTCCACACAAGACTCAGACCATTCACTTAGAAACACATCACATGTGTGAGAATAAGGCAGTTTCTTACTAAGAGCAGACTTACAAAATCTTACAAAACATTTTAAATACCACATCTATCTTGCTGCATGCCATAAAGCCACTATGTGCAATTGCATATAATTAGTTGCATGTTTGTAAACTCAATAGCTTAATCACGTTTAATTAACCAGCCTGTAATAGGAACATTTGATAGTTAAATCTCGTCTTGCTAAACTAATGAACACCTGGAACACACAATTAGTCTCACCATCAATAAATTAACTTTAACTAAAATCTGTCATTAGTAATTATTTTCCTTCCTTCCTGGTAGACCACTAGGATTAGCAATAATAGCCAAATGAGACCCTTAGCAATTTGTTAAAACCACAACTGCAGGAGCCCTCCTGCTGATGCTTTTACTTTTCTCTGATACCTTCTTCAGCAGACATTACCAGCTCTTGCATAGGTCTTTGTTTTTCCTTTGTTTATTTCCACACTAAATTCTTACCTGTGTTTGGGTGCTTTTGGTTTTGTTCAGGAGGGTTTTTTTGGCTATTTGGTTTTGGTTTTTTGTTTTTTGGTTTTTTTGGGTTTTTTGGGGTTTTTTTGGTGG